>JAHRHZ010000248.1:71124091-71168888 GCA_024137785.1 Ginglymostoma cirratum
GTTCATCCAGCTCTACACCTTGTTATCTCAGCTCTAAAAGAAGTATTGGATGCACAGTATCACTGAAATAACTTGTTTGAAGAGAGACAAACATATGTGAGCCATTACCAATCATGTTATACTTGAGTAAGATGGGGTGAGAAGTCACACAACATCAAATAATCGCCCAACAGGTTTATTTGAAATCACAAGCTTTCAGAGTGCTGCTCCTTCATTATCTGACACCTTGAAAGCTTGCGATTTCAAATAATCCTGTTGGATTATAACTTGGTGTTGTGTAACTTCTGACCTTGCCCACCCCAGTCCAATGCCGGCACATTCACATCTTGAGTAAGATGTACAGAGTTAGCATATACTTCTCTAACAGTCCAGATGTTATTGAAGAGCAAAGATCTTCTTCAGATCCAATGTCCTTGAAGAAAATTGGGAGTGGGGTGCGGATTAAATTCTCTCAACAGTCTAATTGAAGATCAAATGTCGTTGAAGGACATTTCTTACCTGTGCTACAATGCATTACTGGCATTCTCCCATGATTTCAGTGGGTTAGGTTTAGGCTTATGAAGTAAAGATCTTAAAGTACATTCTCTATATAGCAATAAAATATGATAAAATCAAATGCCACTTTGAAATTAGAATAATCAGAAACATCTAACCTTTAGTCTGCTGTGACCATAAAAGCATTACAATCAAGTTTAATCTAAATACAAATTATGAAATCCTGACGGTTCAGCATGGTTGAGACCTGAAACATGGCTTATTTTGGTCTCTTTAATGCAAAAATAACATATTTTATTGTGGGCAGTTTTAAAATTTAACCTATTTTTCTAAGCAACCTATTCAGAGATGTTATTACACACCCCTGAAGCAGGTGGGACTTGAACACAGGCCTCTCAGTACAGGGGTAGGGACTCTACCACTACACGACAAGAGTGCAATCACAATAGCTCAATTTTTTAGTTGACCTATTTTTCTAATCATCCTGTTCAGAGATATTATTACACACCTCTGGAGCAGATGGCTCTTGAACCCAGACCTCTGGGTCCGGGAGTAAGGACCCAAGCACTACAAGAGGTCCAAAGACAGTTTTTTTTAGTGGGTACAGTTTATTGACTAGTCAGTCTTTCTTTTTATTAATTAAATGACTGCCAAATCCCCCATTTCACGAGTCAAAGTAACAAGTTACAAGCAGTACCCATCAGGGCAATGCAACAACAAAGATAGGGGAGGCTACTTCTGGTCTTTCTTTATATAAGGAACAACTACCAAATCCATCATTAAGGAAGAAATAGCAAGACATCTGGATATAAATTGTCCCATTGGGAACACCCAGCATGGGTTCATGAAGGGAAGGTCAGGTTTAACTAATTTGGTGGAATTCTTTGAGGACATTACTTGCATGGTGGACAATGGGGAACCTGTGGATGTGGTGTATCTGGATTTCGAGAAGGCATTTGACAAGGAGCCACACCAAAGGCTGCTACATAAGATAAAGTTGCACGGTATTACAGGTAATATATTGGCATGGATAGAGGATTGATTGACCAGTAGAAAGCAAAGAGTAGGGGTAAATGGGTGTTTTTCTGGTTGGCAGTCAGTGGCTAGTGGTGTGCCTCAGGGATCAGTGTTGTGATCTAAATTGTTTACAACTTACATAGATGATTTGGAGTTGGGGACTAAATGTGTTGTGTCGAAATTTGCAGATGACACTAAGGTGAGTGGTAGAGCAAAGTGTGCAGAAGACACTGGAAGTCTGCAGAGGGATATAGATAGTCTAAGTGAGTGGGCAAAGGTCTGGCAGATGGAGTACAATGTTGATAAGTGTTAAGTCATCCATTTTGGTAGGAATAACAGCAAAATAGACTATGTTTTAAATGGTAAAAAATTGCAGCATGCTGCTGTGCAGACGGACTTGGGTGTCCTTGTGCATGAATCACTGAAGGTGGGATTGCAGGTGCAGCAGGTAATTAAAAAGGCAAATGGAATTTTGTCTGCCATTGCTCGAGGGATGGAGTTTAAAAACAGGGAGGCTATGCTGCAGCTGTATAGGGTCCTGGTGAGGCCACAACTGGAGTACTGTGTGCTGTTTTGGTCTCCTTACTTGACAAGAGATATACTAGCACTGGAGGGGGTGCAGAGGAGATTCACTCGGTTGATTCCAGAGTTGAGAGGGTTGGATTATGAGGAGAGACTGAGTAGACTGGGATTATACACACTGGAATTCAGAAGAATGAGGAAAGACCTTATAGAAACATGTAAGATTATGAAGGGAATAGATAAAGTGGAGGCAGGGAGGTTGTTTCCACTAGCAGGTGAAACTAGGACTAGGGGGCATCGCCTCAAAATAAAGGGAAGCAGATGTAGGACTGAAGTCAGGAGGAACTCCTTCACCCAAAGGGTTGTGAATCTGTGGAATTCCCTGCCCAGTGAAGCGGTTGAAGCTACCTCACTGAATGTTTTTAAGGCAAGGCTAGATAAATTTTTGAACAGTAAAGGAATTAAGAGTTATGGTGACTGGGCGGGTAAGTGGAGCTGAGTCTCAAAAAGATCAGCCATGATCTTAATAAATGGCAGGGCAGGCTCAAGGGGCCAGATGGCCTACTCCTGCTCCTAGTTCTTACGTTCTAAATCGCCCATGTAATTAATCAACAGAACAATTTACAAGCACTACCCACAGGGGCAACGTCCAAAACCTAGCTTTTCAATATTTTCCAAATCAACTTATTCAGAGATGATATTAAGACCTCTGGAACAGCGTGGGGGAATTGAAACCAGACTTTTTGAGCCAAAAAGTAGAGAGACTGGCACTACACTACAAGAGCCCCTAAATTTACAGCATTGAAAGACGCCGCTTGGACCATCATGGTTGGGTCAGTAAAACTAACTATGTTTGTTGCTGAAACACAGGATTGAACCAGAGATCTTCAGCTTAACACTGTCCCAACTGAGCCAATCTCAACTGTACTCATCATCACCTCTAACCCTTATCTACCTTATCAATTAATTCAGTAATTAATCCCAGTAACCTGCTTAACTACTTGCTGTACTAACATACTTCCTATTCTTTTCAAATAGAATTTTTGAAGACACTCAAACAATCCTAGAACAAAAAATTGTGAATTCTTTTTCATATTCCATATCTTATAAAACAGCCAATCTTTAATTTTCTTTCATATTACATTTAATACAATCAACCTTCCATTTTCCCCTTCTTTCTTTCAACAAAAATAGAATGACAACACATTTTATCACAAAGCCAGCCAAATAAAAATGAATTTATCTTCATGTTCCTTTAATTCTGCATACCACCAGGCATGGATCTTTAATAATTTCTTGATGCAAGCACCATTTTTTGTGAAAAAAAAATTGACAACTGGGGACTTGCGTCAAACTGCTTTATTTTGGAAATCTCTTTCTTTTCAAAATGTCTTTTTTGCTGGTAAATGCACATTCTCCCAAACAGAATGGCTATCCACATTTCATTTCATGGGTAAACTTTTCTCAGTTTTCACCCTGTATAGAAGTTCCTTTGGAATCTTGGACAAATACATTCTTGTATCCTGAGCATCTACTATCACCAAAGCTTCAGCAGACAAAGTACATTTCACTATCTTTTTGTTTTTGGTCAATGGACAACATTTATTATCCTTTCCCACCAAGAATATGATAAATTCTACTGTACTTGAACAGGCGTCCAGAAGATTGGCACATGAAGCATTGCTAAAAGGGACGAGCTACATATCATTTGATACCCAAGGCTTGAAACCTGACTGTGCAATTTTTAAAAACTTATCTCTGCTTAATAATATAACTGTCTATCTCTATAGGCCTCCAAAGCCTGTTTTCTAATCATAAATTTCTTTTCTATTTTATCAATCCATGTAATATTGGTAAGTCTGTTGTAAGCTGAGTGGAACCTATCTCTACCATGATAGACCGAACTAATAAATGCTATTTATTTACATGCCAATCTTTCGGACGTCTGCATCATTCAACCCATAAACATATCTGTTAAAATTCCATAGCTTCCTTTCAATATCACCTGCTTCTTTAAGTGGTTTCAAAAAAACACCTCCCTTCGAAACTTTTCACCATGGAAAAATATAGCTTTTCTATCAATTGACATAGAACTATCGGTAGAGTTAGAACAGTGATAGGTAGAATTCCTCATCAAATTGAAGGGTGACATGGTTGATTCTGAGTCTAGGATCCTGAACCTAAATAAAGGAAATTATGATGGTATAAGGCGCAGGCTGACTATGATAGATTGGGGAATATTACTTAAAGGGGTAATGGCAGATAGCCAATGGTAAATTTTCAAAGAGCTTGTGGGTGAACTGCAACAAATTTTCATTCTTGTTTGGTGCAAAGTAAGACAAGAAATGTAGTCAAATCATGGCCTAAAGGGGAAATTAGAGATAGTGCTAGGTCCAAAGAAGAGGCATTCAACTTGGCTGGAAAAGAAAACAGACCTGAGAAGTGAGTGCAGTTTAGAAATCAGCAATGGAGGACAATGGGATTAATTAAATCAGAAATCACACGACACCAGGTTATAGTTCAACAGGTTTATTTGAAAACACAAGCTTTTGGAGCCTCAGTCCTTCTTCAGTTGTTAGTGAGAGAGGTGGCGTCAGATGCAGAATTTATAAGAAAAAGATCAAAGGGTCACACCATTGATGAGGATGTACTAAACAAACCTAAGATGCTGTTAAATCTTTAATCAGTTAGAAGATTTTAATTGATTAATATGTATATGTAAATCTCCAAATTCCTTTCAAGTCATGAGAGAATGAAAGGTTTTATCAGTGTAAAGAACAGGTGATAGTTTAGGTCAGACAATGCATGTTAGGTGTAGACCTTGTTTAGAATCTGTTTGTGTTTTGGTTTGGAATCTGACTGGATTTATTTCTAAAGTAGGAATTTATAAAAAACCACATTGACTGACTGTCTAAAAATTGTGTCCTTTTTGAACAAAATAAAATGTAACGGCAAATACAAATTCAATACAATATAGTATTTTATAAATTCCTACTTTAGAAATAAAACCTGTCTGACTCCAAACTAGAACACAAACAGATTCTAAACAAGGTCTCACACCCAACATGCATTGTCTGACCTAAAATGTCACCTCTTCATTACATTGATTTACGTAGGTGCAGCAGGCTGTAAAGAAGGCAAATGGAAGAAGAAATAGCAAGAAGATTCAAGTATCAGAGCAGGGATGTCTTACTACAATTATACAGAGCCTTGGTGAGACCACATCTGGAATATTGTGTGCAGTTTTGGTCTTCTTATCTGACAAAGGATAGTCTTGCTATAGAGGAAATGCAGCAAAGGTTTACCAAACTGATTCCTAGGATGGTGGGACTGATGTATGAGGAGACATTAAATCAGTTAGAATTATATCTGCTGGAGTTCAGAAGGTTGCAGGGGATCGCATAGGAACCTAAAAAAATTCTAACGGGAATGGACAGGGTAGATGCAGGAAATCAGAGATAAAAGGTACTGCAGATGCTGGAGAATCCGAGATAACAAGCATGGGGCTGGATGAACACAGCAGGTCAAGCAGCATCATAGGAGCAGGAAAACTTGACGTTTCGGGCCTAAACCAAGATGTTTCCAATGGCAGGGCAGTCCAGAATCAGAGTCACAGTCTAAAGACATGGGACTGAGACGAGGAGAAATTTCTTCACCCAGAGAGTGGTAAGTTTGTGAAATTTGTTACCATGGAAAGATGTTGAGGCCAAAACTTGCACAATTTCAAGAGCAGTTAGATATAGCATCTGGGGCTAAAAATATCAAAGGCTATGTGGGAGAAGTGGCAACAGGCTACTGAGTTGAATGATCAGCCATGGTCATAATGAATAATAGAGTAGGTTCAAAGGGCCAAATGGCCTACTGCTGCCCCTATTTTTGATGCAATTTTGTATATTTCTATTTTCTATGAAATTATATCCTGATACTTCATATTTGGTTCAGCCATTCTTCTCAAAAGTAATCAAAGAAATTACAATTTTCTGCCTGAAAAAGTACTCTTACTTTCCATTATTCACCTGTTAGGAACCATTCTTTGTTTCTGAGGTCCAATCAGATCCAAACCAGTCAGTGAGACAGAAACACAGCAAATTTTCTTTGCGGATAGCGTTTATTAATTATTCCATCAAGGAGCTCATTCCAAACACCAGCCCCACCTATTCCCCCTCTACATCTACCCAGTCAGTTAATTAATCAATTAACACCCTCACTTAACTATTTGTTATATTAACATACAGGTCTTTAAAACTATGGAAGATTCTGATAAAGTGAATACAGAGAGAATGTTTCATCTTGTGGAGAAGAGCATAACCAGAAGTCATTGATATAAGGTAATCACCAAGACAGCCAGTAAGGAATTCAGAAAAATATTCTTTATCTAAAGAGTGAAGAGAATGTTGAACTCACCAACACAGGAAGGGATCATCTCTCATTCTCAAAATCCTACAGAATACAGGGCCAGTTTGCCCAATCTATCTTCATATGACAGTCATGCCATCTCAAGAATAAGTCTGATGAACTAAGACAATAGTCTTTTTCTTTCTTTCTGTAATAGACAGACTTTTTAAGATGGTTTACCATCTTAGCTAAAAGGTGCTAGCTCTGTCAATGCAGCATTCCTTCAGTAATGCTGTAAAGTATCAATCCATGATCACCTGCTCAAGACCCAGCATGAAACCAGAATCCAAAGCATATTGACACAGGACAAGACTGCTCCCAATTGCAGCAATTTACAAGAATGGGTTATATTTTACATCTGCTACCTCTCTGACATGTAAATTAGAAAACATTAGATATAATGTCAGTCAATGTGTTTGTTTTATATAAAATGCACCTGCATTTAAGTGGGATGAAATTTCTGAAAGGTTTTCAACACACATTTTGGGTACAGGTTTGACAAAAGCCCAATGAAGCTACAACAGCAGAGCAGGAGATACCACAAAGATATTTGCCTTCAATATCTGTTTAAGATGGTGTCCCTCATCCCATCAGGCTCATTCTCTGAAACAAGCACATAATTTATTCCACAAGTTCGGCGAGATGGTAGAGAACATAAAGAGAGAAAATGCAGTTCGAGCAAGTGCGCACATTGGTGGTTACTTTTCAAGAACCTTTCAGATTGACCATGTAACTCAAACAAACTATGATGCCCAAAGTCACTGAATTTTCACTTGGCTAGAAAGTGAGCAATCTGACAAGCCAGGAGAATAACAATTTTTAAAAAATATTTGATGTTGCACTCTGATTCATTTCATCTTTAACTTTGTTTGCCAGTCACAAATAAGAGAAATGTTAGTGACAAATTGAGCAAGGCATTTCAGTTGAATTGAGATACCTTTGACATATTGATGAGACTCATACAACATTTTCAGCAATTGCAGTTAGCTTTAGATCTCTGAATGTATTTCTATCACAAGAATCAAAACAGGAAATATCCTTACTTGTTTTCTTCTTTCACCATCTGTGGGTGGTTATTGTGCCAGGTTCTTAGACACTAATCTGGTATTCCACTCAGATACAATGAAATGGATGTTTTTAAGTGAAAGGTTTAGCAGCCAAACCCAAAGACACCAAGGTACATGCAACTACATATGTTAATTATTTTGAACAGCTTGGATTTTATGCAAGATTACTGTCACAATCTGACGACCTAGTTCTACCTCTTGAGAATAACAGCTGTAAGTACAAGACAGTGCATTTTATATGCTTGTCTCTTCTAGAATTCCAATGTCCCTCTGCTGAAGTTATAGTGGGAAGACATGAAAACTATTTTGGAAATTTTCCCCTTTACAATTCTACTAAGCATCACAAGTTCAATCTGTCCTAAATCAATGTTACGTTTTATGTAATCCTTTAACATGAATTTCATTGTAATTATATTGATTCTGTTTTAATTCTATTTCTGAAGTTGCAGGTACAGCCCCTGTGGATCCTCAGTGCAAAATGAATGAACAAAGTGCACATTGTTTTACATGCCACAATAATCATTCAGACATGCCGACTACAAAAATGCTGGGCTGCATTGCATAGAGTGTCACTCTATGAGCTGACAATGCAGCTCAGAGAATTGAGCATTGAGGGAGCAGCTAATTACGTACATGAAATTATCGTTGACAGTGAAAGCTACACTGCCCACAATGATTGTACCGTTGCAACCTTCCAGGCTGCCACTGGGGACATCTCAGGAGTCAGGCACTTTGGTTACAAATGCTGCAGAGCTGTTTTCACACCATCACGCAGGTTCACTCAAGTCAAACAGAAATTGGCCTCCAGTAACATGACAGTAGCAGAGCAGATGCAATTCTGAGCAAATTCTCAATCATTGATCCATTAAGAAAATGATTGAAATAGAAAATTGAATGGACTTAACTGTCACAGCAAGCTTTTCCAAATTGCTGGCTTCTCCACGATGCCAGGTGTCATTGACTGCTTGCAGCAATGTGTCTTTCTATATCATAGAAGTTAGGGCACATCTAGAGGGGAATGGTTATTGTATTATTTCGTGAATCCCAGAAGAGGAGGATACATGATGCTTTCATTCTGAAACATACGACGAGGATCTTTGAAGGCGAAGGAAGGCTGTCAGTCATGCTCGTCAGAGATTGTTTTCTTATAACCATGATACTCCAAAAGAAACACAGCATTAGCAATCATATGGGCAAACCAGGATGATCACGAATTTTGGCCAATATTTTGAAGTGTTGTGTTGGAGGTGAGCTCACAATAAGAGGTTATAGGTCTGGTGCAATTGTTTTATTCCACTACAAATGATTCAGGAATCACAAATTTAAATAAAAATGCATTCTTGCAACTTGTTAACTTTGATGAAAACAATAAACCCCACTCATTTTCTAATAGTATTGAATACTCGATTTTTTTTCAATGTATTGCATACAGTTCTGGTTGCCCCATTACAGGAAGGATGTGGAAGCATTGGAAAAGGTGCAGAAGAGATTTACCAGGATGTTGCCTGGTCTGGAGCGAAGGTCTTATGAGGAAAGGCTGAGGGACTTGGGTCTGTTCTCATTGGAGAAAAGAAGGCTAAGAGGGGATTTAATAGAGACATACAAAATGATCAGAGGATTAGATAGGGTGGACAGTAAGAGTCTTTTTCCTAGGATGATGATGTCAGCTAGTACGAGGGGGCATAGCTGCAAATTGAGGGGTGATAGATTTAGGACAGATGTCAGAGGCAGGTTCTTTACTCAGAGAGTGGTAAGGGCGTGGAATGCCCTGCCTGCCAATGTAGTTAACTCAGCCACATTAGGGGCATTTAAACAGTCCTTGGATAAGCATATGGATGATGATGGGATAGTGTAGGGGGATGGACTTAGATTAGCTCACAAGTCGGCGCAACATCGAGGGCCGAAGGGCCTGTTCTGCGCTGTATTGTTCTATGTTCTATGTTCTATGTAACACTGATCCAACAATACATTTTTGAATGATAGCCAGTTAAGGCTTTATAAGATGTTTGTTATGTTTGATTTAAATTTCTTGCATCTGAAAGTCTGAACTTTTCAAGCTTGTATAATAAAAATCTGTTGAAACCGATAGCTCGGTTAGATACATGGCAATTCAGCAGAATTTAGTACATGTTGATCACGTTCTTGGGCAATCTGCACATTGGGCATTACATTGTATTTTCAATGTCCTGATAACAGCATGTTGATGATGTACCTGGCCTTTGGTCTTAAAGAAAGAGTTAGGATTGCTCAATTGTATGTCCTTTGTTAAATACTCATCACTCTCTGAGGGCAGATTTCATGCACAGATTGATGCCAATTTTCAGGTCCTTCAAATGGAATGAGTGGTGTTCAATTGATCAAGAATGGGTGTGCATCCCATTCCTGTTCCTAAAATCAACACGTTTTGAAGACTGATAGAAGTATGGGATGCTTCTCTGCAGACACCAACAAACTGATGCTGGAGTTGTAGGGCCCATAGTCTTTGCAGTATCCAATGCTCCAGCCATTTCTTGATATCACATGGATTGAATTGAATTGAATTGAATCTGTGATGCTGAGGAGTTCTACAACGGACCTTAAGCCCTTAATGTCTTTGCTTTTGAATTTCTTTCCAAAATACCTGGCTCTCCAACTCTTGCTCTTGTTTTAAGTACATTCGTAAAACTCGGTTTTTATGTCACATTTCCAAATTTCTCCTTCTTTTTGTCTCAGTATCCACTTTCACCTGATTAGGGTCTATGAAGTGTCTTGGGTTCACTTTCTACGATAAGAGTGTCTAACTGCCATTGCTGAGGTTTGCAGATATTTCTCATTGGTTGGTTGCTTGGTGTTTAGCTCTTTGAACTCCATTGATACCTGTGCATTGTTGGAGGTCTGTAATCCTTTGTTCCACGAATCAGTGCCTAAGCTCTCTAACTCTGTTGAGCATGATGAATCCCGATTCAAAACGAGTGAGTAAACAACTTGGAACGTACCTGTGAGGATTGCACATCATTTGGGTTGACAGTCTCTTGCATGTGTTGATCATTCCTGCTTGTATCAAGGCACTCAGCTGACCAAACCAAAGGAATGCTTTACTGATGTTAATACTTAGGTTTTAAAACTTTGAACATTGCAGCGGAAATACTTTGAAAATTTTGCCACTGGCATAGGGCAAAGTAATGCAGATGTAAATGACAACTTACATTGTTCAGCAACACATGAAACATAAATGTAAAATAACACAGATTAAATTAAATCACACAACATATTAGAGGTGCATTGTAATTTAATATGAACTGAATAAAAAGTCCAATATGTTGCTATGATCCTAGAACAGATCATCAAATTTGTCCTATGATCGGACTAAGGACCAGTAACTTAAATGTCCAAAATAGGCAAAGAGATTCAGGGGATTTATCAAAAAAAGCAATATGATTCCACAGTTTTGTTTGGAATGGCAATGGTGCATTAGTAGATAAGGAGTCCTTGGGACCTGATTTTGAATCCCACCATGATTAATGGCAGAATTTGAATTCAATGAAAATCTGGAATTAGACATCTAACGATACCAGTGAAACTATTTGGTTCACAAATGCTCTTGAGGGAAGGAAATCCACCATCTTACATAGTCTACCCTACATGTGACTCCATACGTACAGCAGTGTTATTGACTCTTGACTGTCCTCTGAAATAGCCTAACATGTCACTCAGTTGTATCAACAGCAAATAAGTCTCAAAAAAATTGAAACAGAACAGACCACCTGGCATTGACCTAGCCACCAGAACTAACAATGGCCTTTTAACCTTAAAAATTCTCCTTAGCAATATCTAGCTAGTATCAGCACTAGGAATACTCTTTCCCACAGAGGTCATATCTTGTGCAAATTATCTCAGACAATACCACCACAATCCCTGTTATGAAGTAACAGGGATGTTGGCCTGGGAGCCTTAACCATTGGCTTTGGACCCTATGAGGTCTTGTGGCATCAGATGGAACATAGGCAAGGAAACCTCCTTCGAATTATCATGTTCTGCTTCACCCTCACCCCAGCACTGGCAGGAAGCACTGAAAGTAGCAGCAATAAAGAAAATATTCATGGTCAGCGATTTCAAAGTCCATCTTTTACTGAAGGAGGGCACTATGGAGGAATAACAAAGAGCAAAGAAAATTATAGCACAGGAACAGGCCCTTTGGCCCTCCAAGCCTGCACTGATCCAGATCCTCTATATAAACCTGTCGCCTATTTTCCAAGGATCTGTATCTCTCTGATCCCTGCCCATTCATGTATCTGTCTGGATACATCTTAAATGGTGCTATTGTGCCCACCTCTACCACCTCCGCTGGCAATACGTTCCAGGTACCCACCACCCTCTGCGTAAAGAACATTTCACGCATATCTCCCTTAAACTTTTTCCCCTCTCACCTTGACATCGTGACCCCTAGTAATTGAGACCCCACTCTGGGAAAAAGCTTCTTGATATCCACTCTGTCTATACCTCTCATGATTTTGTGACCTCAATCAGGTACCCCTTCAACGTCCGTCTTCCTAATGTAAATAACTGTAATTTACTTGACCTCTCTTCATAGCTAGTGCCCTCCATACCAGGCAACATTCCGGTGAACCTCCTCTGTACCCTCTCCAAAGCATCCACATCCTTTTGGTAATGTGGCGACCAGAACTGTATGCCGTATTCCAAATGTGGTTGAACCAAAGTCCTATACAACTGCAACATGACCTGCCAACTCTTGTACTCAATAGCCCGTCCGATGAATGAAAGCATGCCGTATGCCTTCTTGACCACTCGATCAACCAGTGTTGCCACCTTCAGGGTACAATGGATACAACACCCAGATCTCCCTGTGCATCAATTTTCCCCAGGGCTTTTCCATTTACCACATAGTTCACTTGCCTGGATGGGTGTGACTCCACCAATAGTCAGGAAGACCTACACTATTCAAGGTAAGGCAAAGTCAATCAACACCCCAGCTGCCACCATAAATATTCACTTCCTTCACCAGTGAAGCACTGTGGCAGCAGTAAATATCATCTCCAAGATGTGCTGCAGCAACTCACCAGCACCAGCCAAACCCGGATCTCTAACAGACTTAAAATAATCTGCAAAAGAAGGAAGAATAAAGTCAGGAAAAGCTTTTACACTCAGAGAGTAGTTATGGTATAGAATGCACTGTCTAGCAGTGTGGTGTAGGCATGTTCAATTGAGGCAATAATGAAGAATTGTATGATTATTTGGTTAAAAATAATGTGCAATGGTTTGAGGAAAATGCTGGAGATTGGCACTAAGTAATTGTGCTCATTTAACAAGCCAGTGTAGGCACAATGGGCCGAATAGCTTCCTTCTGCATCACAGCACATCTGTCATCTAGAAGCACAAGGGAGGCAAATATATGGGAACACAACCATCTGCAAATTTGCATCCAAGCCACTCACCATCCTGACTTGGAAATATATCATTGTTCCTTCACTGTCACTGGGTGAAATACTGAAATTTACTCTGTAGCATCATTTTGGATATGCCCACACCAAGTGGACAGCAGCACTTCAAAATGCCTTCTCAAAGGCATTTAGGGATGGACATCAAATGTTGGCCTTTCTGGCAATTTTTCTGCCACATTTAAAAAAGTAAAAAAACGTAACTATTTCACTGCCCCTGGTGCATTTTGCGTCAACTAATTTTTTCAGCCTTTTTTATTGTTGTGGGGAATAGAAAGAAAGAAGGAACTTGCTTTACAACAAAACGATCCAGTATGTCCTGTTTTGCGGTAACAATATTGTACATTAGTTTTGTACCACTCTTGTGAACCCTGAAGTACCATCTCAATGTGCTGGACAAATTTACAATAAGCAGAAAAAGCCAAGCAATAAGGAGATGAACCTGATCATTCCGTAAAACAAACAAACTAAATGATTATTACATCAGCGACCATGCCAACAATTCAAAACATGTGTCTGACAAAGGGGAGACCAAGGTAAGGAAATGTCAACTACGTACAAAGGGTACAATGTTAAATGATCCATGGTTTACTATATCATCTAAGTTTACTACTGGGTTAATGTCATATCATCTTAAAAATATATAATCACTTCAAAAAGGACTTTCTTTGCTAAAGATTGGTTATGGCATTAGCAAATGGCTCAGAGAAAGTTGGGTAGGAGACAGGACTTTGGCATTTTGTTAGCTGTGGTTTCATCATGGCAACAAACTCTCTAAGTTTAATTGCCTGATTACACCTCAGATTAAGCAAAACTGGATAAATAAAACCAATGGAAAGGCTTTGTCATGATATTTTCTAAGGATTAGTTTACTATATTCATTAAAATGTACCACAAATGGAATGCATCTACCTTCCTCCTCCCACTTCTTGAAATCATTAGCAATTAACCAGCTTGCACTGAATTATTAATAAATGCAGTTCTACCATGAAGATCAGTAACTGCAATACAGCCCTAGAAAACAGCATGGGACAAAGAGAGAATACTGAACACGTAGCTTTGCAATTCCAATTGCTTTTCAACTCGTTTATGAACAATGTGGTCATTGGCAATGACAAATTACTTCCACAAACCGCTATTATTTAAAACATGTTTATATTAGCACAAGTCTGTCATAAATAAAACATTTTCACTTTACCTGAAAAATATTGTCTTTTCCTTCTTATTCTCTTTGACTTCCCATTGCCATTATGAAGAACAAACAACTATACTGCAATCTGTCATGTAAAAATATATTTATTCTACACCTTAAGTTGACTGTAGATCAGCTGACATAAAAATAACAAAACTATAGTTAGGTAATCATTGTTTTTTCTTGACTGTATTCTACTTTGCATTTGTGATGATATAAGCAGCACATTCCAACACTGGTAATTTAATCAGTAAATGCTATCATCTATACCAGAATATTTGATACATAAATAAAGATAAATGGCTATGTTTGATCTTACCTGCCTGCATTTTATGAGTTCAGCTACTAAGTTCCACATTAAATGCTGCAAGGTATAAATGGAGCCATTGAGGGACCAGATGAGGTGTCAGATAACTAAGCTGCTTTGCTCACACTGAATTTATTGTTAGAACTATTCGAACCAAGCCTCATCACCAGCTGCTCCATGCGTATTAGTGCAGATACCTTTACACCTAAAGATCAAAGCTGGTCTTCATCACTGGAAACCAGATGGTTGATTTCAAACTTCCTTAAATGGCAACTTAATATATAGTTGCTAAAATGTTGCTGCATCTTGGAGAACTGGTTAGGCTGCTGTCATTTGTGAATGCAATTGGCTTTGTTGGAGGTTATAAAGAAACTTTCTCACAGTCTTTCTCAGATTTTCTCCTTCTTTCTTCACAAAAGCACAAATTCATGCTGGGTTATAGATCCACATATACTCACCAACATCCAGCATTTATCTAAATTGACACTCTTGCGATAGAGGTCATAGTAGAGTCCTGTTACTTCTGGTCATACCACGACAGAGCTCAATCATGTCCTTCGCTCATTCGGATATAACATTTTCAAATAGGAATCACCATACAGTCATAGAGTCACACAGCACGGAAACAGACCCTTCGGTCATACCAGTCCATGCTGAACTTAATCTCAAACTAAACTAGTCCTGCCTGCCTGCTCCTGGCCCATATCCCTCCAAACCATTACTATTCATGTACTTATCCGAATATCTTTTAAACATTGTAATTGTTCCCACATCCACCACTTCCTCGGGATGTTCATTCCACACAAACCACCCTCTGCGTAAAAAAATTGCCCCTCGTGTCTTTTTTAAATCTCTCTCCTCTCACCTTAAAAATGTGACCTCTAGTCTTGAAATCCCCCAATTTAGGGAAAAGACAACTACCATTAACTCTATCTACTCCCCTCATTATTTTATACATCAGGAACCTAGGAGCTAGAATGACATCAGAAAACACTTCGTCACAAAGAGTCTTGGAAAATCTGAAATCTTGAAATCTGAAATTTGCCAAAGAAGCTGAGGATGACTGCCTAATTAAAATTCCCAAGACAGAGATGAAAGAAGATAAATGGAGTTAAGACAGACAGTAATTCTTGTTACAGTCTCCCCTTCAGCAATGCACCCAGAACAAAATGACAATGGGTGTTTGTAATTTATCAAAAATGTCCTGACTCAGGGAGGGATCATCTGCTGCCTGTCAATCCAGTGGACCTCCAAAAGCTGCACATCAATCTTGTGCATTCTGATCAAGATTGAGAGCTGCCTGTCACTCTGGGACATTTCTACTAGGATTGAGAGTTATACATGAAGATCCATGGGACATTGCGGTGAGATAGGGGTCATTGGGTATCTCAAGGACGTAGATATTTTTAATGACCCTGCTCAGTTATGTCACACTCCTGGAGCAAGTGGGACTTGATCTGATGCTTTCGGACTTAGTGTGCCACAAAGGCCCCCATCACCAGGATGTATGTGCATCCCGAGGAGCTGAAAAGATAAGCTTAACAGGCTGAAGACAACATTTGAAATAACTCCACAGAGGTCGGTATACTGTCACCAAGTCACTCTTTATTTACACATGAAGAGTCCTTGACTCTAGTACTGCCTCTTCAGAATCAGCTCTCTGAGTGCCAGAATCCCTGGCATTTCTGTTTATATCTGTCAGCCAGGGCTCCCTGATTGGACCAGATTAACAGCCAAAATCAAGGAACTCACGTCCTATGAGGTCCAGCTAGCTGACCTTGTTACAATCACTACATCTCTCCCCATCTAAGTCCAAGGACATAGGCCAGTTCTTTTTCTTGGAGAGCCTCTTAGCGCACCTTAGCACTGGGTCAGGTTGCTCCAACTCGGTGTCTGATAAAGGCAGCATGAAATGCACAGGTGCTCGCCTCTTGCACCAGGAACGCCTTGGTAGAATTTCACTCTCTTTTAGAGGCAAAGGCATCAAGGTGGCTACATCTGCCCTGTCAATCTTTGATTCAGAGGACTGTTAACGCTTGATGGAGAGGGTGAACCTACAGGTTCCAGCAGCCTTCCTGTCTGTTCTGAGGGGCGGGGCACTTTTTGCTCCAGCACCGTTTGTGAATTGGTAGATTTCATATGGTCCACATGCTTGTTCAGACTATCGTACCTGCCTAAATTTTACATGTCACTCGTCCTGACCTCGTGTTGACCATGCCTACAATCCACACAGGACCATTTCTGTGAGCCTTACACCAAACTTAGTCTCCTGCATCAAACTGTCTCCCTCGCTTGGTGGAGTCTTGTGTCCAGCACTGGCATTCCTGATACTATTTCCCCCTCCACCCCATGTCTGGAAAGATCAGACTAAACCTAGTGCAGAGCAACTCTGTCTGTGCATCTCCACCTGGCCCGGAACAGCCAATCTAACCTCCCGGCCACTGCCCATTTCAACTCTCTGTCCCACTCCACCCGCTACATGACCGTCCTCGGCCTTCTCCAGTGTTGCAGCAATTTGGAATGCAAATTTGAGGAATGACATCTTATTTTACGCCTGGGCACCCTATAGCCCAGAGGACTCAACATTGAGTTCTCCAATTTCAAATAACCTTGCCAGCCATCCCCTGCCTCCCGTCCCAGCCCCACCTCTTCCCTTCCATTCCACCTTCTGACCCTCCCTTCCAGCAACAAACCGGATTCATCCCTCCCATCGACCCACCAGGTCGTACATACCACCAGTGTCCATCTATCAACACTATTCTACTACCACTTTCCCCCCCACTCTTCATCTGCAGCTCTCCCTACCCCTACATCCAGTCCTGAAGAAGGGTAATACCCAAAGCGTTGACCGCTCCTTTCCTCTGGATGCTGTCTGGCCTGCTGTGTTCTTCCAGCCTCCTGTTTGTCTGTCAGTGCTATCCCTGTAGTTGCATGTGGGGTGGGCCTAAAATGAAATAAGAATGGTGACAGGTTGGAATCTAGCAAGGCTGTAGGCTGTTTCTTCAAACCTGCTCTTCCTGCCAGGCCATTGGATGATGGGTCGATTAAATGTCGAATCACTTTCAGTTTTAGGAAGCACCTATATTCCCTGCTGGTAAACGATGGCCCATTATCTGTGGCCAACATTTCTGGGCCTCCATGCATTGAAAAAAATGCATGTAGTTTTTCTATCATTGTCCCCGTGTTTGATGAATGGGCCCTATATGCATCCAACCATTTTGAGTGGCTGTCTACAATGACTAAGAACATGAAAGGTCCTGCAGAGTTGAAATGCAACACGAATGAGGGGGAGCGGCTAGCTTTAATTTTTGTCCTTGTTGACACTCTGGGCACTGGCCCACCAACATGGCTATATCTGTATCCAGGCCTGGCCACCAGACATATCGCCAACATCTTCATTTTGGAGAACTCGAATATCCCTTGTAGAGTTCAGCAAGTATTGGACAGTAATCTTTGCTCAGGACAATCACCCTTGCTCCCCATAACAAAATGCCATCTTCTACGACCTAAGCTCATTGGGTAAAAAACAGATTTCAATTCTAGTTGTGATGGCCTTATGGTTTCCCCCATAGCCACCAGTTCTTTCAGTTTTGCCAGGACTGGATCTTTCTGCATCCAAAGTCTGACATTGTCAACTGTGACTGGGAGTGTGTCCAGAAAATTTAATACCATAACAGATTTCCCATTGGGGGTATCACCAGTGGTGCATCTGCCAGTAGGAGGTGGCTCAATGCATCTGTATTCGCTAATCAATCTCCTGGACAGTGTTCTAACTCGTAATTGCATGCACTTGGTAATAGAGCCCATCACTGAAAATGGCCTAAAGCTATGGGTGGCACTACCTTGTCCTCTTTATTGAGACCATGTAGGGGCTTGTGGTCCATTATTATCACAAATTTACATCCATAAAGGAATTGGTGAAACTTTCTGACTCCAAGTATGACTGTCAGTCCTTCTTTCCCTATCTGGGCATATTTGCACTCTATGCTGGCCAAAGTCCCGGATGCATAGGCTAGTGGCTGTTCCTCTCCATTGTGCAACCTACGAGCTAATATCACCCTGATGCTGTACGGAGAGGCATCGTGTGTCAATACCTGGTCTCACTTGGGATCATAATGTGCCAACACCTTAGAGGATGATAGTTGTTTCTATATTTCACTGAAAGCTCGCCTATATGACCAATTCCAAGGCTGACCCATTTTTGGGTGTTGATGCAAAGATGCCAAGATGGAGGCCAAGTTACATACGAACTTTCCATAATCATTTACCAGCCGAAGAAACAACCTAAGCTCCTGGACAGACGAGGGAGCTGAGGGACCTTTGATTGCCCTCATTTTATCTTCCAACGGGTGTTCACTCTTGTTGACTTTGTAGGTTACTTGGGGGGAGGGCCTGGAACACACATTTTTCCCTTCTTAGGAATATGCCTGCCTTGGAAAAATGCATTAGGGGACAATGTCCAAGTTCTCTAAGTGATCCTCATAGTTTTCCTTGTTATTTGAACGTCATCTAGATAAATGGCAAGCTGAGGTAGAAATTGCAAAATATTCACCATTGGCCACTGAAAAATTGACCAGGCTGATGATACCCCAAATGGCAGTCTCCTATATTGGTACAAGCCCCTATGGGTATTAATTGTGGAATATTTCTGGAAATCCTCATTTAACTGGAATCACAAGTTAGTGTGGCTCATGTCCAGCCTCATGAAGGACAGTCGCCCCACCGCCAACTTTGCATCTAAATCCTCAATACAAGGTACTGCATATTTATGCAGCTGTGAAAAGCAGTTTACCATTTGTTTAAAATTCCCACAAAAGCAAACCAATCCGTCAGGCTTCAAAATTGGTGCTGCCCATTCTGCAGACTGGACTGGTTTGATGATTACTTCACTTTCCAGCCTTCTGATTTCTGCCTCTATTTTTACCCAGAAGGCAAACAGAACGGGGCAGGCCTTGCAGAATCATGGAATTGCTTCCTGGTCAACATGTAAGGTGGCTTTGGCTCCGCTGATAGTCCCTACACCTTTCTGGAAGACTTCTAGGTATTTAATTAGGACTTCACTCAGGCAGCCATTTTCTAATTGAAAAATGTTGAGCCAAAGTATGTGAAACTCTTGCAACCAATTTTGTCCCATCAAGCTTAGGCAAGAGCCTTTTATTACAATCACTGGTATCTGAACCACCTGCTTTTCATACGAAACCAGAACTGAAGTTGTACCTTTAATCTGTAAAGGTCCCTCAGTAGAGGTTCTTAGGCTGGCCAAGGTCTGGCACAAACTTAAGGGCTGAAGTTCAGAGCAAATTTTGTTAAAAACTGGTTCTACAATCACTGATATGGCCAAGTTGGTATCGACCTCCATTAGAACTGGACGGCCATTTAACCAGACGGTTATTTTGATTGGTTCTGTTATTAAAGGATGTTGCTTAGTAAATTAACTGTTCAGCCCAGGTGTAGTTGGGCTTTCCAGGGTATGAGGTCTCCTCAATACTGGCTTATGGGTTATCTTACTCATTTTAAGTCCAGTAGGACTCTTTAGCAGTCTCGAGTCTGCAAATTGGCAGTAACTGCAATGACTTGTCAGCCCAGATTCTAAAGACAGTTTTAACTGCTTGGCTAAGGCTTAGTTTTGTCTTGGGGTTTTGCTGACCTGGAGTCCCTCTGTTCAGGATATGTCCAGAGTGAGGCTACGCAATTGCCCACATTCAGGTGGTGTTCCCCAAGCTCAGTCAGGCTGTCGAGGGTGTCCACTTCCATCAGAATACTTTGCAACTCATATGCTCCGCCTGCTGCATTTTCCAATGATAAAGCCAGTTGTGGTACCTGTTTGAAGTTCAGTTGGGCTTCAGCTAGTAGGCACTTTTGCATAGTTTCATCATTAATCCAAAATACCAAGCAGTCTCTAAGCATCTCAATAAGAGTTAAACCAGAGTCACATGCTTCTGCCAGTTGTCTTAATCTCAAAAATCCTGAAGTTCCTGGGTTCCCCTGGTTCTTGAATTGCCAAGTCAAAACCACAGTATCTCAGAATTAGAGGAGGCTTGGGGTCGTAATATTCCTTAACTATGTGTGTTAATTCTCGAAATGTTTTAGCATCTGGTGCCTCAGAGAAAGTAACATACCTAATAACAGAGAAAACTGCAGCTCCAAAGGCTTTCAAGAAAATTACTCATTGCTTTTCGTCTGCCACGATGTTGTTTGCCTAGAAAAAATAATGCATTCTTTCCTAATACTGCGAACAGTCCTTGATGGCAGAGTTGAGTGAGCCAAGCTTTCTAAACAAAGGCATGATGTAAGAAATGCTTACCGGAACTCAAAGATGACCCTTGCATGCGAGTTTCTTCGGGAACATACTTTACGTTCGTCGCCACTGAACTAATTCCATTGAGGCCAGTATCCCATCAGCAAGTCACCCTTTACTTACACATGAAGAGTTCTTGACCCTAGTACTGTCTTTTCGAAGTCAGCTCTCAGCGTCTCAGAATCTTTGATACTCCA
Organism: Ginglymostoma cirratum; assembly: GCA_024137785.1. Lineage (NCBI taxonomy): Eukaryota > Metazoa > Chordata > Chondrichthyes > Orectolobiformes > Ginglymostomatidae > Ginglymostoma > Ginglymostoma cirratum. The sequence goes on from JAHRHZ010000248.1 coordinate 71,145,017, forward strand.
GTTTTTATGTGTCAGCCAGGGCTCCCTCATTGGACCAGATTAACAGCCCTATTCACGGAACTCATATTCTATGAGATCCAGCTGGCTGATCTCATTACAGCTGACTAACAGTCATTATCATGTAGTTCAATAAAGGCACTTTATATCATAGAGTCAGCCCTTCCTATCAGCTGATGCCAGAGGTCTAGGAATTCTGGCTTTAGGATATTAAAATAAATGAGTCAAAATAGAGGCATCCAGTCTCCTTAAAAGAATCAAGTGACTGATCCACATCCTGAGTACAAGTCAGGACTTAACTTCGACCCACCTCTGTCAAGAGCAGATGAGACTGGGTTGGAAGCAGGTTAAGGTAGGGATTCCGTTTCTTTATTTTTAGCTCACGTCAGCTTCCCTCCCAACCAGCCTGTGAAATTAAAATAATATCAAAGTTTCATACCATTAGAAGAGAACAATGGAGAATTGACTTGGTGATATTGCCATTTTTCTTCCCATGTCAACTGAAATGCAGGAACTGATTAAAATCTCCCTTCCATCTTATTATTCACAGTCCTGCTCTTCAATTAAGCAAGGTAAATTTTATTTAGTTTGCAAAGATCTAAAGTCATTTAATTTCATTGTGCTTTGAGTGAGGAGAGAGGGGAAAGTAAATCATAATGAAATTGCGATAAAATTAACATTAGTTTTCAGGAACTATTAAAAAACTTCATTCAAAACGAAAACTTGATTGTTCATGCCTACTTGCATTGTACCAGAAAAGGCAGCTGATTGCAGTTTGTCTAGAGAAGGCAATAACTTCCAGCCAGCAACTGACAGGACCCTCATTGTTCAATCGGTGTTACAAGCTACTTGCACTGTGTCCCACTTTGAATGATTTCATCCACCAACCTGACAATCACTGGTCTACTACAATATTCTTTTGTCTACTACATGCATATTAAAAGCATGGAAATCAATATACTCACATTATTAAAGATTTACTTAAAATGTTAGCTCGTTGTCAGCAACTTGTTTTGTTTATTTTTCTTCTTGAATGATAAATAATAAAAAATTGAAAAACAGAAAACTGTTGATTTGCTGTACTCTTATTCAACTACTTGTATTGCACATAGACCAGAATTTTACTAGCCCTCTGAACAGGGATTGAGAAGCAGAAGAGAAGCCTGACATTTTGACATGCACTGCCACCAGAACGTACCAGAACAAATCCAATTGCCTGGGTCTGCCCACCTGGTCCTGGCATCAACACAAAATACATTTTTGACATACCTACGAGATGCCTCCTCCTCTTCCTATGGAAACTTCAGAAATACATGGCACTGAGATCAAGGAACTGTCAGACCAGTGAAAACTGCTTAATTGATTACCGTCAGTAAAATTGTCCCAGCAGTCCTAGAATTCATCACCCAAGACCAAATATTTGGTCCGCTATCCCCAATTATTTAAGAACTGCTGCTGGCATGGCTGTTACAAAGTCAAGCTAAACATTTGGACAAAGAAAATGGACCCAAGTCAAGTCAAAACTAAACAATGGCAACATTTCAATGACACGCAGTTTACATTTATTGCTACATAAATGACTTTTTGAATATGTTAAATCATTTATTTTGGACAAAGAAAGGATACGTAAGATAAACAAAGGACATGGTTTACATTGTTTCGATGGTTTACATAGAAAGAAAATAAATTTAAGTTACTATTCGGGAATGCTTTTCCTCATTGGCCAAAAGTAAAGAGGAAAGTAGGGTCAAAATAGGAGGCTTAGGCATACTTCTTAAATGTTCATTCATGAAAATCTGGTAGTTTCATGTGGAAAAATGTATTTGCTTTGATGAAGAGTCATCTAGACTCAAAATATTGGCTTGCTTTCTCTCCATGATGCTGCCTGACCTGCTGTGATCGCCAGAATTTTTGGTTTTTAGTTTGCTGCCGCATTGCCTATCATTTGGAAATGTAGAATTGTACAGCACAGAATGAGACCGTTTGGGCCATCATATCTGTGCCACTTCTTGGAACTCTCTCTCTAGTTGGCAATGTTTCCCTGTTTTTTCCTCAGAACCCTGCAAATTCCAACATTTTTGCCCAAACCAGAGGAGTGGTGGTAAAAGCCTTTTATTAAATTCATCCATGAGATGTGAACATTGCTATCTAGGCAGCATTTATTGCCCAGCACTAATTTCCCTTGAATTGAGTTGTTTTCTATGCCATTTCAGAGGATAGTTACAGCTAATCACATTGCTGTGGGTCTGAAGTCACATGTAAGCCTGACCAGGTGAAGATGGGAGGTTTCCTACCCGAAAGAACATAAGTGAACAAGGTGGATTTTTACCATCAACAGTGGTTACACGGTTATCATTAGGCAAGCTTTTTATTCCAAATTTTCTATTAAATTCACATTTCATCATCAGCCATGATGGGAATTGAATCCAAGTCCCTAGAACATTTGCTTGGAGTTTTACTGGTCTGGTAACATTTCCAGTTCATATTGAACTGTGTAAATGATTCTACTAAAGTCCTTATCATTAATTCTGCTCCTTCCTAACACCATATAAATAAAATTTAGTGTGCTGTCCCTCTGGTCAAAATGAAGGGCAGTTCAGACAGCAGTATCCTGACCTCCACTGTCAGGATATAAAAGATGTCACATTGAGAACTCCAAGGCTCCATTTCAATTTTAACCCAATTACTCTGAAGGGGTTTTTCTTCTTACCCAGTTAAAAAAAATGAACAAATGTACAGGATTAAATCTAGTTGGCCTCAGAGGACTTCTATCCTCTCCACGTATATATGATGGCTTTATGGAGTGTACAAATTAAACGCTGTACAGTATTGACTGTTTCAGTTCAACAAATCAGATGGTGAATTGTTGTGGAAAATATACCACCAACCATTTGGCACTCATAGCATCTGAACAATGAATCATATCTTGGGCGCTTGACAGAGTATATGCTTCTGGGAGAATCTAGGATCAGAGGAAATAATCTCAGAATAAAGGATCGCCAATTTAAGGCAGAGATGAGGAGGAATTTCTTCTCTGAGGGTACTGAATCTGTGGATATTCAAGATTGAGACACAGATTTTAATCAGTAATGGAATGAAGGATTATGGGAAGGGGAGGAAAGTGGAGTTGAGCATTATCTGGTCAGCCATGACCTTACTGAATGGTGAAGTAGACTTGTTCACTTGAGATGTCTATGCCTTATAGCGCAGCAGAGTTGCAAAAAGCTTAGTTTGGCAAAATTTCAATGAATACACATTGCATTCTTTCACAGAGCAAACAGCTAAGGAGAATAGGGGGGTTCGGGGAGTGAGGGAAAGAGTGGAATATTCTAATACTTACAGTGCATTGTTTTGTCCAAGAAATGTTTGACTATTTGTTTACAAATACACAATGGAACAATGTTGCTCATGGTGAAAAGTACCATTGTGTTTTTGTTACTTGATGATGAAATTGATTCACTGTCCTTGGGGCATTTTCCCTTTCCCAAATGAGTCTGGAGGTGAACTGGACCTTTAAACAGCAGAACAGCAAGAAAGCCCCAATCTTTGAGAATCTATTCTCTCTCTACACACATTTTATTGCTTTGATGAACATATTCACACTAACTCATTACACTTAAATTATTAACTCATAAACCTACTTATTTTAAGCAGCAATTCAACGTGAACAAAGGACTAAAGAATGCACAGAAAAGTTGTTAAAGGCTGTATCCACAAAAAAAGTAAAAACTAAATAAAAATTGCTGTCAGTGGGAACTGACTTGTCAACTGTCCAATTTGCAGCGAATTAGTTAAAAGCAGTTGCGTAACCTGTTACAACTTCCTGTTCCATTGCTACAATAGTAGTTCCAACTTAATGATGTAAAATAATAGCCATTAAATCTAGGTAATCAGTAAAGCATGGTCATTATCCTTTGAAGTACAATACTACATTCACCAGAATAAAACAGAATAGTATACTTCTTACCATAATCACAAACAGGGGTTAGTGCCAGCAACATCATTCCAATACAAACAATAGAGGCTTTAAAGCTTGAGAAATTGTTCCACTGGTGCAGTTGATCTTAAACCTACTGAACTGAACAGACCTGAGCCCATCCTCAATTATTCAGCTGCCTGATCTACATTTTGTTTGGGGAGGGAGCATATGAAGATCCCATGAATGCCTGATCAGCTGCATCAAACTTTTTTAGGGGACTGAGAGAATAATTATGACGCAGTCGGTATGACTTATGTGGATTGTCAAAGGGCATTAAAGGGTAAAGTACCGTGTAATAAGTTAATTAGACTAATGAATAGGGGCAGAGAATATGTAGTCGGGGGACAAATGTCAGAATGTGCTGTTAGCTAACTCCAAGACACAAAACAGGAAGAGAGTAAAAAGTAACTATTTAGAGTGGCAAAGGTAGGAACTTGTGTTCATCAAGAATCAATGTTGGGACCACTGCTGTCCACAATTTACATTCATAATTTGGACCCTGGAATAAAAAGCATAATTTCTAAATCTGCACACATCAAATTAGCTGGAAAAATCCTAATTGCCCTCCTTCAATTGGCCTTATTGGCTGTTAATTGTCTTAATCAGCTATACACTGCCTGGGGCCAGACAGCTCTGCCATGGCCCCAATCCCCTGTCTTAGGGAAAATGGTCTGAGAGGTTATAACCAAGGAACGTGGAGCATGTGGGCCAACATTATTTTTAGAATCCACCCCAGTGGGGGCTCGTAATCTAGACCTTCCTGGTGCTTGAGCGTCTCCTGCCTGTGTAGGACATTTCTCATTCTCTTCTGCAACACATCATGCCTCAGACAGTGCATCCATCACTACAGATCTCTCTGTCTACCTGAATGTTCCATTTCCAAGAATCTCCATTGCAATCCTTTCTTGCAGTGTTTGAATAAAGGATTCTTTAAGAGGCGACCTGCCTTTAAGAAGAGCAGGCCTCCAGTGCTACACGACCAGCAAAACAATGCTGCTAAGGTCTCCTACCATGTGCAGACATCATTGGTAGCATTAGCAAGCAGAGATCATCTTTGGAGGCACACCAGCTAACACTACAATCCTTCAGATGGAGGGGATTCATACATTTTCCAGGCTGCCCAGCTGGACCAGAATGAGTGTGAACACATTGCAAATTGGACCACTTCTGCCAAAAAAAGGGGGAAGATGAATTCCTCAGCCAAGATGTCCCCACTTTGTACTGAAATAACTTTTAACGCAATGTCTGTTTGAGTCAATTGCTTCTTGCTTCTCAAGACTGGGCACATTCAAAATTCACTCTTCAGATATGGGTTTTAATGGCAATCCCAGGACCTTTTGCTCATCCAAAATTGTCCTGAGATGTTGTTAGCTTGCTTGGCCAGTTTCAAGGGCAGTTAAGAATTAGTCATGTTACTGTAGCAATGTAGATCAGATCAGGTAATGGGTGATTGGGGGTGGGGGGAATATTTCTTCCCAAAAGATTGGTACTGAGAATATTTTTATTATTTTTAGGTCACCCAGTTGCTTCACAGTGACTTTTGATGATGCCTTGCTTTTATTTCCCGATTTTGAAACTAAATTCAACCTGACCTTCTGATTGGTTGGCAGCTCTTCGAGATTGGCCATTATTGCTTTAAGGGACTGGATTCCTGACGGCGGTTCATTGGCTGCTCAATTGGCCTTGTGCTTCCGCAAAGGGCTGAGATAGGATAGTCCCTGAGGCCACCACTGCACCAACAAAATGCCACTCATTAGGCAGGTTCTTATTTTACATTTCCGGTATCTGCAGTATTTTGCCTTTATGTTTATCCAGTTCTCTGGGCTACTAGTTCAGATCATAGCCATTACACCATTTTATCCCCTGGTTGGGGATAAGCATTTTTTAAGAAAATGACTGATGCCTATATTTTTTCAAACATTGCTGATTTGACTCATGGGGAGTTTTGATTGTGAGGCCATGTTTTAAATCCAAAAACACAGCCAGAACTCCTTTGTGACATTTCCAGTAAACCCCACTGTGTGATAAAACATTTCTTTCTTTCACCCAAGTAATCAAATAGGAGACATATTGATTAGAAAGGTGATAGTTTTGCTTAGCTTATTCATTATGAAGTGTTTTCAGTAGATGGAACACTAAAATGCTGGATTCTCAACTTGGAATATAAATTTAAGAACTGGTGTTATTATCTAGTTTACTAGAACGGGAAGGAAGATTTCTAGTTTCACAGGAGTCAGTAGAAGGCAACAATCACACTTAAGTGACTATAATGAATCAACTAAGTAGCCAATGAAATAACACTTGAGGTGGCACACAGAAGGAAGGTAATCTCATCATGCCGATCAAGAAGCACTACATGAATGGAGCAATTCAGAAGGGGAGATGAAGAAGAAAAATGTAGCTAAAATTGAAAAGGACACTAACACATTTACTGGTTGTTTTCCTTATTGTTGTGTTGATTATTGTTTTAAGAATCCCTACAGTGTGGAAACAGGCCCTTCAGCCCAACAAGTCCACACTGAACCTCACACCCAGACACATCCCCCAACAACCCACCTAATCTACATCTCCCTGAACACTACAGGCAATTTAGCATGGCCAATCAACCTAACTTGCACATCTTTGGACTGTGGGGGAAACCGGAGCACCCGGAGGAAACCCATGCAGACACGGGGAGAATGTGCAAACTCCACACAGACAGTCACCCAAGGCTGGAATCGAACCCAGGTCTCTGGTGCTGTGAGGCAGCAATGCTAACCACTGTGCCACGTCTGTTTAGAATCAGAAGGTATTATTTTGGTAAATTATTCCATTGCTGGTTACCAAGTCAGAGATAGTACTTTTTGAAACAATTATGTCTTTAACTCTATTGTTATACGTAGGGGGTCAGTTAACTCAGTTAGCTAGTTTGTGAGCGATACCAACAGCGTGGGCTCAATTCCCATACCTGCTAAGGTCACCATAAAGTTTCTCCCTTCTCGACCTCACCTGAGGCATGGTGACCCTTAGGTTAAATCACTCCCTGTCATCTTTCTCTCTTTACCATTTAACTTATAAGTTTAACCGTATTTTTTGAAATCATTATATCCTTTACTTGCTTTCCAGTACTGATACAAAAAGACAAAAGCTGTTTGGCTGTTTTAATTCATACCAGTTTCACTCTGACCTTTGCCTGAACTTCCCTCAGATCCCATTTTCCTTTGACAGACACATAAACTAAAGGTAGGCCAAAGGCATTCTACTCTTATTCCAAGCTTGTTGGTATCAATGTTTGATGTGAAAGATGGCACTGATTATGTAGCAGTGCTGTCTGCATCCAGTAAAAATATAGAATGATTCATATCCTCAGTATAACCTCAGTATAGCCGTTTTGAAGATCAAATAGATTTGAAAAATGAAAAACATCATCCAGTACTGGGTAGAAATACTAGAGGAAGAATTTCAGTCATTTTACACTTCTTGTATTGGACCTTGAAAACTATTTTTTTCTTTATTATTTCACACGATATTGGCGACAATGGCAAGGTTAGCATTTATTGCCAATCCATAATTGCCTTTAAAATTGAGATAACCACTTTGATGTCTGGAATCATGTAGACCAGATCAGGTAGGCATGGTGGATATCCTTCCTGAAAGGCATTAATGAGATCAATTTTTACAAAATTTGTTGAAAGTTTCAATAACAGTCACCTTGAAACTATCCTTATATCACAGATTTTTATTAATATGGATTCAAATATTATCTGCTGTGGTGGGATTTGAATCCATATCCCCAGAACATTAGCCCCAAATCATTGCTAGATATATAGGATGGGCCAAAGGTCTAAAAGTTAATGACATTTGACAGCTGCATGAGAATAAAGATTGTGTAGGATGGGCTGAATGGCTAAAATTGTTGATGATACTCGACAAGCTGCATGACCTTGGATGAGTCTTGTTAACATTCCTTTATGGGCTGAAGATGGCACCTGCAACTTGTTTTTGTGTAGCTGTGGTTTGTCTTCTGTATCTGCTTTCTTTGTGCTGGCTGTTTGTTACACTGTATAAGAGAGAGAGTTTCGTTCCAAAGCGTGGGACTTTGCCTCGGCTCAGAATCGTGAACAGTGCCAGAAATGAACCTAAGCCTCCAGACCAGCCATCGATCAAGGGGCCTCTGATGGGCAGGAGGGCATGAGACTTGTTGCTTTTTCTAAAAGGGCGTGAGACATGTGTTTTTTTCTAGTGTTTTCTTCCATTTATTATTACCACTATAATCATTTATTGTCACTTAATAAACATTCTTATTTAAGCAAATTGCTGTGGTCGAGCCTTCTCTTAATCATGTTTACCCAAATCCGAAAAGAATCACAGAATCATAGAATCCCTACAGTGTGGAAACAGGCTCTTCGGCCCAACAAGTCCACACCAACCCTCAGATCATCCCACCCAGACCCATCCCCGTAAAACCCACCTAATCTATACATCCCTGAACACTATGGGGCAATTTAGTATGGCCAATCCACCTAGCCTGAACATCTTTGGACTAACCGCATGGATACATGCTGTGATCCATGACACTAGTCCAGTGAGGTCACTCCCTCTCCAGATCTCATCATCAAGATGCACCATGCCAGCCCTCTGCTAAGATCTACATTAAAGTTCACAAGATGGAGTAGAAGACTCCGCTATCTCAGTGTTTTCCAGTGCCAGTAGAGGCCTATCTGAAACAGCCAGCTTTGAAGGAAATCTAATAGTTTTAGACATACTGAGTGGAAACAGGGCAAGAAGAGGTGGGAAGTGATTTTGATGTGGGGGAAGGGGAAGGAATGGGTAGGAGATGAATCATTTGCAAAGCAGTGACCTGAGCTTTGCCAATCAATCAATACATTAAAATAATAGTGTTTCTACAGCTTGAGGAATAATGTGAAGTTGCAGCATAGCTTGGGACCACATTCAAAATGACTCAAAAACACTATGTGCGGAATGACGGCACTATATCATGTATCTCGCCATCTGTTATTCTCAACAGGTTCTAGGGAGCGAAGTTTTTTTGTCAATACAAATGCCAATTTTGCAGTCAGGCCAGCTTATTCATTAAAATTATTGACAGGCAAAATTTCACCCCATCTGGTGTTAGGAATAGTGGAGGAAGATTTTTTTTTTCCATGCTCCACAGATAGTGATGTTGTCACACATTACTAACAGACAAAACCTTTCCACATCGTCTTCTTACCCTGCCTCTGAGAATATTAGAATTTCCATAAAGATTTCCATTACAAAATAACCCTTTCAGCCCTGCCACCTCATCTTATCCCATGCTTGTGGAATGGTCGCTGTCAATCCATGCATAACCAATTGTCTGTCTATCTATCTGAATGTCATTCTCTCTAACGGTGAGAGATGCCTATGGTTCTTTGTGGAGTATGGCTCCTTATCTTATTGATGACCCTTTCAAAATTCATGCATCGGTTTATTTGTAAAGCATATTGCTGTGTTGGTCCAATAACTGCCACTTTATGTTCATTCTAGCAGTGGCAGCACAGTGAAAGGGACTTATGCCTGACTACTAAGCCCCCAACTCAATACTGAGCACTTAATTATAAGGCCTATAAAGGTGAACATTTTCTCTTTATTTTTTCTTCTTTCTGCTATTATATTCTTTGTATTGGTTTAATTTTCTGTGTTTTAAGATGGTGCATGAGAGTGGTGACACTACGGAGCACTTTTCACAGTATTTTGTAAGAAAATACACATATCAAAAAGTAAATCAAATTGTTTAATTGAAATACTAATAAATTATGAAAGCCCATTAAAAACAGTTACAGTTGTAACTTTCGTGATGCTTAAAACCTGCTGAAATATTAATTAGTTATTATTGTTTTAACTAATCAATTTGCCAAATGGACTGTAGTGAAGGCGGTCCACCTTTGTCAAGGGCAGTTCAGGATTGGCAATAAATGCTGGGCGAGCCAACAACTTTCAACTCCCACAAAAGAATTTTTAAAATCTTAATAATTAAAACGTACAGCTGTGAAATAGTAGTTGCTGATATCAACTGAGGGTTACTTAACATGCTTCCTTTTCCACTATTAATATATCTGAAATAGACCGACAGCATGTAAAACTAGTAAACAATCAAATGTCCTGTGAATGTACTGTGTAGAGGCTCTCATTATTTTTCTCTTAATTTCCTCATTTATCTTGATTTGGAACTATGAGTTAAGGTTAAAAGTTTAACTTTAAATAGCAGAGATAATAAGAGCTGCAGGTGCTGGAGTCAGAGATAACACAGTGTGGAGCTGAAGGAACACAGCAGGCCAAGCAGCATCAGAGGAGCAGGAAATTGGTTTAAAGGAGAATAGGGCCCAGACAGACGTTTGCTACTGGGAACTGGTCTAGAAGATAACGTGACTTAATTACTGTTCTAAGGTCACTGTAGATGAGTCGGAACCAAGTTGTTGCCATATTAGGGCTGGCAGCTGGTTGGATGTTGTATTGATTCATCAAGGGAAAACTGGTATCAACCAGACAACCATAGTAAACGTTGATTTGAAAGAGAAACAAAAAAGTTCTGACTGGATTTTGGCAGAAGAACTATTTTTGAAATCTTCTGAAGACTGCTGTTATGCTTTGCTTTTGAGTTATCAAATTTTTGAATGTTCTGAGAAAATAATCCCAGTTTGTAAGAAATAAGTGAATACTTCTGGAGTCTGCTGAAGCTGTTTGTGACTTTAGAATTTAAGTAAGACATACAGTTTTACTTGCCTGTGAACAAACTATTTTCCAAGGATTTCACAAAAGCCTGGAATCCATCATTTGAAATGATTTATCAAAGTGGCAAATTCCAATTCCTTTTTAAAATTTATGCTTTCATGCGTTTGTCTGTCTGTGATACTGCGGATTATGATCCAAGAAGACTGGGCTTTAAACCATAGATATCAATTTGATTACCTTGCTGCTTATCTGTATTCTGCTAAAGCTACATCATTAATAACAAATTGTTAATTTTTGTTTAAGTTATAAACTTGGTGTATGAGATCTATTTTCTATAAAGTTTGGTTAGAAACATTTGGGCAATTTTAAGGGTTATTGAATGTTTTAATTCCACTGTGTTGTGAATCCAATGATAGTGAAGATCATTTGGTTTGGCTTAATAAGTAAAGGTATAGTCACCATAGTCTTACCAGATCATAGGGCTGCTCTCTCATTAGAGAGAGACAACTGGTGCTGGTTTAACATGATGGGGGTCACCGTGCCTCAGGTGAGGTGAGACGTTGAGAAGGAGCATCCTTCATTGTAATCTCAGCTGGTGCAGGAATTGAACCCTTGCTGTTGACTTATTCTTGTAAACCAGCCATCGAGATGTCAAGCTAATGCTTTCTATCCCAGTACTGTAATAACTGCTTTATTTACTAACATCTATAGCCATGCAATAATTATCCAATTTCTGTGGCGAATGCTGCCACAACTTCAGCAGAAACCTTGGAGTAGTGGTGGGACTAGACTTTGTCAACACTGTTTCTGGATTTCTGCATATCTTCTGTAAGGGTTACAGTGGTTGATTGAAAGAATCAATGCCGGTGGTAATGTACTAACATATTAGTTTGAAGTGCAGAAGATCTTCCAATTTTCTGGAACTGTTGTGGAAAAGATCCATTTCTTGGGCACAGTTAAGCCATTTGTAAAAATGACTGAGTAAACATTATGAGATTCCATGGTAAAGAAACTTAAGTTCCTGGAGCATGGGTGAGGAATGGAGCTGCAAGTTGTTATTCTTTATGACGACAGGACTGTATTTTGTATTAAAATAAAGAATAATATTTTGTATTAAAATAAAATGAAAAATAAATCCAGTCAGAACTTTTTTTTTCTCTTTCTAATCAATGTTTTCTATGGTTGGCTGGTTGATACTAGTCCTCCTTTGACGAACCAATTCAACATCCAACCAGCTGCCAGCCCTAATATGGCAACAACTCGGTTCCGATTCATCTACAGTGACCTTAGAACAGTAATTAAGTCACGTTATCTTCTAGACCAGTATTTGTATTAAAATAAAGATGTTGACAATCACTACAAGTTGTATTAACACTCCAAGTTTCATGTTGGTAAATCCCTGACCAGATGTTACATCTTTCATCCAACAGATTCTTATTGTAGAGGGGTTCTGAGTGCACTGATTGTCCTCTGACTTGGGTAGGTGATATTTTGGTAAGGCCTTTTACAGAAGAAAGCATCAAAAGCAGATTCCCAGCATTTTGCTATTATATGAATGCCTGACTAACTAAGCCTGAATGGTTCTTTAGCTGAACCAAAGCAGCTGACCTCATATTATCCTTGGTACTGCATAAAAGAAGGCATGCCAGAATGTCAATGTTGACTATTAATTTCTTTGATGGTAAGATGCACTGACCATTGTTGCAGCTTCCTAACATAACCATGGGGACTAATCTTCCCGTGATCTGGATCAGCAGACAGGAAGACTCAAACCTGTGCCAACTATTACCAGGAATCCTGTAAGTAATAAACGGCACATGATGGTACAATCAATGACAAAATGATTAGCTGTGGACTTAAACTTAACCGCTCCACTATACAGATATGTACAACATGGACTGCTGGAGATGACACAATGTAAATACTGCTCACAGCACAAAAATGTCAACAGTAACCAAAGAATGTTCTTCAAGAAAGTAGACAGTGGAGGGAAATTGTGATGTGCTCAGTGGTGGGAATTATGATTTGGCAGATACAGAGGCTAGTCAGATAGCAGATTGTTGACTTTGCATGTTCTGCCATTGTATCCAGCTTTGGTTTCTTCACCTCTGTGCTTTCAAATGCAATTGTACCAGTTGCAGCATCTGCCATTTATCTCTGATGAGTTGTTCAGTATAGGGCAACACTTAGATGTCCTGTTGCTAAACTAGTTTAGATAATCCATTGCTTATGGTGCAGTTTCCCTTATCATGAAAAGACCAAATGTAATTTGTATGTTTGCTTTACCAAATATCTCTTTCTATAACCAACATTGAAGCCACACGAGTTCCAGGCTTTGCACAAGAGTGAATTTAAATATCTCCCCAGACATTCAATGGTATTATCATCACTAAATCTGGCACTGGCAATATTCTGGGGGTTATCACTGATCAGAAATTGAACTGATCAGCCACTGGGTCTACAACAACTAGTCAGAAGTTGGGAATTCTGTAAGGAATAATTCACCTCAAAAATGCCAAATCATGTCCACAATTTACAACACACAAGTCAGGAGCATGATGGAACACTTTCCACTTATCTGGATATTTGCAGCTCCAACAACACTCAAGAAGCTTAATCCATCCAGATAAGTAGCCCACTTGTTTGACACCCCATTCACTGCCATAAACATTCACTCCATCCACCATTGTACATTTGCAGCAATGTGCCCCAACTACAAGATTCACTGCAGCAACCCACCGAGGCTCCTTTGACAGCACATTCCAAATACATGATCTCTATCATCTAGAAGGTTGAGGGCAGCAGATACATGAAAACTCCAAGACCTGCCCTTCCCGTACAAATGGTACTATCCTGAGTGAATAACAATGAGCCAATCACAAGAAGAAAAAAAAGGTTAAAAAATCATAAATACTTGGAACATATGTACTGAGTATACTAGAGTTTTATTTTATAAAGTTTATAAGATTAGTCAAAGAAGTATATGTCATTTGCTGTTTTTTTCTGGCTTTTCCTTCTAAATCCTGAAACTCCCTTCCTAATAACACTGTGTGTGTGTACACCAAAAGGACTGCTTTGAGTCAAGAAGGCAAATCACCACTAATACCTCCACCAGGGCAATTAGATATTAGTAACAAACTTATGGCCAGCGATGACCACATGCCATGAATGAATGACTAAATTTAAAAATAAGCATGACTCTGGCCTCTTTGATTCTCATGTATTCATTCCTGTTCTAGAATTTTCTTTTCTGTTCCACAATGATACTTTCAATAAGCTCAGTGCAAACACAGAGTCATATTGCGCTGAAACAGACCCTCTGGTCCAAACAGTCCATGCCAAGCATAAGCCCAAATTAAACTAGTCCCACATGCCTGTGTTTGGCCATTATCCCTCCAAATCTTTCTTATTCATGTACTAACTAAATGCATTTTAAATATTGTAACCGTACTCTCATCCACCACTTCATTTTGAAGTTTATTCCACCATGAATCACACTCTGTGTAAAAAAGTTGCCCCTCAAGTCTTTGTTAAATCTTTCTCCTCTCACCTTAAAGATGTGCCCCCTGAACTTGAAATTGTCTACCATAGGGAAAAGACATCTGCCATTCACCTCATCTATACCTTTCATGATTTTAAAAACCTCTATAAGGTCACACCTCAACCTCCTATGCTCCAGGGAAAAAAGTCCCAGCCTAACCAGCCTCTCCCTATAACTCAAACCTTCCATTTCCAGCAACATCGTAGTAAATCTTTTCTGAACCCTCTCCAGCTTGATGATATCCTTCCTACAACAGGGTGACCAGCTAGAACAAGTTGGGTAAACTCACCGACAATTGCTGCTAGGCCACCGACATTCTTTTCCAATGCAATTCTCCTCTGGGGAGTTTGACAGCAGTAAATTTATGTTAGCATCTTAAATGCCTCTTCAACTTATTAAAGACCTCCGGTTCATGCATTGATATAAATTAATTCAAACCCAGCTGTCAGCTCCAGTTTTCTGCCTGATCCTCACATTCACATTCAATAATTATCTTTATTGTTTGGAGCTGTTTTTAATCTTTTTCTATATTTCCTGTGCCATTTCACTATTTTTCCTCAGTTTTTTTTTCTGTCTCTTTATGGCTTCCTATAAAGCTGTTTACAGACCATTAAACTTATTTACCGTCTCTTTGAGATATAGTAGTGTGCATACCTGATTTTTGTCTTTAATCTGTTATTCTTCTTCCCCTTCTCATCTTTTTCTAGTCCTCATTTATTTTCAATGACCACTTTTCTCAAAGGTTCTATATCAAAAGTGTTAACCTGTGCTATGTTTATCTCCGATGCTGACTGACCTGTTTTATATTTGCAAATAGTTAACCGTCACACTGTACAATATCATCTGGAACAAATTCAAAGAATTACTCTCCATTGTTCATGTCACCATGGCAAATAAACAGAAGCAGTGTACACAATTGGTATAAGCAAACCTCACAGAAAAGTGAACCATGTATTGATCCAGGTAAATAAATAACAGCACCAACATATCTAAATTTTCTTTATGTCGTTTCACTCTTGAGAATGCATAACCAGTTTACATCCTTCTATTTGAAAGAAAACCAAAGTCAACCCTGAGTTACACAGAGATTATTTGGATTTGGCTATTTGCTCTAATAACTCCTTATGTGGCTTGATATCAGATTTTGTTTTCTAATGCCACCGTGAAGCACTCTTGAGCTTGTTTGTGGGTGGACGACACCAGATGTGGTGGCGAGATAGAACTAGGTGTCATCAGAGAACTTGTATAAGGTAATGGATATGACAGGGTTAATGTTGGAGCTAAGTTGAAGCTATGCCATCTCTGTTATATGACAGTTATGGGGAATGTCGAGTAGTCTTAAACAGATGTCACGAATCTTGGGGAGTTCTAGGCAGTTGAACTTGGAGTCAGTTATATCTTCTACTCCTGTTACCATGAGCATAATGCAACCTGCACATAGTTACACAGATGTAATATACCTTATCCTGTTACTTAGGCAAGTACCTCTTCTGCTGAGACTGATTTGTGATTCATTCTTCACCACAGACTACTAGAAAGCCCTCAGATGAGCATTGCAAGAAGGTCTAGTGGCAATATTCCACCTTAGGTACCAAGGTGTGTCATTATTATTGTAACTTACTTGTGTAAACCACACTATTTTCAGCAATACAGTGAGAAATAGGACAGCATCAACAATAGATTCTTAAGGGCCACAGGGGTAAAAATGCAGGAATGGGGGAAAAGAAACCACTGCAAGTAATACTTTGGTATCTGCCTGATATTGTCAGTTATCTATCAATCACCTGAATTCCCTTGTGTGAATAGGTGCTGATTACTATAGCTGGAAGCTAAGCTAGGGTATGACAGCTCAATTCCTTGTATGAGCATTGATTTTAAAATGAACAGTTAATAGGGTACATGGCAGTGTGAAGAAGACTTTGCCTGAGTGAGACAGAAGTCAACCAGGCATACCTGGGGATTTGTTCAAAATGGGAATTTGGTGTATGGGGGAAAGACATGCTTTAAGGTAGTGCCTTCTGCAAGAATCAAAGTGTGCTGACTGGGGAGTTTGGTCAAAGCAGGGAGGAGGTGTTTAATTCTTCTACTCTTCTTTTTCTGCTTCTACCATTCAATTTCCAATTTTGCGCAGCAGAAGGAGCAAGCAAATTGATAACTGATATTATTAGAAACTGTAACTTTTCTCAATATTGCAAGTACTATATTCTTTTATCAGCATTACAAAGTTTACTGGCAGCACTAACACATATTGGGATGTGTTAATTATAAAGTAATTAATTAATTCTAATCTTCAGTGCTCAGGGACAGGAGGCTGTGATTGCAGTGAGGCAAGTGAAGAGACTCAGAGGGCAGGAACACTGGAAACGTCAACCTTTACAAATGTCAACAAGTTTGTAAGATTTTTGGATAAGACTGAGGAATGCAGAATGGATGGACTGACTGGCTATGACATCATAATACAGGATGTCATTCAAGAGGGGGAGTGATAAGGAATGTAGTGGCGATAGGAGACAGAATAGTGAAGGGGATTAACACTGATCTCTGGACCAAAGAAGATGAGTCCAAATGGCTCTGTTGGCTGCCTGTTACCAGAGTTCAGGTCATCTGCTCTGGGCTGGAAAAAAGTTTGCAATGGAAAAGGGAGAATCCAGTGGTTGTGGTTCACTTCAGCATGAACGAGAAAGGTAGAATTGGGAAAGAAATTCTACTGAGGGAATACGAGAAATTAGTTGTTAAATTAAAAATTACTGTATCAAGAGGCTAAGCTAGAGGGTGACAACACAATTCCATGTGGGAAAAAAGGGATTTTAAAATGAACCGTCAGTAAGGATGCAGGGCAGTGAGTGGGACACAGAACTCTGGATTACTACATGATCCATGTACAAATTGACATTGGATGAATAAGACTGGAAACATGAATGCCTAGATCAAAGCTTGGTGTGGGAGAAGCACACTCTGGGTCAAGGGCACTAGCTTAAGAACTGGGGAAAGTGGGACATGTACCATTGTGACGGTCTACGTTTGAGCAGTGCTGGAACTGGTGTTCTTGTGAGCTGCATAACTGGGAAAGTAGAGGGCAGCGAGGGATCATGCTCGGGTAAATGGAACAAATCAAGGAATATAGACAAGGCAGGAGAGAAAAACACTAATATGGAAAATGAAGGTCATAAAATGACAGGGAGGGTCAGAGAGAAAAATCTAGAAGTACATAGTTGCCAGGTGATAACGATGAGTTTTGAATATTGAGGGCTATATGACAATTACAAAGCTCATAAAGTAGAGGGAACCCATAGATGTGTTGTATTTGAACTTCCCGACAGCGTTTAACAAGGTTAAGTCTGAAAAGCTGACAGTGTTAGATATTGTACACTGGCATGGACAGAGAATTGGCTCATGGGCAAGAAACAGCAAGTGGGGATAAGGGGTTCTTGTCTGGGTTGGTGACCTGTAACCAGTGGGGTTCCACAGGAGTCAGTGCTGGGAGCACAACTGCTTACAACATACATTTATGACTTAGAGGAAGCAAGTGAATGTACTGTAACCAAATTTTCAGATGACGCAAAAATAGGTGGAAAGGCAGGTTGTGAAAGAGATACAAACAGCTTACTGAGAGATATTGATGGTTTAAGTAACTGGGCAAAAAGTTAACAAATTAGTACAATGTGGCAAAATGTGAAGTTGTTCATTTTGGAAAGGAGAACAAGAGAGCAGAATATTAATTAAATGGAGAGAAACTGTAGAAAGCCACAACATAAAGGAACTTGGTGGTACTTGTGCATGAAACACAGAAAGCTAGCACCCAGGTGCAGCATGTAATCAGGAAGGCTAATGGAATGTTGGCCCTTATTTCAAGGCAGCTGGAATATAAGAGTAGCGAAGTCCTGCTGCAATTGTACAAGGTGTTGGTGAGACCATATCTGGGGTACTGTGAGCAGTTTTGGTTCCCTTATTTTAGAAAAGATATCGTTTCATTGGAGGCAGTTCATAGAAGGCTCACTTGGATGATCCCTGGTATGGAGAGCTGTCTTATGAGCAAAGATTAAACAGGTTTGGGACTATACTCACTGGAGTTTCGAAGAATGAGAAGTGATCTCATTGAAACATGTAGGATTTTTAAGAAGCTTGACAGGGTAAATACTGACAGGATGCTTCCACTCATGGGACTGTCCAGGACCAGAGGGCGTAGACTCAGGATAAAGGGGCACCAATTTAAGACTGAGATGAGGAGGAATTTCATCTCTCAGAGAATTGAGAATCTTTGGAACACCTTGCACAGAGAGCTGTGGGGGCAGAGTCTTTGTGTATATTTAAGGCTGCAATAGATAGATTCATGATCATCAGCGAAATCCGGAGTTACGGGGCAAGGACAAGAAAGTAGATGTGAAGAATGTCAGAACAGCCATGATTCTAATGAATAGTGGAGCAGGCTTGAAGGGGCTGAACAGCCTACTCCTGTTCTGATTTCTTATGGTCTTAAGGGGAAGGAAGTTAGGTAAAGGTTGAGGGGGTAGTACTCTTAATCAAAGATAGTATTATTGCAATTGTTAGAGATGACCGTGGATCAGAAAATCAGGATATAGAATTGCTTTGGGTGAGATGAGGAAGAGTACGGGAAATAAATCACTTGTAGGATTGATGCACTGGCTCCCGAACTGAAACCACAATGTATGAAGAAGAATACAACATGAAATTTTGGTTACTTATAATAAAGAGATGGCAATAATCACAGGCGATTTTACATATTAGTTGGAAATAAAAAACAAATTGATAATAATAGCTTTGATCAGGAGTTTATAGAATGTTTTCAAGATATGGTCACAGAGCAGCACATTCTGTAACCAATCAGAAAATAGGTTATTTATGCTCGATATGGTATTGTGCAATTAATAAAATTAATTCATGACATCTAGATAGCAGCAAATATGACTGAAATTTGCATCCAGTTTGAAAGGAAGAACTGCAGGTCTAAGACTAGTATTTTAAATTTTAATGAGAGCAAATATGTGGACTTTAAAGCTTAGCTGCTTGAAGGGAACTAGGATACTAGCTAAGGCGAAAAATGAAAAAAGCAATACTGTCAGACATTTAAGGGGATATTTCAGAATACGCAGATTAAATACTTTCCTACCATTAAGAAAAGAAATCCAAGGTAGAACTTACCATCCTTGGTTAACTATAGTTAATGGGGAGGCACAGTGCCTCAGTGGTTAGCACTGCTGCCTCAGGAACCTGGGTTCAATTCCACCATTGGGTGACTGTATGGAGCTTGCATATTCTCCTCATGTCTGCATGGGTTTGCTCTGGTTTCCTTCCACAGTGCAGCAATGTGCAGGCTAGGTAGATTAGTCATGGGGAATGCAGAATTACAGGGAATAAATTTGGCAGGACATAGGTCTTGTTGGGATGCCTTGCAGAGGATCAGTGTGGACTTGATGGGCCAAATGGCCTGTTTGCACACTGTAGAGATTCTATGATTGTAAAATAAAGGCACCATTGAACATTAAGGAAAATGCATCATTGCACAGATTTGTCATGTCAGATAACTATTCAGAATATAAAGAACAAATAAGGATAATTAAGTTACAGCACAAGAGAAAGAGCCAAGGCTTGTTATTAGGTTTCTGATGACCTCCTTCAATCGCAGTTTTTTCTTTTTCTGCATTTCCTGTTTAGGATTCAGAGGATAATAAAGTTCCATGATTGAATGGATCAGACTTATCATTCAAGATAACTGTTCCAGGTTCTCCAGTTCTTGGTTTGCTCTCTCCAACTCTTGCTGCTGCTCCAAGCAAGGATTCTGTCTTTGGAGAAGCAGCAAAAACAGGAATGAAGGAACCCATGATGGAGGAGCTGGAGCAGCAAGAATGGGATAGACAGAATCTGTCATTGGAGGTTCAGTATTTTTCTACCCCAATAAGATGCCTGCATCTGCAAATTGCTCAGGCCCGTTTGTACCATGGACAGTCCTTTCGCAGTTATCAGACTAGCAAAGAGCTGCAAAGTACTATACAAACTTTATAATGCATTTCCTGGTTACGTCTTTATCCCATTCAATTGCCATTGTGTTCTTACCTAGTTTTCTTTGGCGAGTTTGAGAAAGCCTTGGGAGCCTGTGCATCCACAGTTAAATTTAATAGAAAACCATGTTAGTATCACCCTGAGCAATTAACATATTGAAACGTCCTCACTCAAGGGTGTTGCATATACATAGCCTAACTCATTGTTGTTCATTGGAGAAGTTGCTCAATTGCGGAGTATCTTGTAGTAGAGGTCACATGACAATCACAAATATTACACAAATAAATAGCAGGAGAAATATCGGTACATTTCCATCCTAAAAATCCTCCTTTTCATACACAAAATACAAAAATAAATTCCAAGTATTATCCTTTATATTTTTCGTTACATGCGTTATCCACTATGCACACAATTGTTTCCATGATTTAGCAGTTTACTTTTTCTTGTCGGTCTCTGCACAGGCATGCATATACGTTTTGAATAGTGCCAGTCGCTTCATGGTATGAGGGTGTGTTGTCTTTGGTTGTTCACGTGGATGAAGTTCCTTCTCCTGGGAGTGTTGTTCACATGGCACCTGTTATTGTTTCATTTCTATTGTTAAGAAGCTGTGGACCTTTGGCACTGATGGTTAATCAATGGTCAGCACAGACAGTGAGTTCACCTCTTCCTGATTAGTGGCCTGCAACTCAGGAACAGTTTTTCCAGTTGTGTCCATCTGCCTGCACTTGTGACAGTTGATCCAGTCATTCACTGCGACCACATATGGTCATGTTGACAACAGCTCCCCACTGGTCACTCTTTTTGAAAGCATTGAAGGTTTGTGCCCCCGTTTGACAGTCTTGTCAAAATTAAAAACCAAAGAATGGCAGATGCTGGAAATTAGAAACAAAATCAGAAATTGCTGGAAAACCTCAGCAGGTCTGGCAGCATCTGTGGAGATGGAAAGCAGAGTT
This sequence comes from Ginglymostoma cirratum, assembly GCA_024137785.1. NCBI lineage: Eukaryota > Metazoa > Chordata > Chondrichthyes > Orectolobiformes > Ginglymostomatidae > Ginglymostoma > Ginglymostoma cirratum. The sequence goes on from JAHRHZ010000248.1 coordinate 71,166,198, forward strand.
GACACGACTCTTCTTCAGAACGGTAAAAATGAAGTTTGGCTTTCTGCCATTTCACCTTGATCCTTTCACTCATGCCTGTTCTAGTTTCCATCACCAGTAACCATTTTTTTGCTGTTAGAAAAGTAGTTTGGGCATATCTTAACAACTGTTTTCCACGTCTTCAGGTGCTGTGCTTCCTTACACAAGGACTGTCTTGCGTACATCTCTGCCGGCTTTTCTTTATGTCTGCGAAGATTCATTTAGTGACTTTCACTGTTGCCTCACCCTTTCCATTTAACTGGGAATGCACGGCATTGAATTTCTTAATCCTTCATGAAGATGAATTTTTCTCTTGTGAACTAAGGGCCACTATCACTCATTACAATGATGAGTAAGCTGTGCCAACTGAAGTGTGCTTCGGGTATTCTGCAATCTAACTGGTAATCATTGAAACCAGCGGCTTCATCTCCAGGTAGTTAGAATAGTAGCCTATTTCTGAGCATAACAATAATTAGTTCTGCAAGACTGAAGAGGTCCGCTCTCAGTTTCATCCATGTTCTGTCACTCTAAACGTTAATTCTATTTTCTTTCCACAGATACTGCCAGACCTGCTGAGTTTCTCGTACAATTTCAGTATCAGTTTGTTTCAGATCTCCAGCATCTGCAATTCTTTGTTTTATTATTCATCCACAGTCTGTCTGGGATGTCATGCATCCTCAGTAGCTCTTTTGTTTTTATCCTGGTACTCATTACATACTGCTTTGACTGATGTGGTCCTTGATTTCATAGCTCATATTTAGCCAGTACAACGCATCTCCTACACAAAAACAGAAACTGCCAGAGAAACACAGCTGGTCTGGCAGCATCTGTAGAGAGAGAAAGCATTTCAGGTCCAGTGACCCTTCACTGAGCATGCTTCTAGCCTTACTCAGACCTTCTTTCATGCCTCACATGGGTGTGCTCTAGCTTTTCTCCTCTCAGCTCCTTCGGGATAACAAATTTATTTTTTTTGTATCATACCCCATCCTGGACTATCAATTCATCTCTGTACGCCTAACAATCTGTTATAGCAACAACTGTGTTCTTGATGATTTAAGCCATCCTTTTGTCATGGGGTGAATTTTAATTTGCTGTGATGAATGGATATAGGAGTAGGTTGTGTTGGGGGATTGGACTTAGGGTGGTTTAAAATCAGGCAACTGATCACATAATGGGAAACCGGTTCTGTTTGCAATAATATACCAATATGCCTCTTGTCTCACTGCAGTTGTGTGCCTCAATAAAGGACACAATTGTCTTTTCTTCCAACATTGAGGGCTGTTCCTTTAGCTGTCTAGGCCCTAAACACTGGAATGTCATCCCTGAATGTTCCCGCCTCACTACCTCATTTATGATGCTATTTAAAGTCTTCCACCTTTAAGCCAACCTTGGGTTACCTAAAGGAGTCAAATCTCTTTTCTTGAAATTCTGTTTGAGAAATATTTTTTAAATGTTGGGGATTACTTTTTGGATTACAAATGTTCCCTTTCCCTTGTAACTAACTGGGATCTTAGTTGTTGCAAATGGTTGTATTTGTTTCTAACGTGTGAAACATGTGAGACATATGATTATATTAAAGATGTTATATAACTGTCTCTGACTAATTGCCTCGGATTTCCAGCCTGTGCTGAGTTAATCGGTATTAGGTACGACAGAACAGTCTAGGCTTATATAAAAACAGTGACCAAACAGCTGCACAAGTCAGAGTCTTCAGAAGAAAAAGGGAGAAAATGAAGGGAAAGCTTAAGAAAAGGAATGTCACAGAAGCAGAAGGTCATTATTAAAAACAAAAAATTTTTGAAACAAGCCTTATATTCCATACTTATTCATTTAAGTCAAATTCAAAGTTGGTATTGATGGAATTTAAATCAGTGTTCCTAGGGAATTAGACTGGGCCTCTAGACTGCTAGGCTACTGACATTACCACTACACCACTGCATACAGATATAACCGAGCTATTTGTACTACAATTGTGTAATTAGGTCAATTTCTTCACTAAGGTGCCAAGCGTTTAAAAAAAATTAAGCTTTATATAAATAGCACTTTTCATGATGTGGTTCCAACAGTATCAGACTTGATAACAGCCTAACTGCAAATATAGCTACAATCATGATGGTAGAATTCTTCAATCAACTTATTACAGACCACTTTTGGGTAAGAGTTCATTTAAAAGATATTATCTGCACTTGAATGTAACTCAAGCAGATTCAGATGTTGAGTGTAATCTTCCAAAATAATTATATTAAAATTAGAGTTGTTTAACAGGTTGCAATTGTAATATAGGTTGCAGTATAAATAATGAACATGGTTAAAATAAATAGGTTATAGACTTGTGTGAAAATAGTAGACAAAGCATTTCGTACAAATACATTCGATATTATTTTATGTATTGCGCACAAAACCACTAAATATTGAATACAGTCAATTCCCCCAGAGATACAAAATCAATATTTAGCAGAAGCAACAGGCTACTAAAAAAATGGATTAAGCTCTGTTGTAAAAGATGAGGACATTAATTGTAGCATGTGATATATTTTTTTTGGATTGATTAATGCTTACTTAACTATTTTTCTTATTTCTGATTTTCTCATGGATGACACCTTCCTTTTCTCCTTGAGATAACAAGGTGTAGAGCTGGATGAACACAGCAGGCCAAGCAGCATCAGAGGAGCA
>JAHRHZ010000248.1:71169288-71185074 GCA_024137785.1 Ginglymostoma cirratum
CTTCCTGCTCCTCTGATGCTGCTGGGCCTACTGTGTTCATCCAGCTCTACACCTTGTGTTGTCAGATTCTCCAGCATCTGCAGCTCCTACTATCTCTTCCTTTTCTCCTTTCTTTGTTTCAGACGTCACATTCTTTCCTTCAATCGTTTCATTTTTATTTATTTAGCTTAATTCTTGTTATAATTTTAGAAGGTGAAGTTATCTTTAAAATCACATTCATGACTGCCAAAATCTTATCATGAAATTGATTATGTTTACTGAGACACTTAATTATAAAAACACTTTTGGCTGAATTGCCTTTCATTGTTTGTTCAAAATAACATTATTGCACATGGTCAGGGCACCCTCCATAATGCAGCAGACACCTGTCAGGCTATTAGGCTGGTATCAGTGATGAATATAATAGGCAGACTGTACTGCACTTATCATTTGAATCGTGGCCATGTTAACAAGCAATTAACTTACTTATAACTTTGTAATTAAACTGCAAGGCATTTTTCCACTATATTAAAGAACCCAATTTGCACCATTTTTTATTGCCAAGCTATAAAATCACATTCCTTGGGCAGACATTTTATATTTCTCATTAAAATTTATACTTTAACTGTCTTCTTGGATATGTGCCAAGAAGCTACTAGTTCAAGAATGAATATGAGCATATCTTACAGAGTAAATTATCATCTTTAAACATTGAGAATACAAAAACCAGTGTGTAACCACTTGCCCCCTGCAGCAACAAAAATCAGAATTAATTTTCTTCACTACATCAACAAAGGAACAGCAACCACAGGATGTCAGTGATTACAGGGGTAGATCTTGACTTTGCTGAATAGTGTTAAAACAGATGATAATGAGTCTGCAGCACACTTTACATCTCTCTCAATTTTCACCTCCATTTGCACTGTCAGACAAGTCAAGAACCAGCCTATAGTCTATTAACTACTACTATTCAGTGTAATCTGAGATATACCAGGCTCTAATCTGTTACATTATTGATAGACTCTTCTCTACATGTGTTTCTCTTTCTCTCTCTCTCGTGCGCGCGCACACACACACACAAACAATCTACTTTAATCTGCTCACCCTGCACTATTTCTATCCATTGCAATGTTGCTTTAACGTTCTAAAGCTCTCACACAACATGTGGTATCTTTAACATAAGAGGACTCAAAGAGAGGAATCTTTCTATCCACAAAATGACATTGGATTTGATGAGAAATTTGGAAAAACCAGATGTTGAGTGAGACCAAAAGTCAAATTTATCAACCAATTCCTGGACATCGAGACAAGAGTCTTTCTCGTGAACAGTGAAAGGCTTTTTGGCATGGATTATTCTTCATTTATGACACTAATGATACCTAAACTCATCACATTAATATGCAGTTTCCCATTATTTCACCAACCGGATACAAATCAGACACTCAGAATTCTGACAGGAAAATCAGAGCGAGTACCTAGCAATTCTAACTCGCCATTTACTTGTCTGGACCATCACCTTGGACACATGGCACCAACGGCTCAAGACAAGCTCCATGGGCAGTAGCCACATGCACCTTACATGCACGGACATTGGCATCCATGTACCAGCCTCACTGCATCAATGATGGCCTTTGGAGCACACCAGCACCTCCCATTGGAATGCTGCTGCAAGGACACTTTGTGTGCAATGTCAAGCCCCAGCTCTTGGATTGAACTAGGATACATCTTAGAGCTGCTTGCCTGCCAATTTCACACTCACTTAACTTGTGCCTACTCTGAAGCTGACAGCAGCCCTGCTTTGCCTTGTCTTCTGGCGGGTTACCCCCTCAACTGCATCTTAAACGCTCAACATATTTGACTTGCCTTTCTGCATAGACACACAGCCAAGTATGTTGTCGTGGTTGTCAGTAGTCACCAGTAAAGGGGATGGACATGTTGTCTCATGGCACTTATGTTCCATCATTATTACTCCTGTACCATGGCATTGGTGAAGTCAGATAGAGTCATACAGCGCAGAAACAGACCCTTTGGTCCAACTCGTCCACCTCATTCACACGTCCCAATCTGACCTAGTTCCATTTGCTAGCATTTGTCCCATATCTGTCTGACCCTTCCTCTTTACATTCACATCCAGATCAAGTCCTCCATCTTTTGAACCAGTTAGCCCAATGCATCCAACAAATATGCCTGTGTCTGCTTCTGCGTTAGGATTAAGTTATCAATGGCTGACACCATTTTGCCCGGGGCTGAGCAGATGCCTGGTCTCCATCAATCTTCTGAGTGCCTGGGGCATTTCTTTCTTGGGCCTGGTGCAAAGATTTGGCAGTGAAGTGCATTGGGCCAGAAAGGTGCCAAACAGGTATGGCACCTCATTAATGAGACAAGTTTGGGGCAATGCTCCATGAAAATCCTCTAGGTGCACAGTGAAAAACCCTTCATGAAATTCAACAAAATGACACACAGCCAATTTCTGGTAAAATTCAGTCCAAAGTATTTAACAAACAGGAAAGCCAATCCCAGTTCATGAGGCAGTGGAGTAGGCTATGAGGAAAGTCGGCTCAAAATATAGTTGAAAAATAGATTTTAGTAAGAGTTTTAAATGTTGGGGAAATAATGAAAGGATAGAAGGTACAGGGAAGGAGTTCCAAAGAGTGTAGGATAGGGCAGTGAATATTGTCTACATGGACTTTACTAAAGCACTTGACAAGGTCCCTCATGGTAGGCAGGTCCGGAAGATTAAGTTACATGGAATCCATGTGAGTTGGCAAGTTGAATACAAAATGGGCTCTGTCATAGGAGACAGAGGGTGGGTAAGGAGAGATTTTTTTTAACTGGAGGTCAGTGCCCATTGGTGTTCCCCAAGGATCAGTGCTGGGATCTCTATTACTTGCAATATCTATAAAAGGTTTAGATGAAAACGTCAGTGATCTGATTAGTAAGCTTGCAGATGACATGAAAGTTGGTGGAGTTGTGGACAGTGAAGAAGGTTAGCAAAGGATACAATAGGATATAGATCAGTTGGAAAGTTGGGTAGAGAAATGGCAGATGGAGTTTAATCCAGACAAATGTCTGGATTTGGGAGGTCACTTTGGGAGGTCAAATGCAAGATGTAAGTATACTATAAATGATAGGACCCTTAGGAGCATTGTTATACTGAAGGATCTTGGGGTCCAAGTCCCCTGGAAGTGGCAGCGCAAATGGATAAGGTGGTGAAAGAAGACATGTGGCACAGGGCATCAGTTGAGACACTGAGTATTAAAGTTGGTAAGTCATTTTGCAGCTGTTGAAGACTTAGTTTGGCCACAAAAAGAGAAGTTGCTAGAAAAGCTCAGCAGGTCTGGCAGCATCCGTGAAGAAAAAATCAGAGTTAAACATTTCGGGTCTGGTGATCCTTCCTCAGAACTCGACAAGAAATTCTGTCGGAGAGAGGAGCAGAACTTCTTCAAGGTGGGCATGCCTAGTAGAGATGTGGCAGTGAGTTAAATACTAAATAAAAACTGAAAGAACTGCGGATGCTGTAAATCAGGAGCAAAAACAGAAGTTGCTGGAAAAGTTCAGCAGGTCTGGCAGCATCTGTGAAGAAAAAAATCAGAGTTAACGTTTCGGGTCCGGTTCTGAGGAAGGGTCACCGGACCCGAAACGTTAACTTTAATGTTAACTTTAACTTTGGCTACATTTAGAGTATAGTTTGTTGTTCTGGTCGACACAATACAAGTTGGAGTGGAGGTTTTAGAGATACAAAGAGATGTACCAGGACGTTGCCTCGATTGGAGTGTATTAGCTATAAGGAGAGGTTGGACAAACTTGGATTATTTTTGATGGAGCATCAGTGGTTGAGGAGCAACTTGATAGAAGTATATTAAATTATGAGAGGCATGACAGGGTGGACAGTAAGAGTCTTTTTCCCAGAGTGGAAATGTCAAATAGTAGGGGACATAAGTTTAAAGTAAGAGGGGGAAAGTTTAAAGGGGATGCGTGAGGCAGGTTTTTTTTATGGAAAGGGTGGTAGGTGCCTGGCACGTACTGTACCTGCTGGAGGTGGTAGAATGAGACACATTAACAAAGATTAAGAGGCAGTTATTCAAACACATGAAGGGAACAGGGGGATACGGACCATGTGCAGGCAGATGGGTTTAGTTTAGAATGGCATCATAGTAGGCACAGACATGGTAGGCCGAAGGGCCTATTCCTCTGCTGCTGTTCTTTTGTTCTATTGAATGGGATCCTGCTGGCTAAAGGTCCCGCAGAGAAAGAAGGCACACAAGCTGGGAGGTTACAATATGTTTCAGGATTGCAGAGACTGAAGGGAGACCAGTGGGCATGCAGCAATTTGAGAGGATGGATGAGTCACTGATGTTTATTTTTCAGAAGGGAGTGATAACAAAGATTTTAAAAAGGGATAACTAGTGCATGAGGAAAGTGCACCAGTACTTCATGATAGGAGATCAGGAACAGTTGTTGGGATCGTGGGGAAGGGATGCAGACAAAGCAACAGGAACATCAGCCCAAATTATTTTTATTTTGAAGATGGAAAAACTCATAATATCTGTGTTAGGTGTATGGCAGAGGGGCAGAATATAAGGATTGAAGGAAAAACTCATAATATCTGATCATTCAGTGTTAGGTATACTGCAGAAGGGCAGAGTATAAGGATTGAAGGGGGCAGCAGCTGCGGAGACAAGAAAGGGAATTTCATCCCTCCTCTACTAGTGCCGCTCCTCCTGGTGCTACTGAGGGAGGAGTGAAGATAGTGTCTGTGGGTTTGCATTTCATTCCCACTCGTCACAGGCGGTAGGGCTCTAATTTAAAATGGCGCCTGACTGCAGGGTGTTCCCCTACATATCTTGACATCTAAAAACCAGCAGTGACATCATTTCCACCAACTTCAGGCAGCTGGTAAATGTTAATGCAGCTTTAAAGTCAAAAACTCTGGACCTTGTGCTCAGAATCATAGAATCGCTACTGTGCAGAAGCAGGTCATTTAGCCCATCAAGTCTACACCGACCCTCCGAAGATCAACCCACCCAGACTCACCCCATCCCGACTCTATTCCTGTAACCCTGCATTTCCCATGGCTAACCCACCTAGCTTGCATATCCCTGGATATTATAGGCAACTTAGCATGATTAATCCACCTAAATGGCACATCTTTGGACTGTGGGAGGAAACCAGAGGACCCACGCAGACAAAGGGAGAACGTGCAAACTCTACACAGACAGTCGCCTGAAGGTGGAATAAAACCTGGGTCCCAGTTGCCGTGAGGCAGCACTGCTAACCATTGAGCCACCCTAAGGGTCTCAGGGTTTAGGCAGTGCAGCACCCACTGCTGCTCTACATCTCATATCCACCTGTTATAGTCATAGCCAGCGCTTGGGTAGTACAATGGCCTTCCACCCTGACACTGTGTTTGTCGGCATTTTGGCTGATGAGGACTATAGAACCAATACTAATTAACTAATTCTCATAGTTCTGTTATTGTCTCAGCAAAGTGATTTTTCTCACAATTACTGGAAACTAATTCTAATTATGTGTCTATTTTTATTTTTTATTTGCCTTCTTTAATCAAACACAATCTAATCACGTGCCACCAGATTGAAATGCCAGTATTCATCCTTTTCCCTAGAGTGGGTATAAACTAATATGGCAGGGGGATGGGAACCAATGCAGGAAGTGGAAGGGCAGTAAAGTGGGGACAGAAACAAAGGACAGTAAGGAGACAAGTGAAAGTGGAAAGCAGAAAAACCGAAAACAAAAATTAAAAAGAGCCACATTTCACAATGATTCTAAAAGGGCAATAAATGTAAATAAAACAAGCCTGAACGCCCTGTGTCTCAATGTGAGCAGCATTTGTAATAAGGTGGATGAATTAACTGTGCAAACAGTTTTTAATAGATATGATGTGATTGGGATCAGAGATAAGATTAGGGTTAGGCTCCAGGGTGACCAAGGATGGAAACTCAACATCCTGGTTTACTCAATTTTCAGGAAAGATAGTCAAGAAAGGAAAGGGAGGTGGGACAGCGTTGCTGGTTAAGGAGGAGATTAACACAATAGTAAGTGAAGACATTAGCCTGGACAATGTGGAATCAATATGGGTGGAGCTGTGGAACACCAAAGGGAAAAAAAATTGTGTGTGCAGACCGCCAAACAGTAGTTATCATGTTGGGGACTGTATCAAACAGGAAATTAGAGATGCATGCAGTAAGGATACAACAATTATTATGTGTGAATTCAATCTAGATACTGATTGGACTAACCAAACTGGTAGCAATGCAATGGTGGCAGATTTCCTAGAATGTACAAGGGATGGTTTGCTTGACCAATATGTTCAGGAACCAATTAGGGAGCAAGCCATCCCAGACTGCGTATTGAGTAACGAGAGAGGATTAATTCGCAACATTGTGTGCAAGATCTTCTGGGGCAGAGTGACCATAATATGGTAGAATTCTTCACTAAGATGGAGAGTGATACAATTAAATCTGAAACTAGGGTCCTGAACTTAAAGAAAGCTAACTTTGATGATATGACGCATGCTTTGGCTAGCATAAGCTGGCCAAGGATATTTAAAGGCTTGTCGGTGGATAAGCAATGGTAGACATTTAAGGAACACATGGGTGAACTTCAACAATTGTACATCCCTGATAACAAGCATGGGGCTGGATGAACACAGCAGGTCAAGCAGCATCATAGGAGCAGGAAAACTTGACGTTTCGGGCCTAAACCCTTCATCAGAAATGGGGATTCTCCAGCATCTGCAGTACCTTTTATCTCTAATTGTACATCCCTGTCTGACATCAGAGTAAAACAGGGAAGGTGGCTCAACCATGGCTAAAAAGGGGAAATCAGGAACGGAATTAAAGCCAAAGAGGAGGCATATAAATTCGCTAGAGAAAGCAGCAAACCTGAGGACTGGGAGAAATTTGAAGACAAATGCAGGTCACTTCCAGTTAGAATCAGGTGAATTCATAATGGACAACAAAGAGATGTCAGACCAGTCGAACAAATTCTTTGGATCTGTCTTCACTAAAAAGGACACAAATACCCTTCAAGAACTGCTAGGGGACAAGAGGGTCAAGCATGAAGGAGGAACTGAAGGAAATTCTTATTAGTCAGGAAGTGGAATTGGGGAAATTGATGGGATTAAAACCCAATAAGTCCCCTGGGCCTGAATGCTCTGCATCCCAGAGTAGTTAAAGAAGTAGCCCTAGAAATAACGGATGCATTGGTGATCATTTTCCAGCATTCTACAGACTCTGGAAAAGTTGCAATGGGCAGGAGGATAGCTAATGTAACCCAATTCTTTAAAAAAAGGAAGACGAGAAAACAGGGAATTATAGGCCAGTTAGCCTGACATCGGTAGTGGGGAAAATGTTGGAGTCAATCATTAAGCATTTGGAAAGCAGGGACAGAATTGGTCTTAGTCAGCATGGATTCACTCAAGGGAAAGCATGCTTGACAAATCGTCTGAAATTTTTGGAGGATGTGACCAGTAGAGTAGACGATGGTGAATCAGTGGATGTTGTGTATCTGCACTTTCAAAAGGGATTTGACAAGGGATTAGTAAGGAACATTAAAGCTCATGGTATAGGAGATAATATATTGACATGGATAGAGAACTGGTTTGCATCAGGAAGCAGACAGTTGCAATAAATGGGTCCTTTTCAGAGTGGCAGGCAGAGACAAGTGGGGTACCGTGGGGTTCAATGCTGGGACCCCAGCTGTTCACAATATACATTAACGATTTGGACGAAGGAATGGGATGCTATATCTCCAAATTTGCAGATGACACTAAGCTGGGTGACAGTGCGTGCTGTGGGGTGGATGCTAAGAGGCTGCTGGGTGACTTGGACAGATTGGCTGAGTAAGCAAATACTTGGCAAACACAATATAATGCGGATAAATGTGGCATTATCCACATTGGTCACACAAACAGGAAGGTAGATTATTATCTGAATGGTGGCAGTTTAGGGAAAGGTGAGGTGCAACGAGACCTGGGTATCATGGTGGAACAGTCACTGAAGGTTGGCATGCAGGTGCAGCAGGCAGTGAGAAAGCGAATGGCATGCTGGCCTTCATAGTGAGAGGATTGAGTATCGGAGTAAGGATGTCTTGTTGCAGTTATACAGGACCTTGATGAGGCCACACCTCGAATATTGTGTGCAGTTGTGGTCTCCCAGTCTGAAGAAGGACATTCTTTCTATTGAGGAGCCCAGCAAAGGTTCACCAGACTGATTCCTGAGATAGCAGGACTGAGATATGAAGAAAGACTGCATCAACTGGGCTTGTATTCACTGGAATTTAGAAGGGTGGTGCTGGTGGTGGTGGTTGGGGGGATGGTTGTGTGTGTGGCAGTGAGGAATCTCATGGTAACAGAAAATCCTGATGGGGCCGGACAGGCTTGATGTGGGAAGAATGTTCTCAATGTTGTGGAAATCCAGAACAAGGGGTCACAATCTAAGAATAAGGGGCAAGCCATTCAGGACTGAGATGAGGAAGAATTTCTTCACTCAGAGAATGGTGAATCTGTGGAATTCTCTCCCACAGGAAGCTGTTGGGATCAGTTCATTAGATATATTCAAGAGGGAGTTGGATGTGGCCTTTGGGGCCAAGGGGATCGAGGTGTATGGGGAGAGGGCAGGAATGGGATACTGAAGTTACACGATCAGCCGTGATCATATTGAATGATGGTGCAGGCTCGAGGGGCTGAATGGCCTACTCCAGGACCTATTTTCTATGTTTCCCTTCAGTGTTCTGTAATCCAAGCTCCCAATGTTTGTGCAGTCATCTGATAAAGGATCAAAGCTGGAAAGAAGCACTTACCAAAGGGAATGAAAATCAGAAGGTCAAGTCAGGCTGCTGCCACATCAATAACATCTTATATTCCTGTAGAACATCCCAAGATGCTTCACAGGAATGTTGTCAAATTAAACCAGACACCAAGCCACATAATGTGAAATTATAGTAGATCAATAAAGTTTTGGCTAAAGGAATCCACTTGAAGGAGCATATTGGAGGAAACTGAGATAGAAATTTGGAGATTTTGCTAAGGAAATTCTCGCGCCTTGGCAAAATGTATGGCCACCACTGGTGATCCCTTAAAACTGGGATACACAAGATAACAATGGAGGTTGTAAGCTTCATCTGATTAATTATCCCATACAAACCTACGGTCTGTACAAGTTCAATCTTTTTGCCTTTATTACTACCATGCAATCAGTGGAAACAAAATTCGGGAGGGATGTCAAACAATCTGCAAATTCATATCTTGCATTTTACTCTGTTGTGCAAGAACATCATTGCCACCCGTTTCTTGGATATCTCCCTAACAGAGAACTAGAGAAAGACAGACAATGCGATGGGGTTTGGAAGCTGGAGAGTAGCTAAGCATTTGGTTTGCACACTCGTGGATTTACAGAGACCCTAGTGACCCTCCTTTGAAGCACAGAATTGCATTTAATAATCTCACCAGTGCAGCCAATGCAAGTAAGGTTGTTATTTAAGATAATACCTGCCTTATGGCCGAATAACGTTTTTGAATCATCAACAATCTCAGTGCACGCAAGCATCCATTCAACTTTATTAAAAGGAAGCTTAATTATTCATCCCTATGGGCATGCTGCTTCAAATCTACCTGTGTGATTACATTACTGTAGCAAGTTTTTCTTCCAGATCTGAATGTAATCAATTACACTCTGCCAGAGGAAGTACAATTTCAACTTTAAGAGTGGATATGATGATCATTAAACTTGCAGTTTGGAAAACAGTTCTCTGGAAACTGTACTCATTTATCACTGTCCTGTTTGCTTCAACTTTCAAGAGCAAGTTCCAGCTCCTGCATAATAATGACTGCAGGCCGAACCCTCTAAAAATCTCTGGAGTCTTGCCAAATTCATTCCTTCATACTTGTAACTCTGTTGCAGGCAAAATTGTAACATTGATTAAGGAAATGATAGATCTTGGCTTCAAGCCATGTTGTATTGTGGGAAGCACAGGGCCCTGCATGAGCTAAGTAATTACAATTTTGTTTTCAAATTATGCTTTCTGCATTTGGAATTTTCAAAATATATGAACACAAGAAAAATAAAGGAGTTGCCCTTTCAACTTTGTTTCATTTAAACAAATCCACTGGGCCAATAATATATTGTTCAACAAGTAGAGGGCTAATGTAAAGCAGGTGCATGTAACATAGTGTTGAACACGGAAACTGTCTGTGTGCTCACACTACTGTGGAACGCTTGTAGTGCTATTGGTCTATCCTCAGTTATGAAAGAATATTAATGAAGTCATTTCTCCATAAAAGTTTCAGCATCTGAAAACCTGCCAAAGCTCAATGTCCATATAAAACAGATGCTGTATGGCTGGTCTTATCAGCCTTATTGGGTTGCTGTCCTTCATTGTGGAGTTTGTTTCACAGTTACATTAAATAGTTGTATGCTGATGCAGCTGATTCAGTGATTTTCTTCCTGGTGTCCTCAAGTTTCGCAAAGGCAGTAGTTAATATCTTAAAGCTGCATGCATTTGCTATCAGAGATAACAAGCATGGGGCTGGATGAACACAGCAGGTCAAGCAGCATCATAGGAGCAGGAAAACTTGACGTTTCGGGCCTAAACCCTTCATCAGAAAATTTGCTATCAGCTGGTATTTGTTAAAAAACTGCAAACAACACTGTTTATATAATATCTGTGAATGATCATCATTTTCCAGTGTCTGGTTTTCATTGAGGAAATGCAGGATCAGAGCAGGCAGTCAGTGAAGTTTTGCTGTTTGATGGGCACTCACATATGTCTTTTGCCATGCTCATCTTACTCCTATCCATTGGTTTGACATAGTTGAGGCTCAGTTTGTGGAGCAAATAAATCTGGTGTATTAAAACAGGATTTGGAGTAAAAATGGTTGAAGCGCATGTTGGTGGTCACCACATTGGCACCATGCCCCAATTAAAATATGAGTTATGTTTATTTTGTACTCTCCAGTTCATATTTCAGGCTCTGTTTCATCAATCTGCTTACTAACTTTTGTACCCAGTTCAGGGTAAATCTCTCCTTATTTCACTGAGCTTTGCATTCTTCCAATTTAACTATCTTTGGCTATTCATCGTCCTTTTTGAGCTATGTTCTGAGCATTATTCCAGAGCAGCTCTCCTACTCACACATCTGTTATTTGACCCTTTGCAATTCTGAACACTAAGTCAAGCAATGCTTCTGTCTTTGTTGGACTAGAAACATTGTGGTGCAAAAGTTAATGCAATAGAATTGCTGAAGATGGTATGACGGACACAGCAGCAGTTTGCTGAGCATAACGTACCAGTGACCATTTTCTTCAGACACTCTGTGGCATTCTGTCAGGAAAAGGATTCATATAGGATACCACATTATGCAAGCTGTTAATGCTTGATACCCTGACATCATATAGTTAGTTTAGCTGAAGTAATGTCTTAAACATTATATCCTTTGCACCACAACAGGCAGTGCCAACAGTGTGCAATGTAAAAGATGCACTGCAATAACTTACTACCTCATCAAGATTTCAAGTCCACTATCTCCAACATCAGAAGGACAAGTGTGGCAATTGCTTGGGAAAACCAACACCATCAGTATTGGAACGATATGATTATTTCATCACTATCATCACCTTAAAATCCTGAACTCACTCCATAATATCAGTCAGTCGAGCAGCACCAGATAAACCACACCGGTTTCTGAAGATGGTTTGTTATCACCTTCTCAAGAGCAATTAGGGATGAACAATAAATGCTGGTCTTTCAGCAATGCCCACATCCCATAAACATATTACTATGAATTATAGTTGGGTTATGTTATGTTGGAACAATGTTCTTTAAGAGGGGTAAGTCACATTACCACTTATGATTCACACTAGTGAATTAGCAGCCAGGTTTGCGGGCTTGCTCAAATTTGTTTTGGGTTCTTAAAGAATACGCAAGTATTGGAGTAAAACCTCCCTGTTAGGTTGCAGCAAATGATGAGTTTCTACGTTCTTTAGTTCTGACTGGAACATAGCAAATGCCCAGTAAAGAATATATATAAAGCAAAATATGAGTACACTGCAGCATGATATTTTGAGCTTCAACTTATCAACTGAAACTAGTATCATTTTAAGATACTTTAGGCAGCAAATTCTTCGAACATGACCAAGCCGCATGATGAATGTTCATATTCACACAGACGCACAATAGATTTCAGAATGAGTATTTGCTTTCCGTTGTGTATACTTTTTGTCTTTCAGGGTGTGGATACTGGATGATATTTCCTGTGAAACTTCAGTTTATCCAGTAGTCACACTCATTTGACATGAAAGGACTAGTGACATATCCTCTCTTATTACACTAATCCAATCTGCCAACATTTTCTTTGGGGTGAAGTCCTGCTGGTTGCAGCCCACTTTGCCTCCACTTTCACCCATTTCATTTTGTGCAAGGTTTTTTTTCTCTTGGGCAGTGTTTTTTCTCAGTACTTCAAGGGTGCTCTCACCCATCCTTTATCCTACACTGTTACAAAACGAGTTTGTTATTTACAAAAAAAGAACAAAGAACAAAGAAAACTTACAGCCCAGGAACAGACCCTTCGGCCCTCCAAGCCTGTGCCGATCCAAATCCACTGTCTAAACCTATCGCCCAATTCCTAAGGATCTGTATCCCTCTGCTCCCCACCTACTCATGCATCTGTCCAGACGCACCTTAAATGAATCTACCGTGCCTGCCTCTACTACCTCTGCTGGCAACGCGTTCCAGGCACCTACCACCCTCTGTGCAAAGTACTTTCCGCGTGTATCCCCCTTAAACTTTTCTCCTCTCACCTTGAATGCGTGACCCCTCGTTATTGAATCCCTCACCCTGGGAAAAAGCTCATCTCTATCAACCCTGTCTATACCCTTCATGATTTTGAAGACCCCAATCAGGTCCCCCCTCAATCTCCTTTTTTCTAATGAAAACAATCCTAACCTACTCAACCTCTCTTCATAGCTAGCACCTTCCATACCTTTGTTTCCTCTCTTTAATCTGGTAGTTTTATGATCTTCTTCTGCGTTAGTCTTGATTTTATTATGTGACTCCTTTTTAAAAGATATCTTAATTGCTTTAAGACTTGTGATTGATTGATCTCTGTCCTCTTCTCCAGGTCAAAATTTTTTTTTAATTTATTCAATCTATCTCATTCTTCAATTATATTCTACTGCCTTGCAATTTTATCTGCCAATCATTCTTCTCTTTAAATTTATCCTATTCAGTCCAATATTATTGTTTAACATGGAATTCTGTATTTATTTGACTGTAAAAATATTTAAGGTATAATAATTTCCCTAAGCTTTCTTCAGTCATTTTCATTGTCTGTCCGGGCTTGAAATTAGTAAGTCAAATGTTGCAGAGTGCTGCAATTTCATGGTGGGTTCATTTGTCTCTTAATGGAGTTTATAGTAAAAGACTGGCTGGATCATAGCGTAGATGTTTAGAAACACAGAAAACCGGAGGACAAGGAGGCCATTCAACTCTTCAAACCTGCTTCACTGTTCAATACAATCATGGCTGATCAACCAACTCAGTACCGCTGTTCCCACTTTCTACCATATCTTTAATCCCTTTAGCTCTGCCTAACTCTTCCTTCAAATCATTCAATGTTTTGGTCTCAACTGCTTTCTGTGGTAGGGAATTTCACAGCCTTACCATTCTCTGGTTGAAGAAATTTCTCTTCATCACTGTCCTAAATGGCCTACCCTGTGTCCTTAGACTGTGATCCCTGGTTCTGGACTCTGTGGTCATCAGGAACATCCTCCCCATGTATACCCTGTCTTGTCCAGTTAGAATTTTATAGATTCCCCCCAAACACTTCGTTCTCCTACATATATCAATCCTGTCATTCCAGGAAAAAAAAAGTCTGATAAACATTTGTTGCACTCCCCTCATAGCCAGACCATCCTTCTTCAGATAAGGGAACCAAAACTGCACACAAAACTCCAGGTGTGGTCTCACTAAGGTCTTGTACACTTACAGCAATACATCCTTGCTCCTATACTCAAATCCTCTCACTATGAAGGCCAATGTACTAGTTGCAAGGCCAACGTACTCAGAAAATTAGCTTTGACATTTTTTTATCACAGAGTATTCTAAGGAACTGCAGCAAAATCATATTATATATGAATCAAGTCAACGAACAAAATTGAAAAAAGGTGCAAAGATAAAATTGCCAATTAATTTATTTTTATCTAGTTATGCTGGGTTAGATTAAGGATTATATTAAGTATGATCAAGCACAGTAAGAAATCACAGTCCAGAATCACAGTTCAGACTATTCACATCAGTCTGAATAAAATGTATTACTTCTGCATTATTTTTATTTCGACTCATCAAGGTTTTCTGGTAGCTCTACTAGCCTATCCAAATCAGAGAAAAAGCATCAGGACTTATGGGTGCGAGGCTTGTAAAACATAGAAAACTGGAATCTTAAGATAAGAAATGGATTAAATTTCATTATGGTAATTTGTGAGATCAGCTCAACTACATTATGTCCAGTGAATTAAATATATTATTTTGTTTTTGTTTTGACTAAAAGATGTTTTAGCTAAATTGAAAAATCCCACAATTTCATCTTATCTAAAATTGGTCAACTGTCATCATATGTCAAGTGACAACAATGATATGGATCAATCCAGTTGAATAAAGAGTGGTAAGAATAAGGTAAAAACCGAAAGAACTGTGGATGCTGTAAATCAGGAACAAAGTTGCTGGAAAAGCTCAGCAGGTCTGGAAGCATCTGCGAAGGAAAAACAGAGTTAATGTTTCAGGTCCGGTGACTCTTGTGTTGGTAAGATTAAGGTGTTGGGTGTAGGCTATACTGAGTTTTAAAATAACGCATCATTGTTGCTCCTCACAGGCAGAAAAACGTAGAAAAGTAAAATACTACAAGGAAGAAACAGGGAGCATTGCAGATGAGATTCAAAAGTTATTGATGAGCTAGGCATCGAAGATCCATATGGTGAATGGAACTACTTGTGCACCAATATAAAATAGAATTATAGACAGTGCAGATAGAGACAATTTGACCCATCAAGTCTGCACTGACCCTCCAAACAGCATCTCACCCAAACCTACCCTGTCCCCATAATCCAGCATTAACCATGGCTAATCCACCTAACCTGCACATCTTTGGACTGTGGGAAGAAACAGGAGCACCTGACAGAAACTCACACAGACACAGGGAGAATGTGTGAACATCACACAGACAGACGCCAGAGGGTAGAATCAAACTCTGGTCCCTGGTGCTGTGAGGCAGCAGCTCTAATCACTATGCCACTGTGCCTCCCATGAATGGTATCACCTGATCTCCTGGAGAAGTACTTACACAAGAATTTCCAGATCATTTGTATATCCATTGGAATACTTAGTGATGCAAAAGGCCTAGGTGGAATCTTATAAGAGTCTGAACACCAAGGCTAGGGTAGGAAGTCTGAAGAACACCCATAGTATTGGTAGGAAGGGAGTTCCAGGATGTGATGGAATAGTGGGATAACAAGCGTGGGGCTGGATGAACACAGCGGGTCAAGCAGCATCATAGGAGCAGGAAAACTTGACGTTTCGGGCCTAAACCCTTCATCAGAAATGGGGGAGGGGAAGAGGGTTCTGAAATAAATAGGGAGAGAGGGGGAGGCGGATAGAGGATGGATAGAGGAGAGGATAGGTGGAGAGGAGGCAGACAAGTCAAAGAGGCGGGGATGGAGCCAGTAAAGGTGAGTGTAGGTAGGGGGGTAGGGAGGAGATAGGTCAGTCCAGGGAGGACGGACAGGTCAAGGGGGCGGGG
>JAHRHZ010000248.1:71185174-71196553 GCA_024137785.1 Ginglymostoma cirratum
GGGGGAGGGGAGATTTTGAAGCTTGTGAAATCCACATTGATGCCATTGGGCTGCAGGGTTCCCAGGCTGAATATGATTTGCTGTTCCTGCAGCCTTCGGGTGGCATCACTGTGGCATTGCAGGAGGCTAAGGATGGACATGTCATCTGAGGAATGGGAGGGGGAGTTGAAATGGTTCGCGACTGGGAGGTGCAGTTGTTTGTTGCGAACTGAGCGCAGGTGTTCTGCAAAGCGGTCCCCAAGCCTCCGCTTGGTTTCCCCGATGTAGAGGAAGCCACAACGGGTACAGCGGATGCAGTATACCACATTGGCAGATGTGCAGGTGAACCTCTGCCTGATGTGGAAAGTCTTCTTGGGGCCTGGGATTGGGGTGAGGGAGGAGGTGTGGGGGCAGGTGTAGCACTTCCTGCGGTTACAAGGAAAAGTGCCGGGTGTGGTGGGGCTGGAGGGGAGTGTGGAGCGGACAAGGGAGTCGCGGAGGGAGTGGTCCCTCCGGAAGGCAGATAAGGGTGGGGAGGGTAAAATGTCTTTGGTGGTGGGGTCTGATTGCAGATGGCGGAAGTGTCGGAGGATGATGCGTTGGATCTGGAGGTTGGTGGGGTGGTATGTGAGGACGAGGGGGATTCTTTTTTGGTTATTGTTGCGGGGACGGGGCGTGAGGGATGTGTTCCGGGAAATACAGGAGACACGGTCGAGGGCGTTCTCGACCACTGTGGGGGGGAAGTTGCGGTCCTTGAAGAATGAGGATATTTGAGATGTGCGGGATTGGAATGTCTCATCCTGGGAGCAGATGCGGCGGAGGCGAACCTGTTTTTCCTCTCACCCCAAGCCACACCCCCATCTCCTATCTACTAACATCATTCCGCCCCCTTGACCTGTCCGTCCTCCCTGGACTGACCTATCTCCTCCCTACCCCCCTACCTACACTCACCTTTACTGGCTCCATCCCCGCCTCTTCGACTTGTCTGCCTCCTCTCCACCTATCCTCTCCTCTATCCATCCTCTATCCGCCTCCCCCTCTCTCCCTATTTATTTCAGAACCCTCTTCCCCTCCCCCATTTCTGATGAAGGGTTTAGGCCCGAAACGTCAAGTTTTCCTGCTCCTATGATGCTGCTTGACCTGCTGTGTTCATCCAGCCCCATGCTTGTTATCTCGGATTCTCCAGCATCTGCAGTACCTTTTATCTCTATTATCTGTGATGGAATAGCAACAGTTTTCCCAGTCATGATAATCACCGGCTTTGAGGGGAATTTATAGGTGAAGGTGTTCATGTGCATCTGTTACCGTTGTCCTGTTAAGTGGTAGAGGTCGCAGGTTTGGAAAGTGTTGTTGAAGGAGCCCTGATGAGCTACTGCAGGTGCATCTGTTAAATGGTACACATTGTTGCCACTGTGCATCAGTGGTGGGGGAAGTGAATGCTGAAGGTGTTGGGTGGGCTGCTAATCAATTGGGCCGCTTTCTTCTGGATGGTGTCAAGTTTCTTGAGTGTTGTTGGAGTTGCATCAATCCACACAAGTGGAAAGTATTCCATCATATTCCTGACTTATGCTTTGTAGATGGTGGACGAGCTTTGGAGAGACAAAAGGTGAGATAATCACTGCAAAATTTGAGCTTCTGACCCATTCATGCAGCCACAGTATTTATTTGGCTGGTCCATATGAATAAAACAGTTTCTGAGATGTATCTCAGAGATAGTAAGAACTGCCGATGCTGGAGTCAGAGATAACACAGTGTGGAGCTGGAGGAACATAAGGGGCCAGGCAGCATCAGAGGAGCAGGAAAGCCAACATTTCGGGGCAGGACCCTTCTAAAGGGACCCTTTCTGAAGAAGGGTCCCGACCTGAAACGTCAGCTTTCCTGCTCCTCTGATACTGCCTGGCCTGCTGTGTTCCTCTGAAATGTATCTATTGTGATGATACATAAGCTTTGGGAAAAGCCCATATTTTCTTTTAGTGCATTGTCCCCTTTAGAACAGAAGTGAATATGGAAGGTATTCTGATAGACAGTTAATTAGATTTCTGATTATTGCATCAATATGTTTTAAGAAATGCCCATGCGATCTAAAGTTGCAATGGGGATGAAGATCTACAAAGCGAATAGATAAATAATTACAGTGGTATTAGGTTCCAGCCTATCTGGTGATAGGCAATTCAGAATATTGGAATTCATGTAAAAAGAAACAAGAGAATCTCTCCATGAATGGAGTATATTTTTCTTTCACAATGCGCCTGGTCACCTATAGAACAGAACAAATTCTAGGGCTAAAGCAGCTCTCTCAGAATAGGGCAGGGATTGCATTATTCTGTGTGTAATAAAGTTGGAAAGAACCGAACAACTGAAGATGGATGAGCAGCATACTGTGGACAGGACAACATCCATTCTAGCCATTTCAGTTTTTCTAAAGCCAATCATAGTTTTTAAAGTGGTCAAAGAAGGAAGTCTTGAATTCTGGACCTCAGGACATCATGTCAAACCTGAGAGTGAGTTCATAGATGTGTACTTTGCTGGTATTAACTGGGTGCAGAGACTGCAAATGGCAGGTGGATGCTGCTGAATGCAGCTCAACAGCTAAAACCAATTGAGTGGGAAGTAAAATTTCCAACATGGCAGAAGCCAATGTAGGACTGCGCATGATGGCATAGCTGTGTGATAATGAATGTGATTGATTGTAATTATTCAGATGTATCTTTGTTGGATTGATTATTTAAACTTAAATTTACGTTTGTATTTGTACTTGTATTGTTTTTGAACTAGCCTTTGATTGCTAATTAATGTTTAACTTATGTTGGTTTTAGTTGGCTTGTTACAGTACAAGTTCAACAAATTGAAATCTTGTCCATTAGTTTTTTATCTGTTAGCAGTATGAGGATTAATTTCCTTAATAAGTTATCAGTCTCCACAGGGACATAGTTTATTAATGAACAAATTCTTTTTTCATTGAGGAATGAAAGAGCCTCACCCACATGCTATAACAATGCTTTAAACAACTGTTCAGCTGTACATTAAATATAAACTACTGAGCAAGGGCGTCCTATTGTACTATTCACTTGTTAGACTGTCTTTTTGTGACCTGTGTTTCATGCTTTGTAATTTATCAGAATTGAGACCTGCTCGAATTCCTCAATCACATCTAAACTCTTTTAACTGTATCATTAGTGATAAAATTTCACCATCACTAAAAAAGTAATTTATCTGACTTTAATACTACCATCATTGTAAATGTTGTATTCCCAAATGCAAGTGTAGAGGAATTTTATTAGAATGGAAGGGCGAGGGACGTCAGTCATGTGGAAAGCACAGAGAAGCTAGGATAGTTTTTCTTCAATTATAAAAGTTAAGGGAAGACAAAATAGGCAGGTCCAAAATCGGTGGGGTTTTGATGAAGCAAATAATGAAAACCTGCAACCAAGCCCTGTGAGAATTCAGAAACCAACAGTTATAAATTTAAAACAATAATTAAAAGAACAGAGTGGAAATGGGATTTGAATTATACAAGGGGCTGCTCTGACAGAGAATGAAGTGTTTTAAAGGGCAGATTTAATAGTAGCTAATAAGATAAAATATACCTAAGACAGTGTCTAAGTACTCATTAAATCAGGCAAGATAGTTACGCAAAGCTCTTGGTCACCATCACAAGAAATAAAGGTGGCTGCTGTGAAAACAGTATAACATGAAGGTAATGCTTAATCTGGTGCAGCTTTTGCAACCCAAAAATGTTTATGGATTTTAAAATGTTTGGAAAGTTACCAAAAGTTATTTGTCAATCAGGAACATTTTTTTTGAGCTTTAGCGTTGATATATGTCACTTGCTGTGATTGTGAGCCAGATGTGTCGGGGAGTTAATGTGTTCAATTTTTCCCAGTTGTTACTGACAGCATTAGTAAAAGCCTGGGATAGATTAATCGGTAATGTGAAGTGACGACAATTTCCCAGAATTTGTGCTGAGGTTAGGTTCTTAGAATTTTAACAAAAAAAAATGCTTAATCTCCTTCAATTTCGATTGCTTTTCCTTACAAGGATTATTTTTTAACTCATCTTCAAAGACTATCAAAAGCAGACATTCAGCTATTTTGCTGAAATACATGTCAGTGGTCAAATTTAAATCATTTATGCGTTAATCAGGATATATTTTAGAAATACAATTAAACATTGATCCAATTAAAATTGGTACATGTATTCCCTGTGAAATTATTTCTTAGAATTTTTCTGGAAACATATATGAATATTATTCACAAAAAAACCCTTGTGGTAATAATCCCTGAATTTTTTTTAACTTTGTCAATTTCTTTGAGGAGACAGCAAATCCAGTGAAAACCAAATGTGGGAGCAAATTTACACCTTTTCTGATTCCCCCAACACTGAGAAAATCCTCATTGGAAGAATTAAACAGGAAGTGTGTGACAGTAAAATTTTATACATGCTGAATCATTCTTACCACCTGTCAATATCCTCAGGCTGAGGAACATGGCAGATTGCAACCCAGCACACGCTTGAAGTCACATCACATTTTCCATTTAAATCCTTGATCTGAATGTAACTTTCCCTTGGATTGCTATTTTCCTCAAGGCAAGTGGCTTTCTGAAGGTTGTGTGAGCCCACCAGATAGCTTGGTTAATTAACCTTGCAGGAAGCCTGTTGTGGAGTTGGGAACCTATTGACAGGCAAGTTTAAAAGCTCTTGCCAATTTCAATTGTCAAACTTTGATGCTACATGTTACTGAAGTATAGGACCTTGTCTTTAAAAGGTCTCTGACCATTAAAATGACCAGCATGATATGTGTTCCAATGTATTTCTCCACTAGTGAAAGTGCTCCTCTGCATTCCACAGCATGGAAAATCAGACGTTAATGTATGTAGGAGACCATGTGCTTTGATTCTCCATTGACTTAATATGCTAATATCTGCTGAACCTTTAAGGCACTCTTCCAGAACTCACTAGATACAGAATCAATGAGCAAAATGACATTGCCAAGTCTTGAAATTCTCAAGACACTGGCAAAAAGAGCAATTGGCAGGGAAATCCATTTGAAAGAACAATGTCCTTTACAAACTCATAAAATCATCAATGAAATACAGTCAGTATGCCCCTTGAAAAAATGCTTTAATCTACTTAATATCTGCCAATATTGTCCAATTAAACAAAAAGATGTCTGGTCATTTGTCCAATCTTCACTTAGTTGCAAGAGGGAATCTCACAATGAATGCTGACTGAGTCCAAACACACATATGGATTCAGTCATGTGGGCATGCTAGCCTTGTTCAATGTGCACTGTTGGGCCTCCTAGGCTAATAGTGACAAAGGGGTTTCCAGAATTACTGAAATTTCGTTCAGAATTAAAGTAGAAAGTTTTGATATTCAGCTCCACGGACCTGCTTTTGTAGGCTACAACTTTCATTTTGCTATCAAAATGGTACCAGTGTTGTACATACACACTTCTGGTCCTGACCACATTAGATCGATTTTAGGGAGTGTGTTAGTATGTGCACAGGGAAAATCTGTTGGAATATATGGGGTAGGAAGATCTTGTGTGGTGGACATCATCTGTGTACCTTCTATTTTGGTACGATCAGGTCTAATGCTAGTTAACGGGTAGATGGAACTGAAAAAAATTGCTTTGGATCATGATGGTCTGACTTTTTTTAGTTGAAAACCATGTTTTGAAGAACAGTCATTCTGGACTTGAAGCAGTAACTCTGGTTCTCTCTCCACACATGTTGCTAGGGCTGTTGTTTAGCATTCTCTGTGTTTGTACCATGTTTCTTGACACTCTTGTGAGCCGGTGAATTTTTGGATCATGCGAACATTAATTCTTCCCAGTACTGAAACATATCATCTAAGATACAAAGACAGCTGATATAATTTTGATGGTACGATCTATATATCCAGGATAACAGAAAGTCTGAATGGGAAAACGCATTATAGGAAGGATGTGAAAGCATTGGAAAGGGTGCAGAGGAAATTGACCAGGATGTTGTCTGGTATGGAGGGAAGGTCTTATGAGGAAAGGCTGAGGGACTTGAGGCTGTTTTCGTTAGAGAGAAGAAGGTTAAGAGGTGACTTAATAGAGACATACAAGATGATCAGAGGATTAGATAGGGTGGACTGTGAGAGCCTTTTTCCTTGGATGGTGACGGCTAGCACGAGGGGACATAGCTTTAAATTGAGGGGTGATAGATATAGGACAGATGTCAGAGGTAGATTCTTTACTCAGAGAGTAGTAAGGGCGTGGAATGCCCTGCCTGCAACAGTAGTAGACTCGCCAACTTTAAGGGCATTTAAATGGTCATTGGATAAACATATGGATGATAATAGAATAGTGTAGGTTAGATGGGCTTCAGATTGGTTTCACAAGTCAGCGCAACAGCGAGGGCCGAAGGGCCTGTACTGCGCTGTAATGTTCTATGTTCTATGTAATATTACAAAACAACAACTACTGATAGGCTTTCTAAAAGCTCACAGTTCCTGAAGGGAAGGTAAACGGACCAACATTCATTCTTGGCATAGAGCTTAGAAAACTGCATAACATACATAATGATGCTCAAGTTCGTGTACCAAGTACTCAAGTTTTGTACCAAACAAAATCCAACTTCAGTTTGAATTTTTCTTGGATGTAAAAGCCACAAGAACCAAGGGTCAAAATGTTGGGTTGGACATCATCTTTCAGATATATTGCTGCATTACCTCTGAAGTTGCCAACAGCATCAAACCTGTCCGAGTAAAGGTCATAGGTAATGGACAGAATTGCAACTGACAGGTTTGTTACCTCATGGGTCATACAAATACACAGGTCTATGTGTGCTGGCTGGCCAATGATAGACAGTACTGATGTATGAATAATGTAAGGGGTTTCAGTTGTCCACTGTGGGCTGTTCTAACACTAAAGATGGATATTACCAATGCAAAGAATGTCTGATTCTTGAAAGTATTAAGCTTATCATGTGTAACTGCAACACATTGTGTCAACTTCCCGAGTGAATTTCTTAAAGGTGTGGGAAAAGGTGACATTTGCATTTGCACAAGTGTCAATCTTGGCATATTGTACATATTGCTCATTCTTTTTGGTATATCACTTAGTTGCAGGTAAAAGTTTTAGCTTTTCTGATGGAGTCCATGTGGTGTCTCAAATTATCTGTAAGTATTATCTGACTGGGATCTGTGAGCTGTGCTGAGGAGTAACCTTATAGGGATTTATAAAATCATGATTGACATGGATGGGGTGAATAGCCAAGGTCTTTTTCCGAGAGGGAGTCCAAAACTAGAGGGCATAGGTTTAAGGTGAGAGGGGAAAGATTTAAAAAGGGCCTGAGGGTTAACTTTACCATGCAGGGGGTGGTGTATTTATGGAACGAGCTGCCAGAGGAAGTAGTGGAGATGGGTAAAATTACAACATTTAAACAGCGTCTGGATGGGTACATGAGTAGGAAGGGTTGAAAGAGATGTGGACCAAATGCTGCTAAGTGGGACTAGGTCAGTTTGGAATATCTGATCAGCATGGACAAGTTGGACCAAAGAGTATGACTCTATGACTCTGTGATTCTATAATTAGAAGTAGACCATTCAGCCCCAGAGCCTTCTCAGTCACTCAATAAGGTCACGGGGAATCTGTTTATGTTTTGAATCTCACGCTGCCAGCTACCCTGCATACCGTTTAATTCCATTGCCTACAAGAATCTATCTCGAGTGTTGACTCTGACTCCAGCATCTGCAGTTCTTGTTATGTCGAGGTAAAGTATGTTTTGCCCTTTTGTTGGTTCCCTCAGGGCCTGCCATTGACAACATTCTTTAAGACTCAGACAGCTCAGTCAGTAGTGCTGCTGCCAAGCCAGTCTTGGAGGTGACCATTGACACCACACCCCCCACCACCCAGAGTACATTCCGTGCCATAACCACTCTCAGCACTTCCTCCAAGCATTGTTCAATATGGAGGAGTACTGATTCATCAGCCAAGGGGAGAGTGGTATGTGGTTATCAGCAGGTGGTTGCTTAGCCCCTGGTGGATCTGATGCTTTGAGACTTCATGTGGTCTGGAGTGAATGTTGAGGACTCCGAGGGAAACGTTCTCCTGCCTGTATAACACTGTGCCGCCACCTCTGCCAGGTTTGTCTGTTTGTGGGACAGGACATACCCACAGATGTAGCATGTGTGAGGTATAATTCCATGAGTGTATCTGTATCAGGCTTGACTAGTCTATGACAGTTCTACCACATCTTATTAAGGAAGACTTTGAAGTGCAGATAGAGACCCTCAGCCTATGTCAGGTTGTCCACCCAGTTTCATTCTTTTTTACCTTTCTAGTGTTTGATATAAGTTATTAATTTGCTGGGCAGTTAGGAGTTAACTACATTGCTGTGGGTCCAGGCAGGTGTTTACAACAATTGACAATGTTGTCATGGGGATAATTAGACTTTTAATTCCAGATTTTTATTGAATTCAAATTCCACCATCTGCTATGAACTTTACCTGGGTCTTTGGATTACTAGTTCAGCAGCAATACCATTTAGCCATCACCTCCTCCACAATTCTTCATGAGATAAAGATAGCTTCCTATTAGTCTCCTTAATTACTTACTGTACTTGCATACAAACATTTGTGATTCATGCACTAGAACATCTCTGCATCTCAGAATTCTGTAGTTATTCTTTATTTTGGTAATAATTGCCTTTATCTTCTTCCTTGCAAAATGAACAATGTTACATTTTCCCACATTGTATTCCTGCTGCCAAACCTTCACCCACACAGTCAACCTATTTCCTTAAGTTCATACTTTTGTACTTATCTCTATTCCATCAACAAATTTAGCCACCGTGCCTTTTCTCCCCTCATTTAAGTAATTGATATAAATGGCAACACAGTGAGATCCTAGCATAAAAGCCCGAGGGATCCCACTCATCACATCCTGCCAAACAGAAAAAGACACATTTGTGCATTCTATTCTGTTTTCTGCCAGCCAATCATCTAGGTATGTTCTCATCAACCTTCTCAGAGATGTTATTACACTCTTCTGGAGCAGGTGGGACTTAAGCTTAGGACACCTGGCACAGAGGTAGGGACACTACTGCTGTAACACAAGACCCCAATAAAGCTGAAATCTTTACTTGTAAATATTACCTGGACCTGTAAATATGGCAGACAAAGGGAATTTCGTGGCCCTCTTTGTAGTCAGTGATCTGGAATTCTTACTGGACAGGCTGGTGCACAGGCAGAACATCCTCTTCCTCCAAGACCAGCAGAGGAGGCCTCAACACCACAGCATGGTCCGACATTGCCACCTGGTAAAGCAGTCCCAGCCATCTGGAGGTTTCATCCAGAAGCACTGTGATATGGTCTACATGTTGCCCTATTTGTTAGCTCACAGAACATGTACCATACACTTTTGCTCAGGCAGCTGAGACGGATATCTTGAAATTTATAAAGGACACAAATTATTTACACTATTTCACAGACTTATATATAGTCTTAGTTTGGCTTACTGATATTACTACACGTCACATACACATAACTGTCTGACTGAACACACTACCCTCTCACTCCATTGCCCTAAGACTGAAAGCAAGGCAGTATCTTCATGCTGGATTGCCATGTCAAGGTGTCATATGCTCCCTGGTCTAAAATTTACGCAATGACACACATGCTTCACTTCCCTTTAAATAATGGGAACCTGTTTCCAATAAACATATACAGAGATACGTATTGATATATTACCTCCTCATATTAAGGTAACACTTTGGTAAATATATGACACAACCAGATCTACTCCTTACACATTCATCAGAGCTTAGCCATGTAGTTTCACTCTGCACATTGTCAATCTACATGTGTCACTGGTCATATCTGACATGACATCTTGTATTTCAAATTCATCATCCTATGTGATGGATGGTTGATGCCATACAATTCCAATGTGTCACGAATTGTTTTGCGGGACTTGACCATCGCTCAAAACAATGTCATAATAACTTACGATGAACAACAATGTGGTATTGTGTCACGAGCCCATGTGTTCATACGAAAATGTCAAACTTTTGAGGTTTGCCCTGGATTGAATGACAGTGTGCATGCTCGTTCATCATGCCCTTGCACCATTTTCTCCCTTCTTTACAATAATGCATTGTGCATGCCTGACTGGGTGGTGACAGTATGGGAGAGAAGAAGTGCGTGAATCTAAATATGAAAGAAATTTGTGAGGATTAACTCTTGCCTTGAGGAATAGCATGTATACTTAGCACAGCTATCCAAAATCATGGTTTTACATTTTGCTATCATGAATTTTAATGTATAAAAATTCTTGTTGAGACAGTTGTCTTGGGGGTTATTAACAATGCCAACTTAATATACTGTTCTAATATCACAGAATTATACATTTCCTTATTCTATGTGTATTGATGTTAGTGTACATCACACTAACAATTGACTAACTGAACACACTGACTATTGTACTGAGAGAATAACTGAAGGCAAGTCACATGTGGTGATGACATGTAATTGCCTCCAACATACACAGTCTGAAATCCATGCAATGATGCAACAGTAAGGTTAATCAATGTTACATGCTGATTTGACATCAGTGTAGCATTTCGTAACTCAACAGTTTAGCTAACATCACCTCTCAAACACATATGGATGCACATCAATTTAGCAGCAGGAAGGACAGTTGCCCATGCCCCAGCACCTTTCAAAGGGATCATTAGCTGTTTTTAAGTTAGATGTTCATGGATTTCTATTGACTCTTAATGTGAGTGTAGAAGTGTTTGGTGGTTTCCAGAGTTGTTTTACGTTGCTTAAGTCCACAGAAAGTGATATAACACATGCTACAGATGTTTATCCTGACTTCAGGAATTCTGAACAAACCACAAGACCAGAAACAGGGCCGGAATTTGCATTTGGGTCAGGCCTTGTATTTGACTCCAATGTCAGAATGTCACCATGTGGGCAGCAGGCACCCAATGGGGAATAAAAACCAGAAGAACTGCAGGTTCTATAAATCCAGAACAGAAACAGAAGTTGCTGGACAAGCTCAGCAGGTCTGACAGCATCTGTGAAGAAAAAATCAGAGTTAACATTCCAGGTCCGGTGACCCTTCCTCAGAAGCCTTCCCAGTTCTGAGGAAGGGTCACTAGACCTGAAACGTTAGCTCTGATTTTTTTTTTCACAGATGCTGCCAGACAGGCTTTTCCAGCAACTTCTGTTTTTGTACCCAATGGGGAATTTGCCTTGATTGACCTATAGGTAACCAGTAGGTTTTCTGCCAAACTGTCAGTTTGGTTGGGTAGAAAATGGCTCCAAAAATTGATGCCAAGTTCCTACTGTTGTATTCAGTTGGTGTGCCATGTTGCCTTTCTCAGCCTTCCAGTACTGAGGGCCAGCATGGACTCAATTGGC
>JAHRHZ010000249.1:8140-36807 GCA_024137785.1 Ginglymostoma cirratum
TGCTGCTTGACCTGCTGTGTTCATCCAGCCCCATGCTTGTTATCTCGAAGAACACAATGTTACAGCTGCCGAGAAGGTGCACAGGGAGAGAGATTAGCATTAACATTTGAGGGCTCCATTCAAAAGTCTGATAACAGCAGGGCAGAAGCTGTTCTTGAATCTGTTTGTACGTGTATTCAAACTCTCATATCTTCTGCCTGACGGAAGAGTATATAACCGGGGTGGGAGGGGTCTTTGATTAAGTTGATAACACAATGTGGAGCTGGAGGATCACAGCAGGCCAGGCAGCATCGGAGGAGCAGGAAAGCTGACGTTTCAGGTCTGGACCCTGCTTCAGAATTTCTTCAGATTTCTGAAGAAGGGTCCTGACCCGAAACATCAGCTTTTCTGCTCCTCTGATGCTGCCTGGCCTGCTGTGATCCTCCAGCTCCACACTGCGTTATCGCTGACTCCAGCATCGGCCGTTCTTACTATCTCTCTTTGATGATGTTGGTTGCTTTCCCGAGGCAGTGGGCAGTGTAGATGGAGTAAACAGATGGAAGGCTGGTTTGTGTGATGGACTGGGCTGTGTTCACAACTCTCTGTAGTTTCTCGTGGTCTTGGGAAAAGCAGTTGCTGTACCGTGCTGTGCTACATCCAGATAGGCTGCTTTCTAAGGTGCATTTATAAACATCGATAAGAGTCCTTGTGGGCGTGCCGAATTTCCTTAGCCCCCTGAGGAAGTAGAGACATTGTGCTTTCTTGGCCATCGCATCAACATGGGTGGACCAGGACAGATTGTTGGGTGATCGTCACTCCCAGGTTCATGTTGCTCTGGACCATCCCCACCTCAGCACCATTGATGCAGACAGGGGCATGCCCTCTACCCCGCTTCCTGAAGTCAATGACCAGCTCCTCCATTTTGCTGACATTGATGGAGAGATTGTTGTCTTTATACCAGGTCACTAAGCACTCAGTCTCCTTCCTGCATTCTGTCTTGTCGTTGTTTGAAATCCGACCTACAACGGTGGTGTCATCAGCAAGCCTGTAAATGGAGTTGGGTTGGAATTTGGCCCCACAGTTGTGAGTGTTTAGGGAGTATTTACGGAGCTGAGTGCTCAGCCTTGCGGGGTCTCGGTGATGAGGATTATTGGAGAGGACGAGGTGTTGTCACCTGTTCTCACTGACTGCGGTCTGTGGGTCAGGCACAAAAACAGAAGTTGCTGGAAAAGCTCAGCAGGTCTGGCAGCATCTGTGAAGGAAAAAACAGAGTTAACGTTTCAGACCTGATGCTGTCAGATCTGCTGAGCTTTACCAGCAACGCCTGTCTTTGTTCCTGACTTACAGTATCCGCAGTGCTTTTGGTTTTCATGGCCAGGAAGTTAAGGATCCAGTTACAGAGGAGGGAGCCGAGACCTAGGTGTCTGAGTTTAGAGATGAGTTTGTCACTTCAAGTGACATATAAGAAGCTAGTGAAATTCCACAGCAATGCCTCTGCCATAATGGTTGCGAATGGATCCCACTGCACCATTCCCTCGGGGTAAGCTGCCCTGTGACTCTCTCCCTTCTATTCCTGTTAACAAAGAGGACACAAGGCACGGTGATCAGGACTGCTTCATAGCCCAGAGGCTGTATGATATGCAATTGGAGCATTGATAATCCCTGGCAGGTGCAAAATAAACATGCTAAGGGGGCTATTCACCGGCTGAATGCACCATTGAAGACCAATTGCAGGCTGCAGTTGTCTGTTTAGCCTTCGCTAATTGCTTTACATCAGTTTGAAGTGAGTTGTGTGAAAATGGATCTGCAGAGCGGTGAACTCAATCACTGAGTCAGGTTGTGCTGTGTTACAAAAGAGCCCAGAGCAGGTATGAAGCTGCTCTTTCACACGCCTGTCAGTATGAACAGGAGGGATGAGGCAAGTCAATGATATCATTGGTTGCGCTCTGCTCCTAAACACCAATCATTGTGCCTCTGTGACTGAAGGCAAGTAATCCAATCTGTCCTGCTTGAGTTTCAACTCTTCAAGTGGACAGATGTGATACCGAGCACTCCTCATTCACACACAATGATCCATTTTGCTTTTTTTTTTGGCGGGATATATTTCAAGGATGAAGTGCTGACATGTTCCCATCGAACTGAGGGATCTCACTGCTGAGGAATGGAATACTGATCCAGCACACCCAGAATCAAACACTCCGAAGACAGGGACAGCACGGGGTTAGATACAGAGTAAAGCTCCCTCTACATTGTCCCCATCAAACACTCCCCAGGACAGGGACAGCACGGGGTTAAATAGAGAGTAAAGCTCTCTCTATACTGTCCCCATCAAACACTCTCAAGACAGGGACAGTACGGGGTTAGGTACAGCGTAAAGCTTCCTCCATACCACCCCATCAAACACTAAGCAGCCTTTGGTGAATTTCCACAATGCATCTTGCAGAGGGTACACAGTTTCTGAGGAGTTGTGGGTTGTGCAGTCACCAGTAAACATCCCACTTCTGACCTGATGATCAAGTGAAGGTCCTCATGTCTGGAACCATTCACATAAAATTTTCCACTCTCTTGTAATGTGTTCACACTCTTCCTGAAGTTCAGTGTATGAGCCGGATGTAACCTTTAGCTGTGGCTGAAATAGTGTTTTACACTAACGGCTCTTCTACTCCTTCCCCATAATGAAAATGTCTATGATACTCCATGCCATATTAACTGCATTCTCAAACCCGCTCTACCACCTTTAATAATTAATGCGCAAAAGCACGTTGTCTCCTGCACCTCGTTTAGAATCGTACGCTTTATTTTATATGTTTTTCTTTTTCTCCTGCCCAAATGTAGCAGCTCACACTTCCCTCCATTGAATTTCACCAGTCACTTGTTTGGCCATTCCACCAGTCTGAGTCCATTCATTGCTAGGATACATAGAACAGAGAACATCTACGCCATCCTCCACAGATTTCACAGTATCCATGTTTTGCATCATTTGCAAGTATTGAAATTGTGTCTTGCACCCATAGTCTCCACCAATAACATATATCAGGCACAGGAGGGTTCATAAGACCAACAGAAACCAAAAGAGCTGAGGATGCTGTAAATCAGGAACAAAAACAGAAGTTGCTGGAAAAGTTCAGCAGGCCTGGCAGCATCTGTGAAGGAAAAAAACAGAGTTAACGTTCTGAGGAAGGGTCACTGGACCCGAAATGTTAACTCTGTTTTTTTCCTTCACAGATGCTGCCAGACCTGCTGAGACTTTCTTTTTGTTCTTAAGACCAATGCCTGGGGAACTCCTTCATAAGCAACCCTCCCATCCAAAAAACAACCATTCATCACTACTCCCCGTTCCCCGTCACTCAGCCAATTTCATTTCCACCTCACTCCTGTCCCTTTTATTCAATGAGACCCACTTGTGAGACTGTTTTGCACCACTTTATCAAATGCATTTGGAAATCTGTGTATACCACATCAACAGCATTACCCCACTCTCTGCCACCTCATCCATACCATCTGGCAAGTTAGTTGAACATGTTTTTCCCTCAGCAAATCCATACTGGCTTTCCACCTTCGTGCAAATGAATGATCACTTCCGAAAGCTTTCCCTCTTCCAGAGGTTAAACAAGGTGGACCCACTGTTGCTGGGCTTATCTTTTAACCTGTCTTTTGAATAAGTGTGGCTCAGTGGTTATCACTGCTATCTCACAGCACCAGGGACCCAGGTTCTATTCCACCCTCAGGCAACTGTCTGTGTGGAATTTGCACGTTCTCCCCATGTCTGTGTGGAGTTTGCACATTCTCCCCGTGTCGGCGTGGGTTTCCTCCCGCGGTCCAAAGATGTGCAGGCTAGGTAGCTTGGCCATGCTAAATTGCCCATAGTGTCGAGGGTAGGAAATGTAGGGGGTGGGTCTGCTTTCATGCTATTTGGAGGTGTGGACTCGATAGGTTGAATAGCCTGCTTCTGTACTGTAGGGATTCTATGATTCCTCTTAAATAACAGGACAGCCTCCCTCTTGGATGACCCTAGCAGGGATTCATAGGATGTACTAATCACTGCCCAGACCAGCATTTGTTGTTCATCCCTAATTGCCCTGAATTCAGTGTGCATTCATAGAAGTGCAGGCTGGATGAGTTAGCCAAGTTTAACCAATGGGGAAAAGTTGGGATGTTCCTTGGAGGAGTGGTGCAGACTTGATGAGCCAAATGACCTCTTTCTGCATTGTAGGGATTTACAATTCTTCACCCTTGGGTCTGAGGAAGGTTGGACATCAGTGCCTCTGTAATTTCCACTCACATTTCTTCAGTGACCTTGGATACATTTTACCTGGGTCTTAAGCATGGACAATAAGATGAAAGCAAGACACTGAGGACACTGAAGATCTGAGGAACAAGCAGAAGATGCTCAGTGTGAAGAAATGACAGCTGATTGCGATGAGATAGTAGGAACTGCAGATGCTGGAGAATCTGAGACAACAAGGTGTGGAGCTGGATGAACACAGCGGGCCAAGCAGCATCAGACGTGCAGGAAGGCTGACATTTCAGCCTTCCTGCCCCTCTGATGCTGCTTGGCCTGATTGTGATGAGATCTGCTTTGGGTAGATTTGCTGTCATTAGTTCTTGTTGGAATGCCACTCTAGAGAGGTTCCTGGGATTAAGTGGTGAAAGATTAACCACTAATAAATCCATGGCAGAACAGGTGCATAATTGAATGGTAGAAGTAATTTATTAAATAATGCTAAGACAACAATATTAGCCTAATATTGGAGAACTATGTTAATGAATGTCACTGCAGTCCACCCTGTCATCAGAGAGAGAGAGATAATTGACGGTGAGTTTAAATTGAGGATAAAGGACAGAGCAGACCTTTTATGGGGACCTCACCTGGTGCAGGAATTGAATCCACAATCTTGTGGTCACTTTGCGTCACAAACTGTCCACTAGGGATAAAACCAGAAATTACTGGAGAAACTCAGCAGATCTGTCAGCATCTGTGAAGTGGGAAACAGAATTGACATTCCAGAATTGAAACGTTAACATTACTTTTCTCTCTCCACAAATGCTGCCAGACCTGCTGAGCTTCTCCAGTGACTATCTGTTTGTTTTCGATTTCAAGCCTCCGCGGTGTTTTGTTTCATTTGAGAGCCCACCGCATTAATGTTGGGTCAGAGACATTGTTGACTTCTAAGAGGTAGTAGTGAGGTCCATGATACATTGATTAGCTCAGTTGGTTGGAGAGCGGACTTGTGTGACACCATCATCATGGGTTAAATTCCTGCACTGGCGAAGGTTATCATGAATGACTCTCCTTGTCACCACTAGTTGTCCCTCTCAAATGAGAGAGTAGCTCTATAGCCTGGTAAAACTTGGGTGATCTTGCCTTTGCATGGACGTTGACTAGGTTAGAGCCTGTGTAGAAGAACTCACTGACTGCCATTTAATACCTCAGTGAGCAGAGCTCGACCAAAGCTATTGGGTTAACTCTTTCAGGCCAATTGTCTTGCACAAATCTCCTGCCAAGGTTTACTCCCCCTCCCCTCATAGAATCATCACAGTGTGGAAGCAGACCATTCGGCCCATCAAGTCCACAGTAGCCCTCCAAAGGTCATTCCACCTAGACCAACCTGTAACCCTGCGTTGCCCAAGGCTAACCCACCTAGCCTGCACATCCCTGGGCAATTTAGCATGGCCAATCCACACAACCTGCTCATCTTTGGACTGTGGGAGGAAACCCACACAGACACGGGGAGAACGTGCAAATTCCACACAGACAATCACCCAAGGCTGGAATTGAACCCGGGTCTGGAATTGAACCTGGGTCCCGGGTGCTGTGAGGCAGCAGCGCTAACCACTGAGCCACCGTGCCACTCTCTGCCTTGTTAAAACCACTATACTATTGCTATGACTGGTATATCAAGTTTTCCACCCTCCCTTCTCCCTCTTAAGTCTTTGCTTTTGTAAATGTAAAAACTGGCGAGTTATTTTAAACTTTGTATGTCTTTCACTGGAAGTTGGTTTGCTAATGTTGAAGTTGGTGATGGACTGTTGTCCGACCAGAAACATCTTCAGTTGATGATTGATGATCGATGAAAATTGATACACAGAGAGATCTGGGTGTTCAGGTCCATTGTACCCTGAAGGTGGCAACGCAGGTGGATAGAGTGGTCGAGAAGGCATACAGCATGCTTTCATTCATCAGACGGGGTATTGAGTACAAGAGTTGGCAGGTCATGCTACAGTTGTATAGGACTTTGGTTCGACCACATTTGGAATACTGCGTACAGTTCTGGTCACCACATTACCAAAAGGATGTGGATGCTTTGGAGAGGGTGCAGAGGAGGTTCACCAGGATATTGCCTCGTATGGAGGGCGCTAACTATGAAGAGAGGTTGAGTAGATTAGGATTATTTACATTAGAAAGACAGAGGTTGAGGGGGGACCTGATTGAGGTCTACAAAATCATGAGAGGTATAGACAGGGTGGATAGCAAGAAGCTTTTTCCCAGAGCGGGGGACTCAATTGCTAGGGGTCAAGATTTCAAGGTGAGAGGGGAAAAGTTTAAGGGAGATATGCGTGGAAAGTCCTTTAACCAGAGGGCGGTGGGTGCCTGGAATGCGTTGCCAGCAGAGGTGGTAGAGGCGGGTATGATAGTGTCAATTAAGATATATCTATCCAGATACATTAATGGGCAGGGAGCAGAGGGATACAGATCCTTGGAAAATAGGCGACAGGTTTAGATGGAGGATCTGGATCGGCGCAGGCTTGGAGGGCTGAAGGGCCTGTTCCTGTGCTGTAATTTTCTTTGTTCTTTGTTCTTTTTTCCTCAAAGTGTTTGAAAGTAGAGAATTGAGTTGGTGATTGAGGTAACCTGCATTTTTTGGCTTTGTCATGGGGTAGATTTAAGGGAAGGTCTTCTGCTATGGCATCTGACCTGTTAACCAAAGTCATCATTTTGTTTGGGTTCCCTTGTCGTTGGGACTGACTGTGTAGCGTAAGTAGCACCTGCTCTGAGTACGCTGCGCTGATTTTATGCAGAGTTCAGATGGTGGGTTAGCTAAAGTTTTCGCTAAATCAAGCCTCGAACATTTTCCTGCAGGTGTGGAATCACTAAACAGCCCTTTCAGCCCTGCAGTCCTGAGGAAGGGTCACTGGACCCGAAACATTAACTCTGATTTCTCTCCAGGGATGTTGCCAGATCTACTAGGCTTTTCCAGCAACTTCTGTGTCTGCTTTTGTTTCTGATTCCCAGTAGCGGCAGTTCTGTTGGGTTTTATTTCCGTGAAATCAGTACTCGTTTTCAGTTTGAGTGAAACATTTGTTGTGTGGTTTTAGAGCCACAATCATGATTAGATCAAGACAGACTAGTCGAAGAGAGGGCAAGGGCTATCTCCAATTTGCTCATATTTACAACGCTGTTTACTACATATTAAGACTAATCATTACAATGCATGGTATTCAGAGATATACCAGACCAGTCTTTCTGTATAGCTCAGAAACATAGAAACATAGAAGATAGGATAGGAGGAGGCCATTCGGCCCTTTGAACCTGCTCCACCATTCTTCACGATCATGGCTGTCCAACTCAATAGCCTAATCCTGCTTTCTCCTCATAACCTTCGATCCCATTCTCCAGAAGTGCTATAACTCATCGCTACTTGAATACATTCAATGTTTTGGCATCAACTACTTCCTGTGGCAGTGAATTCCACAGGCTCACCACTCTTTGGGTGAAGAAATGTCTCCTCATCTCTGTCCTAAATAGTCTAACCGGAAACCTCATATTGTGACCCCTGGTTCTGGACACAGCCGCCATGCGGAGAACGGCAGTAGTCTCCTGGTATCTGAGGTGGTGATTGATGTGGTTTCTCCCGGCGATTGGAGGTAGCAGCAAGAATGTCCTCTCAGCACTCAGGGCTGGTGTTGGTGCAGTGGTGACAAGTACACAGTTCCAGGCAGCGAATGTGGGGGCTGGTGAGAGCTGTACTCTAGGGTGGCATGGTGGCTCAGTGGTTATCACTGCTATCTCACAGCACCAGGGACCCAGGTTCTATTCCACTCTCAGGCAACTGTCTGTGTAGAGTTTGCACATTCTCCCCATGTCTGTGTGGGTTTCCTCCACAGTCCAAAGATGTGCAGGCTAGGTAGCTTGGCCATGCTAAATTGCCCATAGTGTTGAGGGTAGGAAATGTAGGGGGTGGGTCTGCTTTTATGCTGTTTGGAGGTGTGGCCTCGATAGGTTGAATAGCCTGCTTCCGTACTGTAGGGATTCTATGATTCCTCTTTAATAACAGGACAGCCTCCCTCTTGGATGACCCGAGCAGGGATTCTCTTTCTCATTCATTCATAGGATGTACACATCACTGCCCGGGCCTGCATTTGTTGTTCATATCTAATTGCTCTGAGTTCAGTTAAGCGTCAACCAGAGTTTGGAATCACATGTAGGCCAGACCAGGTGAGGACAGGAGGTTTCCTCCCTAACAGACATTGCTGAATCACATGAGTGTTGACAAAAATCGACGATGGTTAAATGGTCACTCTTCGGCTAGCTTTTAAGTTCAGATTTGTTTATTTACTTGTTTCAACTTCTGCTATAATGGGATCTGAACCCATGACTTCAGACTGTTTGCTGGGGCTCTGGATTCCTAGGGCACTGACATTAATTTACCACCACCTCCAAATGTTTTCTTGAACCACTGCAGTCCATGTGTTGTGGGTCAACCCACAATGCCCTGAGGGAGGGAATTCCAGGATCATGACCCAGCGACAGTGAAGGAATGGCAATATATTTCCAAATCAGGATGGTGAGTGGATTGGAGGGGAACTAACAGGCAGTAGTGGCGCCATGTTTCCCTCGCCCTTCGAGATGGATGTGGTCGTGGGTTTGGAAGGAGCTGTTGGAGAAACCCTGGTACGTTTCTCAATCAACTTTGATTTGAAACTTACCCTTTGGGAGTCAACATGCAACCAGACTGTGCTTTGTCATCGAGTGTTCAGAGTGAGACCACTTTCAGACTGGGGTTTATGTGAGGTTCCTGCCTTCTTTCATGTACAGACAATCCCTTCTGTACCAATATGTTATGGCAATAGTCTGTCCTGCTATCTGCAAGCAGTCATTCACTCTTGTTCGTAGGCCAGTAGCTATATCATATTTTGACAAAGGGATCATGGGAGACCTCCACAGTGACAATGAGACTCCCAACATGGAGGCCTGGAAAGAACACGAGAACTGGAAGGGTCCATTCACCCTCTCAATCCCATTGTGCCGTTCAAATTAGTCTGTAGATCAACTCCATCTATCCAGTTGGGTTCTGCAAACCTTATTGTTCCCACTCAACAATAACAGATTTCTCTCGGTCTTTGACATTTTTGACTAGATCGGGGCTTACATCTATTTGGGGAGGGTGGGCTAAGAATTCCAATGGTCCAGGAGCATCTGTGTGTCCCTGAGTTCAGTTCCCGGCCCAATTTGGAAGTTAAACATCCTTAATGTAGATTCTTGCTTCTCCTTAGCCAACCCATCCACCAGAGGAACCCATTTGTCTGAATCTGTCCTCTCTGAACGGGACGTGAGGAGATTTGTATACGTTCACTAAGGACTTTCCTCCGTTATTTAGCCGGACCACTCTCTACCTCAGATGCAGCTTGAAATTCTCGAAATATCTCTGTAACTCGAAACTGCCTTATTTTCTTTCACTTGTTCAAATCTGTTGAATAGCTGTGGCTCACTTTCCATAGCCCACGGTTGGAAACATTCCTGTCCATTCACCATTGGCAGTCCACTGGGATCTCTACAAGATGCTCCAGTATCTGACACTCCACCACACGGCTGTTGGCTGACCCTTGCTTCACCTATACACAGCCCAGATCTATTGCAAGATTAAACAGGTCCTTTTCATAATAGAATGAACAAGAATGAAATTCATTAAAACATAACACTGGGAAAAAGAGAAAGTTCTTTATGAAAGGATGAATTTGATATTAATGTTGTTACTGGCTGGTATTTGAGAAATATTTGGTAGGGTGTCTTTTTTCATTTAAAGTGAGATATGATACAGAGGGACAGTGTTTGATTGCAGTCCACTCCTGAGTCCTCCTAGGTCAGCTACAGTACAGCTCAGCAACATAAAATCACACTGACTGCGTTTTACTCAGTGTCAGCACTGAGTACACCTAGGTCAGGCATGGGATGGGTCAGATACAATGGTTATTTCCTTCTTCATTACCCCAAGAGTGCATTATAGAAATGGACAGAACACAAAGAAGCCATTCAGCCCATTCAGTCTGCTCCATCATTCAATGAGACGATAATCTGATTTGATAATCTTAACTCCACTGTCCAGCATTTTCCCCATAAACCTTGATTCCCTCACTGGTTAAAAAAAAAACTGTCCATCCCAGCCTTGCATATACTGAATAACCCAACCTCAACAGCCCTCTGTGGTAAAGAATTCCACAGATTCACTTCCCTCTGAGAGAAGAAATTCCTCCCCAACTCTGTCTTAAATGTGTGACCTCTTACTCTGAGATGATGCATCCTGGTCTCAGACTCTCCTACAAAGGGAAACAACCTTTCCATATCCACCCTGTCGAGTCCCCAAACCATCTTGTATGTTTCAATCAGGTTGTCTCTCATTCTTCTAAACTCCACAAAGTACAGACTCAATCTACCCAATCTTTCCTCATAAGACAGTCCCTCCATACCTGAGATCAGCCGAGTGAACCTTTTCTGGACTTCGTCCAATGCCAGAATATTGTTCCTTAGATTCAGAACCCAAAACAATTCACTATTGCATCTTTCCTACGTTTTTGGATAAGGGATTATGCTTGGTCCTGCAGTCTTGTTTTTTGCTCCTAACCTTGCAAGGAGAGACCATGGAAACAGACCCTTTGGTCTAACTCATCCCCATCAACTAGATATCCTAAACCAATCTAGTCCTATTTACTAGCATTTGGCCAATACCTCTGAACCCTTCCTCTTCATATACCTATCCAAATGACTTTTAAATGTCAGCCTCCACCTCTTCCTCTGGCAGCTCATTCCATACAAAACACCCTCTGCATGAAAATGTTGCCCCTCGGGTCCCTTTTAAATCTTTCCCCTCTCACCTTAAACCTGTGCCCTCTAGTTTTTGACCCCCCTGCCTTGGGAAGAAGACCTGGGATATTTGATCTATCTATGCCCCTCAAGATTTTATAAACCTCTATAAGACCACCCCTCAGCCGCTGATGGTCCAGGGAAAATAGCCCCAGCCTATTCAGCCTCACCCTATAGCTCAAACCCTCAAACCCTGGCAACATCCTTGTGAACCTTTTCTGAACCTTTTTCAAGTTTCACAACATCCTTCCTGTTGCAGGGAGACCAGAATTGAACACAGTATTCCTCTAGTGGCCTAACCAATGTCCTGTATGCCTGCAACATAACCTGCCAACTCCTACACTCAATGCGCTGACCAATAAAGGCAAGCGTACCAAACGCCTTCTTCACTATCCTATCTACCTGCGACTCCACCTTCAAGGAACTGTGAACCTGCATCTCCGGGGGTCTGCCATTTACAGTATAAGTCTTGATCTGATTTGCCCTCACATTTATCCAAATTAAATTCCATCTGCTGCTCTTGGGCCCATCTGATCAAGGCCCCATTGTAGTCTGGGATAATCTTCTTCACTGTCCTCCACACCTCCAATTTGATGTCATTGGCAAACTTACTATCAATACCTCCTATATTCACATCCAAATCATTTATATAAATGATGAAAGGCAGCGGACCCAGCACCAGGTGAAATAGTGGTTAGGTCACTGGGCGAGTAACTTGGAAACCCAGGCCTATGGTGAGTCCAGTTCAGGGGAGGCAATAGCCTAGTGGTATTATCGCTAAACTGTTAATCCAGAGGCTCAGATAATGTTCTGGAACCTGGGTTTGAATCCTGCCATGGCAGGTGGTGGAATTTGAATTCAATTAAAAAAAAATCTGGAATTAAATGTCTAATGATGACCGTGAAGGCCTTCTTGAACTGCTGCAGCGCACGTGCATCCTTGATGTCTTGAAAATCTAAAAATGTTTCTATCACTTCCATGAATATATTCAGTGACTTGGCCTCCACAGCCTTCTGTGGGAGAGAATTCCACAGGTTCACCATCATTTGAGTGATTAAATGTTTCCTCGTCTCAGTCTGAAATGGTCTACTCTGTATCCTGAGACTGTATCCTCTGGATCCAGATTTCTCAGCCGGGGAAAACATCTTCCTGCATCCAGTCTGTCCAGCCCTGTTCAAACTTGATATGATTTTATTCATATGATTCCATCGTCCCTAAACTCTAGTGAATATAGGGTAGGTGAACTAATCTCTTCACATAGGACAGTCCTGCCATCTCTGGTATCAGCCAAGTGAACATCTGCTGTACTCCAACCATGGAAGATATATTCTTCCTTCAGTAGTGGGACCAAAACTGCATTCAGTACTCCACCAAGACCCCGTAAAACTGCGGACGGACATTCCTGCTTCTGAATTCAAATCTTGTTGTCCTGAAGACCAATATTGTAAATAAATCATGGCAAATCTCTGGAGTCCTAAATGGCAGTGAACAATGAAACAACTCACTGGAGTAGGAGGCACCTCAATGATGGAAGAGCCCAGAACATAGTGCAAAAGATAAGGCTGAAGCATTCGCAGCAATCTTCAGCCAGAAGTGCTGAGTGCATAATCTGTCTCGGCCTCCTCCAGTGGTCCCCACTATCATAGATACCAATCCTCAGCCAATTCATTCACTCCTTGTGATGTCAAGAAACGGTTGGAGACATTGGATACTGCAAAGTTTATACGCCCCTGAAAACATTCTGACGATAGTACTGAGGACTTGAGCTCCAGGATTTGCTGCTCCCTGAGCCAAGCTGTTCCAGTACAGTTACAACACTGGTATCTACCCGACAATGTGGAAAATTGCCCAAGTATGTCCTATACACAAAACACAGGACAAATCCAACCCGGCCAATTACTGCCCCATCAGTTTCCTCTCGATCCTCAATAAAGTGATGGAAGGTGTCAGTAACAGGGCTACCAAGCAGCACCTGCTCAGCAATAACCTGCTCAGTGACGCCCAGTTTGGGTTCCGCCAGGGCCACTCAGCTCCTGAGCTCATTACAGCCTTGGTTCAAACATGGACAAAAGAGCTGAATTCCAGAGGTAAGGTGAGAGTGACGGCCCTTGGCATCAAATCTGCATTCGACCGAGTGCGGCATCAAGGAGCCCTCGCCGATCTGGAATCAATGGATATCAGGGGGCAAACTCTCCGGTGGTTGGAGTTGTACTTGGTACACAGGAAGATGGTCATGGTTGTTGGTGGTCAGTCATCTCAGTTCCTGGATATATCTGCCGGGGCTCCTCAAAGGAATGTCCTCGACGCAACCATCTTCAGCTGCTTCAATAATGACCTTCCCTCCATCATAAGGTCAGAAATGAAAATGTTCACCGATCATCGCACAATGTTCAGCACCATTTGCAACTCCTTAGATACCGAAGAAGTTCATATCCAAATGCAGCAAGACCTGGACAACATCTGGACTAATGGATTGTAATGGATTGTAATGGATTGCGCTACACAAATGCCAGGTAATGACCATAGCCAATAACAGACCATCTAACCATTGTGCCCTGACATTCAATGGCATGATTCAATCCTCCACCATCAATATCCAGTAGGGGTTATTATTGACCAGAACCTTAACTGATCCAGTCATATAAACATAGTGGCAACAAGAGCTGTCGGAAGCTGGGAATTCTTAGAATCATGGAATAATTACAATTGTCCAATAAGGCAGCTCACTACTATCTTCTCAAGGAACCACTTTGTCTTAAGGGACAATAAAAGTGGCCATACTAGGGAGGCCAATGTCCTGAGAATTTTTTTGATAAAGTGAAGCAGACGTAGCCAGAAATGATAGACAAGTGATGAAAGAGTTTTGCCTTCTTTCTCTGTTCCAAATCAATATGTTAGAATTTCCCTCTCTTGTATCCCAGTCAATGCCTCACTTTACATTCAACTGTTTTCCTCCCAAGCTCTAAATGGCCCATACTTCGCATTATTTCCCCACCTTATACCTTCACTCCATTGGAATCAAGATTTCTGAGAACACCTTGGAGATGCATTCCTTCTTTGCCAGTACCGCAAAGCCCAAAACGTCTCACCTCCATCAATTCATATATTCTTCTGAAAAAAATTAAGAACCTCTCATTCAAATGACATTTTTCAACATCTCAGGACATCCTTTCAGGACATCCATGTGCTCCTTACAATCAATGATTTATTAAATAGTTTACACTCCCATGGATGTGGGCATCACTGGCTGGGTCAGCATTTAATCCCTGTCTCTAGTTGCCCCTTGAGA
The DNA here is from genome assembly GCA_024137785.1 of Ginglymostoma cirratum. NCBI lineage: Eukaryota > Metazoa > Chordata > Chondrichthyes > Orectolobiformes > Ginglymostomatidae > Ginglymostoma > Ginglymostoma cirratum. The sequence goes on from JAHRHZ010000249.1 coordinate 22,489, forward strand.
AGGTGGGGGTGAGCTGCCTTCTCGAACCGCTGCAGTCCTCCTGCTGTGGGTTGACCCACAGTGCCCTTAGGGAGGGAATTCCAGGATTTTGATCCAGCGACACTGATGGAACGGCGATATATTTACAAGTCAGGGTGGTGAGGGGAACCTGGAGGTGGTGGTGTTCCCATGTATCTGCTGCCGTTGTCCTTCTAGATGGAAGTGGTCGTGGGTTTGGAAGGTGCTGTCTGAGGATCTTTGGTGAATTTCTGCAGTACACACTGCTGCTGAAGAGCTTGTTGAGATTTTTAAATTTGCAGGAGGGAGCATTACTTTTTTAAAAATAAACTCCTAATCAAACTGTTCAAAAATGTTATCACATACCTCTCCAGCAGGTAGGATTTAAATCCAGGTGTTTTAGTTTAGATGTAAGTATGCTACCGATGCAACGCAGGAGCCCCTTAAAGGTCAGATAAAGTCGCCATTGTCCTACCAGATCGCAGGGCTGCTCTCTCATTAGAGATGACGGGTGGTGGTTTAACCTAAGGGTCACCATGCCTCAGCTGACGGGAGAGGTTGAGAAGGAGGGTACTTCATGGTAATCCCAGCTGGTGCAGGAATTGAACCCACATTGTTGGCATCACCTTCAATCACAAACCAGCCAGCCAACCAAATGAGAGATAACAAGGTGTGGAGCTGGATGAACACAGCAGGCCAAGCAGCATCATAGGAGCAGGAAAGCTTGACGTTTCGGGTCGGGACCCTTCATCAGAAAACTCTAGCCAATCTCCAGCCAACCAAATGAGCTGGAATACACCCATTACTGCACAGTAAGATTCCACAATCAGCGCAGTGATTGTGAGCAGACAGACTGTTTCCTTAGAGATAAAAGGTACTGCAGATGCTGGAGAATCCGAGATAACAAGCATGGGGCTGGATGAACACAGCAGGTCAAGCAGCATCATAGGAGCAGGAAAACTTGACGTTTCGGGCCTAAACCCTTCATCATCAACTGTTTCCTTAACACATCAGTTGGCAGCTGAACATTGGCCTCCAGAGCACCTGCTTTGTTGCCCTTTGAACGGTGGCATGGGGTCATTCACCTGAGAGGAAAGGAGAGGTCTGGAGTTTACTGCCTGGTCTAAACACCGTCACCTCTGACAGTGCAGCACTCCTGTCCCGCACTGGGAGCATCTCTTGGAGGTTGAAACTCTGGGCTGAACCTACAAGTTCCTGTCTCAGAGGTAACAGAGGGCAATAGGTTTATCTATCTATTCCCGAACCAGCACTTTCTAATTTACCACATCGCCCCTGTGAGTCCTCTTGAGTCCAGCTGATGTCTTGCTTTACTTCAGGAATTTAAAAAGAATTAATTAAAATTAAATCCTTTCAATAATCCTGGCAGCTTTGTGGAGTAACAGAAGTGTTTTCCTCATCCCTACGGTATTGAACTGTAAATGACTTGAGTCCTCAGGGCTGGGTAGATCGCAACTCAAATTTCCCCTTCCACACAGTAACAGTAAATTGCATTTAAATGTATCCTTTTCACTCAATAATGAGATCAATTTAAACATCAAAAAGGGGGGAAATTGTTCTGTCCATTCAAAGATATCAACTTTTATGTGTTGTCAGAGACAGGATTATTACATTGCAAACAGTAGCAGTCCTTAGAGATTGAGGCTAGGGTCTGGGACGCACTTGGATTTGTGTGTGTGTGTGTGTCTGTGTGTGTGTCTGTGTGTGTGTGCGCGCGCGTGTGTGTGTGTGTTTGTGTGAGCGTGCGCAAATATGTGCGGGAGTGTGTGAGAGACAGAGAATGGGTGTTTGAATGTGTTAGTGAGTGTGTTTGAGAGTGTCTGTGTGTGTGAGGATGGTTGTGTAAGTGTGTGGATGTGTATGTGTGTGTGTGTAGTTGGGTCTGTTTGTGTGATGATGTGTGTGTGTAAGAGTGTGTGTGAGAGAGAATTGGTTTTTGTATGCGTGCGTGCGCGCGTGCACGTGCGTGTGTGTATGTGTGTATGACAGTGTGTGTGTCTGTGTGTGAGAGACAGAGAGATTGGGTGTGTGAATGTGTGTGTGGGTGTGAGTGTGTGTGTGGACATGTGTGTATCTGTGACAGAGTTGTATCTGTGAAAGTGTGTGCGCATGTGTGTGTGTCTGTGTGGATCTGTCAGTGTGCAAGAGTCTGTACACGTGAGTGTGCATGTATTTGTGTGCATCGGTGAAAATGTGTGTGTATCTGTGACAACCTTTCAGAGTGTGTCTGCTAGAATCTGTGAGTTTCTCTGTAAGTATTTTTGAGTACAGTATGAATAAAATGTCAACAGCAGAATAAGAAGTGAAAGAATGATGTATAGTCTGACTAATTGAGGCAGAAGCATAATTACAAAATATTAAAAATAGGGTGGTGGTGGAGACAAACCAAATGACTGGAATAACATGATAGGTATAACAGTCGCATGCCGAGGGTCTAACCAAAGTCACAACTGATCCAAAACTGTACAAACTAATTAAGGTAGAGAGATCACAACAAGTTATCAAGGCAATGCTGTCAAAACAGGACAGTAAGGAAGATGTTACAGATACAGAACAGTGTGGTGGGGTTACAGGTAGCGCGACATGAACCCAAGATCATGGTTGAGGCCGTCTTCATGAGTACGGAACTAAGCTATCAGTTTCTGCTCGGCGATTCTGGATCTAGTGTGGATCTAGAATGGATCTAGTGTATAGTGTTGGTTGGAGGTCCTGTGCAGCAAGGAAATCTTGCTTGAACTTGTGCATGAAAATGTTGGCATATTGGGGTATCATTCTTGAACACATGCATCTCCACCAAGGATGGACACCTCTGTACTTCACTCTACCTCAAGCCCATGGATAACCTCATGATGCTGCACTTCTCTAGCTTCCTCCAGAAACATTTTAAAGATGCTAGCCCCTTCAGACAAGCCCTGTGCACACACAGGATCTGATCCAATGAGGATGAATGCAACAGACACTGAAAGATGCTGCAAGATGCCCTCATAAGAATGGGATACAAGGCTGAACTCATTGATTGCCAATTCTGACATACCGCAGTGAAAAATTGCAATGACCTCCTCAGAAGACAGACACAGGACACAATCGAAAGACTGTCCTTTGTCATCTAGTACTTCCCCGGAGCAGAGAAACTATGCCATATTCTTTGTAATCTTCAACATCATTGATGATGAAGAACTTCTAGCCAAGATCATCCCGACGCCTCCAGCTCTCGCCTTCAAACATCACCATCATTTGCAACAAACTACCCAGATTTCAGGACAACAGCGACCACAATACCACACAACCCTGCCATAGCAACCTCTACATTCATGCCAGATCATTGACATGGAGAGTACCATCACAAGTGGGAACACCACCCAACGCTTATATGGTCGATACGCATGGGAACCGGCCAATGTTGTCTATCTCACACACGACAGGCAAAGAAGCCCTGAGGTGAGACTATGCAGATACTATGGAAACTGATGAATGGACACCATGCAACAACCACCAGACAGGAATGTTCCCTCCCAGTCAGGGAACACTTCAGCGGTTAAGGACATTCAGCCTCCGATCTTCGGGTAAGCATCCTCCAAGGATGCCTTCGAGATACACAACAATGTAGAATCACCGAGCAGAAACACATAGTCAAGTTCCATACCCATGAAGACGGCCTCAACGGTGATCTTAGGTTCATGTCGCGCTACCTGTAACCCCACCCACACTGTTCTGTATCTGTAAAATCTTCCTTACTGTCCTGTTTTGACAGCGTCACCTTGATAACATGTTATGACCTCTCTACCTTAATTGGTTTGTACAGATTTGTACGACTTGTTACTTTAGTTAGACCCTTGGCATGCGACTGTCATACTTATTCTGTTATTCCAGCCATTTAGTTTGTCTCCAGCACCACCTTATTTTTAATATTTTGTAATTATCTCTCTGCCTCAATTAATCAGATTATACATCATCCCTTAGATAGTAAGAACTGCAGATGCTGGAGTCAGAGACAACACAGTGTGGAGCTGGAGGAACACAGCAGGCCAGGCAGCATCAGAGGAGCAGGAAAGCTGATGTTTCGGGTTGGGGCCATTCTTCATCATCCCTTCACTTGTTACTCAGCTGCTGACACTTTATTCACACCATCTGACACTTTTGATCACCTGCAGAGACTTGTTATTCAGCCTGTTGAAACTCCATTCACAGCATTTGCACGATCCTTTGATCTCTCTGCCTATAAGTTCTGCGCCTGTGTGCTTCTCTTCACTTCACCTGATTAAGGGGCTGCACTCCAAAAGCTTGTGATTTCAAATAAACTGTTGGACAGTAACCTGGTGCTGTGTGACATCTGACTGTGTGTATGTGTGTTTGAGAGAGTATATATTGTATGTTAAGCAACAGTGAAGGAATGGTGTCAGAGATAAAAGGTACTGCAGATGCTGGAGAATCCGAGATAACAAGCGTGGGGCTGGATGAACACAGCAGGTCAAGCAGCATCATGGGAGCAGGAAAACTTGACGTTTCGGGCCTAGACCCTTCATCAGAAATGCATTTGATGCTGCTTGACCTGCTGTGTTCATCCAGCCCCATGCTTGTTATCTCAGTGAAGGAATGGTGATCTGTTTCCAAGTCAGGATGGTGAGTGGCTTGGAGGGGAACTTGGAGGTGGTGGTGTTCTCATATATCTGATGCTCTTGCCCTTCTGGGTGGAAGTGGTCGTGGGTTTGAAAGGTGCTGCCTCAGGATCTTTGGTGAATTTCTGCAGTGCATCTTGTAGATAGTACACACTGCTGCTACTGAGCGTCGGTGGTGGGGGGAGCGGATGCTTGTGGATGTGGTGCCAATCAAGCGGCTGCTTTGTCCTGGATGGTGTCGAGGTTCTTGAGTGTTATTGGAGCTGCCCCCAACCAGGCAAGTGGGGAGTATTCCCTCACACTCCTGACTTGTGCCTTGTAGATGACGGACAGGCTTTGGGGAGTCAGGAGGTGAGCTTTGTTTATGTGGCAAGTCCAATTCAGTTTCTGGTCAATAGAGATCCCAAGGATGTTGATTGATTCATGACCCACAGGGATTGGTGCTGAGTCCACTTTTGTTTGTCATTTATGTAAACAATTTCAATGAGAATTTAGGAGACATGGTTAGTACGTTTGTGGATGACACCAAAATTCATGGTGTGGTGGGCAGTGAAGAAGGCTATCTAAAATTACAAAAAGATCTTGACTGATTGGGGCAAAGGGCTGAGGAGTGGCAGATGGAGTTTAATTTGAATAAATGTGAGGTACTGCATTTTGGTAAAATAAACAAGGGCAGGGCTTATACAGTTAAAGGCAGGGCCCTGGATAGTGTTGTTGAACAGAGAGACTTAGGGGTTCAGGTACGTAATTGTTTAAAATTTGCATCACATGTGGACAGGATGATTAAGAAATTATTTAGCATGTATGCTTTCATTGCTCAGACCTTTCAGTTTAGGAATTGGGAAGCCCTGTTGATGTTATACAGCACATTGGGGAGGCAATTTCTAGAGTACTGTGTACAGCTCTGGTCACCCTGTTATATGAAGGATATTATTAAATTGGAGACAGTTCAGTAAAGATTGACCAGGATGTTGTTGAGAAAGAAGGGCTTGGGTTATTAGGAGTGGTTGGACAGGCTGGGACTTTTTTCACTGAAGCATAGGAGGTGGAGGGGTGACCTTACCAAGGTTTATCAAATCATGAGGGGCATGGATATGGTGAGTGGGAAGGGTCTTTTCCCTAGGGTGAGGGACTTCAAAACTAAGGGGTGTATTTTTTAAGGTGAGAAGGGAAGGATTTGAAAAGGACATGAGGGGCAACTTTTTTGCAGAGAGTGATTTGTACATGGAATGAACTGTCAGAGGAACTGATGGATGCAGGTACAGTTACAAAGGTTAAAAGACATTTGTATAAGTAGATGAGTAGGAAATACAAACTGAAAGAACTGCGGATGCTGTAAATCAGAAACAAGAAACAGAAATTGCTGGAAAAGCTCAACAGGTCTGGCAGCACTTGTGGAGAGAAATCAGAGTAACCGTTTTGAGTTGAGTTACTGGACCCAAAATGTTAATTCTGATTTCTCTCCACATGAGTAGTAAAGGTTTGGAGGGATATGTGCCAAACGCAGGCAAGTGGGACTAGTTTGGTTTGGGAACACAGTCGACGTGGACTAGTTGGACTGAAGGGTCTGCTTTCGTGCTGTATGATTCTAGGACTCTATCATTCCATTTCCTTGTGAAAGTTAAATCTACCTATGTCTTTCACTAGATAGCTCCTTGTATGATCGATTCTCCTTGACTAGCCCCTCAATCCAAAGCCTTGGATCTCCTTCTGGAAAGAAGGTTCAGGCAGGATGGAACATGAGACAGTTTGAGATGGAATGTAATAAAGTTGGTGCCTTGCAGGCACTGATCGCCAGGTGGGATTACGTTATCATGGCGTTAACACTCAATGCAAAGTGAGGATTGCACATTTAATTATCTCCAATTACACTATTTTCAGGAAAGATAGGGAATGGACAAAAGTTAAGTGGGGCTTGACAAATTTGATGGTAGATTAACACTAGATTATATTTTTCCTGTAAAGGATATGCCAGTTCCCTTTAAAGGTTCCTGCTGAATCTGCTTCCACGCCCCTTAGCAGAACGTTCCAGATCACAACAGGACACTATATCAAAATACGTCTCCTCATGTCACCATCACTTCTCCACAAGGCCATGGGGATAAACAACATTTGTTTCCTTGACTGTGCTCTACTTTGTAATGAGATCATGGTTGATCCTCTGCCTTGGATTAGCACTCTCACCCAACTCCCACCTCCCTGTGTCCGCAAACTCCAACACTCTATCAACCGCAGCCTTGGATCTACCTAAGAACGCTGCATCCACTGCTTTCATGACATCATGAATTCCAAAGGTACATATCTCTCCAAGTGAAAAAATACCTCCTCAGCTCAGACCTAAATGGTCGACTCCTTACCATTTCTTTTCCTGAAATCTGGGGCCTTTGGCTACCATCCCTCTGCCACTGAGAACAATCAAAATCCTTCGCGATTTGAAAACCTCCCACAAATTTCATCTTAAACATCACTGCTCCGAGATGAACCATCCCAGAGTCTCTGGTCTTGTCACATTAATTAACGTCCCTAATCTAAGGTGCCAGTCTAAATCGCCTCGCCGTCCTTGCCAAGGCCTTGACATCCTTCCTAAACTTCTCTCGTCACTGCATCGATTATTGGATGTGATATGGCGGCAACCGTGCAAATTTTGGACTGTCAGAGGAACCTGTAAATGATTGACTTTCCCCAGTTGACCATGAGATGGCACTCATCGAAAGAGCCAGTATACATTGAATGGGCTGAACGATTTCCTCCTGTGTTGCATCGTTTGATGATTACTTTGCCGTAATTAGTGTGTGCAGCACAGAACGCTCCTGCTACATTACTTCACCCTGAACCTATTAACTCAGGGTGAGAATGGCAGGTTTCCTTCCCTGAAGGACATAAGTGAATTAGTTGGATTTAAACAATAATCTGACAGTTCCATGTCACTTTTATGGGATGTTTTAATAAACTGAATTCAAATGCTTGAAGTACGAGCATGTGATTTGAACTTGTCTCCTCTTAATTACTTACATCAGTAACATAAATAGGGCAGCCGCTGCCTTTTTTCTTGTGGCAGTTCGCACAGAATGGCAAAGGTATTTAAGAAGTCTCTTACAGTGATGCGAAGAACACAGAGGACCTGCAAGTGTTGTGGGCCTGGGGGAGGGAACCCCTGGGAATCTTCAGTTCAAAATCTGTGTGGATCTGATGGGAGCCAGCCAGTGTGCGTCAGTGAACAGGGTGGTGAGAAGACCACAAAAAGTAGGCCATTCAGCCCGTCAGGAACAAAAACAAAGTTACTGGAAAAGCTCAGCAGCTCTGGCAGCATCTGTGAAGGAGAAAACAGAGTTAACGTTTCGGGTCTGGTGACCCTTCCTCAGAACTGATGGTGGCTGAGAAAACGTCAGTTTATATGCAGAAAATAGGGAGGTGGGTGGGGTAGGGAGTAAACGATAGGATAGAGCCCAAAGAAAGAGAAAGACAGCTGGACAGACAAATGAGTTGCTAACAATCAGGCTGGGAGGGTGAGTAGTTGTTAATGGGGACTGTTAGTGACTAACAACAGGGGGTGTGTCGTGGCAGGCTATGTGGTAACAAGGCCTGGTGTGTGGGGTGGGGACTGGGACATGGGAGCGTTTAGGCCCTAAAATTATTGAACTCAATATTGAGTCCGGAGGGCTGTAGGATCCCCAAGCAGAATGCTTTCCCAACAACAGACAATGGGGTCATGGTCATCATTAGATTCTCAATTCCAAATATTTTATTAAATTCAAATTCCACCATCTGCCACGACAGGATTCAAACCCGGGTCCCCAGAACACTACGTGGGTCTCTGGATTAACAGTCCAGCGATAACACCACGAGGCCATCGCCTCCCACAGTGGTAATGGGGTTTGCTGAAAAGGGATGGGAAGAGGGATTTGTTACTTGCGCTTTGCATTTGATGTGAATTTAAGCCACTGGAAGTTACACGAAGCAGAGAAAAGTTTCAAAAGATAAAACTTCAACAAAGAAAACTCACTAATCCGTCCTCCTGCGGACATGGATACATAACATAAAGCAGAACTGAACACAGGATCTCCTTAGATAACAAGCATGGGGCTGGATGAACACAGCAGGTCAGGATCTCCTTGCTGATATAAAGTGCAACTCCTTGTCACAGTGGGATGTGTCCAACTGGCAAATGATATAATGCCACCATCAGCCTCCGACTGGGTGACAATGAACTATAGCAATCGATGAGACTGCGGTCTGAACGCCGCTTTCCCCCTCTAGCCCTGATCAGGAGACTGAGATTCGCAATGCGAGCTTGCCCAGCCGCTTTGATGAATAAAGCTTCAGAACAAACAGAGATCAGCTTGTCAGAAACCATCCGAGAAGCAAATCCTTCCTTAGTGATGCTCAAACACTCCACGGATTGCTCACACCCCCAGACGGGGTCAATCTAAATCAGTCACATCTTATTACAGTCACTGCACTAGACTGACATACAAGCAAGCTCATTAAAGGGTCAGACAACATCATTAAAGTTGTATTGCCATCCTGAACTCAGTAAACAGCCTTCAAATCCCTGCCATTAATTCAGCGAGGTGTTTGCCTTTGATGGTGACACAAAGGCTGGAGGGGAGAGCCTGGCCTGGGCACTTACACCTTCAGTTCAGGGTTAAGCTCATTGCTTCGCCTACACTCCCAGAATAAAACCTGCTGTCCCACCCTGGCCCAGAGTTGAGGGTGACTGCTTCAATGCTGGCACCCAGCACTCTCCCGGGGGAGCGAGAAATCACACAGCTGCCTCCATTCGGAAATGCAGTCATTGCCTTCAGAATTTTTTTTCTATTCATTTGTGGGATGTGGGCATCGCTGCTTGGGTCCAGCTTTTAGTGCCCGTCCCTAGTTGCCCGTTGAGAAGGTGGTAGTGAGCTGCCTTCTTGAACCATTACAGTCCACTTGCTGTGGGTTGACCCACAATGCCCTTAGGGAGGGAATTCCAGGATTTTGACTCAGCGACAGTGAAGGAACTGTGATATATTTCCAACTCAGGATGGTGAGTGGCTTGGAGGGGAACTTGGAAGTGATGGTGTTCCCATGTGTCTGCTGCCCTTGTCCTTCGAGATGGAAGTGGTCGTGGGTTTGGAAGGTGCTGTCTGAGGATCTTTGGTGAATTTCTGCAGTGCATCTTGTAGATAGTACACACTGCTGCTACTGAGCATCGGTGGTGGAGGGAGTGGACGCTTGTGGATGTGGTGCCAATCAAGCGGCTGCTTTGTCCTGGATGGTGTCGAGCTTCTTGAGTGTTGTTGGGGCTGCCCCCATCCAGGCAAGTGGGGAGTATTTCATCACACTCCTGACTTGTGCCTTGTAGATGGTGGGCAGGCTTTGGGGAGTTACTCGCCACAGTAAATCAGTAGCTGGAAATAGTGATCATAATTCCATACGTTTTCAGATACTTATAGGTAAGGGCAAGAGGGACCTCAAATGAAGGTATTAGGTTGGGGGAAGGCCAATTATAACCGAATTAAACAAGAGTTGGAGAATGTGGATTGGGACCAGCTGTTTGAGGGCAAATCTACATCTGACATGTGGGAGTCTTTTAAAGATCAGTTGATTAGAGTGCGGGACAGGCATGTTCCCATGAAAATGAAGGACAGGAATGGCAGGGTTCAGGAACCTTGGATTTAGTCAACTCAGTCTAAAAAAGGAAGCATATCTAATGTCCGGGCAATTAAAAACAGACAAGGTCCTTGAAGAATACAGAGAAAGTAGGAAGGAGCTCAAATGGGAGTTAGGAGAGGTAAAAGGGCCTATGAACTGCCCTTGGCCAGCAAGGAGAATCCCAAGGCATTTTATATGTATATTAGGAGCAAGAGGATGACTAAGGAAAGAGTAGGCACACTCATGGATAAAGGAAAGAGATTATATGTAGAGAAGAAGAAATGGGTAAGATACTTAATGAGTAATTTACATCAGTATTCACCAAAGTGAGGGATGTTGAGGTTAGGGAAAGGTGTGTGAATACTCTCAGGCAGGTCAACATAGTGAGGGAGGAAGTGTTGGGTGTCTTGAAATACATTGAGGTAGACAAGTCCCCAGGGCCAGACAAGATCTATCCCAGGATACTGTGGGAGGCAAGGGAGGAAATAGCTGGGGCCTTAACAGATATCTTTGCAACCTCTGGCCTCAGGCGAGGTTCCAAAGGGCTTCAGAGAGGATAGCGTGTTCCTGGAATGCACTGCTAGTGGAAGTGGTAGAAGGAGGCACATTAACAACATTTAAGGTGTATCTGGATAGAGACATGAATGGGAGGCAAGCAGAGGGATAGAAACTGTTCAAGGGCAATAAGTAGCGGGTCTAAATAATGGTTAGAAATCGGGTCAGCCTTGGTGGGCCAAAGGATCTGTTCCGGTGTGATATCGTTCATTTTTTTTTGTTCAGTATTCCTAGCCTCTGACTCGTTCTTGTAGCCATTCTGTTCGTGTAGCAAATCCAGTTCAGTTACTGGTCAATCAACAGGATGTTGATAGTGGGGCATTTGGTGATGGTAACACCTTTGAAAGTCAAGTGACAGTTGTTGGATTGTCCCATATTGGTGATGGTCATCGCCAGGTATTTGTGTGATGACAATGTTACTTGCCATGTATCAGCCCAAGTCTGGATATTGTCCAGATCTTGTTACATTTGAACATGGATTGCTTCAGTACCTCAGGAATCACAAATGGTGCTGAACATTGTGCGATCATCGGCGAACGTCCCCACTTCTGACCCTACGATGGAGGGAAGGTCATTGAGGAAGCAGCTGAAGATGGTTGGGCCCAGGACACTACCCTGACGAACTCCTGCAGAGATGTCCTGGAGCTGAGCTGACTGACCTCCAACACCACAACCATCTTCCTATATATTAATTTAACCAGCAGAGAGTTTGTCCCCTGATACCCATTGATTCCAGTTTTCCTCAGGCTCCTTGACGCCACACTTGGTCGAATGCAGCCTTGATATCAAGGGCTGTCACTCTCACCTCACCTCTGGAATTCAGCTCTTTTGTCCATGTTTGAACCAAGGCTGTAATGAGATCAGGAGCTGAGTGGCCCTGGCGGACCCCAAACAGGGCGTCACTGAGCAGGTTATTGCTGAGCAGGTGCTGCTTGATAGCCCTGTTACTGACACCTTCCATCACTTTACTGAGGATCGAGAGGAGGCTGATGGGGCGGTAATTGGTCGGGTTGGACTTGTCCTGCTTTTTTGTGTATAGGACATATTTGGGCAGTTTCCACATTGTTGGGTAGATACCAGTGTTGTAACTGTACTGGAACAGCTTGGCTAGGGGAGTGGCAAGTTCTGGAGCACAAGCCTTCAGTACCATTGCCGGAATGTTGTCGGGGCCCATAGCCTTTGCAGGATCCAGTGTCTCCAATGGTTTCTTGATACCACACGGACTGAATCGAATTGGCTGAAGACTGGTATCTAATGCTGGGGACCACTGGAAGAGGCAGAGATGGATCATCCACTCGGCACTTCTGGCTGAAGATTGCTGTGAATGTTTCAGCCCTATCTTTTGCATTCATCCATTACATCAAGCTTACAGGACGGAAACAGGCCATTCGGCCCTACTGGTTTATACATGTTTCACATGAGCTTGATCTCACCCATTACCAACCCTTGGGGTTACCATTGACCAGAAACTGAGCTGGACTCACCACATAAACACAGTGGCTACAAGGGCAGGCCAGAAACTGGGAATCCTGCAGCGAGTTACTTACTTCCTGACTCCCCAAAGCCTGCCCACCATCTACAAGGCACAAGTCAGGAGTGTGATGAAATACTCCCCACTTGCCTGGATGGGGGCAGCCCCAACAACACTCAAGAAGCTCGACACCATCCAGGACAAAGCAGCCGCTTGATTGGCACCACATTCACAAGCACCGACTCCCTCCACCACCGACGCTCAGTAGCAGCAGTGTGTACTATCTACAAGATGCACTGCAGAAATTCACCAAAGATCCTCTGACAGCACCTTCCAAACCCACGACCACTTCCATCTCGAAGGACAAGGGCAGCAGATACATGGGAATACCTCCAAGCCATCCTGATTTGGAAATGTATTGGTGTCTCTTCAGTGTCGCTGGGTCAAAATCCTGGAATTCCGTCCCTAAGAGCATTGTGGGTCAACCTACAGTAGGTGGACTGTAATGGTTCAAAAAGGCAGCTCACTCCCACCTTCTCAAGGGGCAAATAGAGATGTGGCAATAAATGCTGGGCCCAGCCAGTGACACCCACATCTATGAGTGAATAAATTTTTTAAAAATTCTCCTCGGGATCAGTACTAGAACTATTGCTGTTCTAGTGAAATATAAGTGGGCCGAGTGGCCACATTTTCAAAGTCTGCAGATGATTCAAAGCCTCAGAATCAAGTAAGCAGTGAAGGGGATAGGAGCAGACCTATCTGACTGGACAGAGTGGATATTGGAAAGGTGTTTCTGTTGGTAGGAGAGTCTAGGACCCGAGGGCACAACCTTAGAGTAAAGGGAAGACCTTTTAGAAAGGAGATAAGGAGAAACTTCTTCAGCCAGAGAGTGGTGAATCTATGGAATTCACTGCCACAGAAGGCTGTGGAGGCCAGGCCATTGAGTACATTTAAGACAGAGATAGATAGGTTCTTGATTATCAAGGGTTACTGGGAGAATGGGTTAAGAAAATTAACAGCCACGATTGCATGGTGGAGTAGACTTGATGGGCTGAATGGCCTAATTTCTGCTCCCGTGTCTTATGATCAGACTCAGGAGTCCTGAGACAAAGAGGTGAAATGAGCAGGCAGAACCTGCAGATTGATGTGAAATCGTGGATTTTGGAGAAAATAACAGCAAGAAGCAAGAAGATCAAACTAGTATCATTCTGGGATTTGCAAGAACAAAAGGACGTGGGCTTAACAAATCCTGGAAAGCGTCAGAGCAAGCTTCCCTCATCCTTTTATGTGTGTCGTTGACTAGCCCTGCATTTATTGGCCTTCCCTAATTGACGTGGAACTGGATCATTTCATGGTCAACATTATTCAGACTGGCTTTAATTCCACGTTTAGTAACTAACTGAATTCACATTCTACCGATTTCTGTGGTTGGATTTCTGCGCTGTGCAATGTGTAAGAGCTGGAAGGCGAAGGCAGGGGAGTAGCACTGGAGGAGTTAACAGAGTTGATAACATTGGGGCCATGGGCCATACAGAAGCATTGAGAATTTTCTGTGTGATTGGATTATGAAGAGTGAAGCAGATTAATAAGCAGAAAGCAATCAGAGAAAAGCAGATGATGAAGTGTGGGAGATCGGGGCGAAGGTCTGGATTTAGTTGTTAGAGGTTGTGAGAGGTGATTGAACTTTCCACACTGCTGTTTGAACATTTTTAGGAGTGTTTGAGCCCATAGATTGGATTTTTGTCTCCGTAGATTCTCACACACATTCACTTTCAAACAGACAGACACACACAAATTCACTCTCACACGCACATTCTCTCTCACACACACACATTCTCTCTCACACACACACATTCTCTCTCGCACACACACATTCTCTATCACACACACATTCTCTATCAAACACACACATTCTCTATCACACACACACATTCTCTCTCGCACACACATATTGCCTCTCACACACACACATTCTCTACCACACACACACATTCTCTCTCGCACACACACATTGCCTCTCGCACACAC
>JAHRHZ010000249.1:47183-62046 GCA_024137785.1 Ginglymostoma cirratum
TCCTCCGCTCTCACCCTCACCATCTCCACTCTCGACCTCTCCCCCTCGGGTGCCTGTTCCCACTCTCCCTGCAATTGATGCTGTTGATCACGATGTCCTCGCTTCTGCTGGAAATGGTACCCATGTAATCAACTGGTGGGAATAGTCGTGACCCGCACCATGATCTCAGCCGTAGCTGGTCACAGGCAAAGCTCATGTGTGCTATCCTCCATACTGCCAGCAATGCTCACAATCCCTGGTGTTCCAATGAGACCACCTCTCATCCTGAGAAATCCCAAAGGACAGAGACCCAATCTCTCCTCAAGAACAATCCACCCAACGCAGAAGTCATTTCACTTCCCCGCCCCTGGCCAAGGCAAGTTCTTACTCAGAATGGCGTAACAACTAAGTAGGGTAAAAATGGTTGAGGGGTGATCTCACTGGACCCAGGATAATACTCTGGGGAGCCAGGTTCAAATCCAATTGCAGGAACTGGTGGTATTTCACATCAATTAGTGAATCCGGAATTGGTCTCAGGAATTGGTAAATCTTGTTGAAACCCCACTAGCTCATTGATAACCTTTATCTGGTCTGGGCCTATATGTGACTCCAGACCCACAGCAAAGTGGTTGACCCTGTACTGCCCTCCAGAACACTCTAGTGAGACACTCAGTTCAAGGACAGTTGGGAATAAATGCCCAAAGTCCATGAAAGAATCAGGCAATGTAGCCTTCACAAGGAACAGGCTTGTTTCTCAGACAAAACCTGAGCCTGAGATGCCTCAGGCAATACTCAAACAGAAAGCATGACCTGAGCCAATTTTACAGATTGTCTGAAAAGGGGAAAGTGCCGGAGAGACTTAGGAAGGGAATCCCAGAGCTTGGAGCCCAGGCAGCTAAGTGTACGAGCACCACTGGAAATTGGAGATCCATGAGGAGATTGAAGGATTCAAGGTGGCACTGACAGAGTGTAAGTCTTCGTGGGTTCCCTGCAGCAGATACTACTCTCAGATTTCACACAATCGATCCTGGCATTTTAATCTCGGTTTTAAATCTGTTAATATTACTAACAATGCTCTCTCACCTTCCCTGCAGCTGTAACGTTGCATTCCCCTCTCTGTTCTGTTACCCTCATGCACCTTGTATGGTATGATCTGCCTGTACTGCACACAAAACAACACTTTTCACTGGACGTAGGTACGTGAGACGATAATAAATCCAACCCAATCAAATCAAAAACAGAAGGTTTCGGAGGATGGAGGGCAGAGAGGCCGAGGAAGGGGCTTGAACGCTTCAAATCATTCATGTGTCCCTCCTCTGTTCTGATCGAAGCCTGACCGCTCGCCTTCCGTACTGGAGGTGAGGGGATGTTAATAATATTGTGCGCAATAGCTGCAGGGATCAGGGACTGAATGGGGGCAGAGCTCCTCCTGCTGATGTTTGGTATTTTTCTATCCCTGTGCTTGATTGGGCTGGGATAGAATGACAGGCTCTCCATTCATGCAGATCCCTCACCCAATCTCTCTGAATTTCCAGAACGTCTCACAGACAACACTTCTTTCCACAACGCTGCTGTTTTACGATGGCCAGGTGCACCGATCGCTCAATGCCAGAGGTGAATGAAAGGTGAATGAAAGCCTGCGTTCACAGTTGTAGTCAGTCTTGGGCAGATCTTACCTGGCATAAGTGCAGTCAGGGGGCAGCAGTGGCTCAGTGGTTAGCCTCACAGGCCTGGGTGCTGGGTTCGATTCCATCTTCAGGCAAATGTCTGTGTGGAGTTTGCACATTCTGGGCGCTCCGGTTTCCTCCTACAGTCCAAAGTTGTGTAGGTCAGGGCGGATTGGCCATGCTAAATTACCCGTAGAGTCCAGGGATATGCAAGCTAAGTGGGTGAGCCGTGAGATATGTGGTGTTACAGGGATAAAGTAGGTGGGTGGGTCTAGATGGGGTACTCCTCAGACAGTCAGTGTGAACTCTATGGGCGGAATGGCCTGCTTCCACACTGTGGGGATTCCATGATTATGTGTTGGGCTCCCCCACCATGGGAAGGATATATTGGCTGCAGAGCATTCTGGGCTACTGCAAAAACTAGTCCATTAGATTTGAGTTACATAGAACAGTTCAGGCCCTTCAGCCCACGGTGTTGTGCCGACCTATTACCCTGCATACCCTACATTTTACTATCCCCCATGTGCCTATCCAAGAGTCGCTTAAAAGTCTCTAAAGTATCTGACTCCATTGCCACGGCCGGCAGCGCATTCCACACGCCCACCACTCATGGTGGTACCTTATGAAACCTAAGAGTAAGGACATGTTACCGTTTGGTGATAACAAACTTAAAAATACAACGATACCGAGATTAGGAACAAGAAAACAAAATACTGTGGACGCTGGGATACTGGAACAAAGACAGAAAGTACTGGGAAGACTCAGAAGGTCTGGCAGCATCCATGGAAAGTGAAACAGAGTTAATGTTTTGTGTTCATAGAACATAGACCAGTACAGCACAGTACAGGCCCTTCAGCCCACAATGTTGTGCCGACCTATTATCCTAATCCTAAAACCTATCTAAACTCCACCCCTACCTTATACTACCATCTATATGCCTATCTAATAGCTGCTTAAATGCCCCTAATGAGGCCGACTCCACTACCCTCTCCAGCAATGCATTCCACACCCCAACCACTCTCTGAGTAAAGAACCTACCTCTGACGTCTCCCCTATATCTACCTCCTTTCAATTTAAAACTATGACCCCTCGTAATAGCTACCTCCGCCCGAGGAAAAAGTCTTTGGCTGTCTACTCGATCTATACCTCTGATCATTTTGTACACCTCTATCAAGCTGTCTCGTCCTTCGTCGTTCTAAAGAGAAAAGCCTTAGCGCTCTCAACTTTTCCTTGTAAGACCTTCCCTCCATTCCAGGCAACATCCTGGTAAATCTCCTCTGCACCTTTTCCAACGCTTCCACATCTTTCCTATAATGAGGCGACCAGAACTGGACACAATACTCCAGATGTGGCCAAACCAGGCTTTTGTATAGCTGGAGCATGACTTCACGGCTCTTGAACTCGATCCCTCTATTAATGAAAGCTAACACACCATACGCCTTCTTAACAACTCTGTCCACCTGGATGGCAGCTCTCAGGGAACTGTGAACATGAACCCCAAGATCCCTCTGCTCCTCCATACTGCCGAGAATCTTTCCGTTAACGCTGCATTCTGCTTTCAAGTTTGTCCTTCCAAGATGACTCAGCTCACACTTTTCAGGGTTAAACCCCATCTGACAGTTCTCAGCCCAGCTTTGCACCTATCAATGTCCCTTTGTAATCTAAAACAGCCCACCGCACTGTCCGCAACGCGACCCACCTTCGTATCGTCCACGAATTTACTAATCCACCCTTCCACACCTTCATCCAAATCATTGACAAAAATCACAAATAGAAGAGGACCCAGACAGATCCTTGTGGTACACCACTCGTAACTTAGCACCATGTTAAATATTTTCCATCCACTACCACCCTTTGTCTTCAAAGGGTCAGCCAATTCCAAATCCAATCTGCCACATTTCCCCCTATCCCATGCCTCCTTACTTTCTGCATGAGCCTACCATGGGGAACCTTATCAAACACCTTACTTAAATCCATGTATACCACATCCATTGCTCTACCTTCATCCACATGTTTGGTCGCCTCTTCAAAGAATTCAGTAAGGTTTGTAAGGCATGATCTATCCCTCACAAATCCATGCTGACTATCACAAATCCAACTGTGCCTTTCCAAATGATCATAAATCCTATCTCTCAGAGCCTTTTCCAATAATTTGCCCACCACTGACGTAAGACTAACTGTCCTGTAATTTCCGGGGTTATCCCTGTTCCCTTTTTTGAACAAGGGAATGACGTTTGCCTCTCTCCAATCTTCCGGCACTATACCCGTAGACAGTGAGGACGAAAAGATCATCGCCAAAGGCCCTGCGATCTCTTCCCTCACTTCCCGTAGAATCCTTGGATAAATCCCATCAGGCCTGGGGGACTTATCTATCTTCAAGTTCCTCAGAATTCCTGGTACATCCTCCTTACTAACATCAACCTCCTCGAGCCTACCAGCCTGTTTCACACTGTCCTCCTCTACAACTGGGTCCCTCTCAGTTGTGAATACCGAAGAAAAGTATTCATTAAGGACCTTTCCTATGTCTTTAGGCTCTGTGCACAAATTCCCCTTACAATCCTCGATCAGCCCTACCCTTTCTCTGGTCATTCTCTTATTCCTCACGTACGCGTAAAAAGCCTTGGGAGTTTTCCTTGATCCTACCTGCCAAGGTTTTCTCCTGCCCCCTTATAGCTCTCCTAAGCCCTTTCTTCAGCTCCTTCATGGATAACTTGTATCCCTCTGGAGCCTTTTCCATTCCTTGTTTCCTGAACCTTACATAAGCCTCCTCCTTCTTCCTCTTAACCAGTCGTTCAAGAGCCAAGGCTCCCTCACTCGACCGCATCTTCCCTGCCTGCTAGGGACAAACATATCGAGCAGACGCAGTATGCATTCCTTAAACAATCTCCACATTTCTATCATGCTCTTCCCTGACAGCATCTGTTCCCATTTTATGTTACCCAGTTCTTGCCTAACAGAATTATAATTACCCTTCCCCCAATTATAAACCTTACCCTGCTGTATGTACCTGTCCCTTTCCATGACTATTGTAAATGAAACAGAGTTATGATCGCTGCCACCAAAATGCTGTCCTACCAACAGGTCTAACACTTGGCCCGGTTCATTGCCAAGCACCAAATCCAAAGTGGCCTCTCCTCGTGTTGGTCTATCTACATACTGTGTCAGGAATCCTTCCTGAACGCACTGGACAAAATCCGCTCCATCTAAACTATTACAACTAAAATGTTTCCAATCAATATTTGGAAAGTTGAAGTCACCCATGACTACAACCCTGTGACTTCTGCACCTTTCCAGTATCTGCCTCACAATCCGCTCCTCTACTTCTCTGTAACTATTAGGGGGTCTGTAAAAAACCCCCAACAAAGTGACTGCTCCTTTCTTGTTCCTGACCTCAACCCAAACTGACTCTGTAGACATATCATTCTCGAACTGCCTTTTAGTAGCTGCTACACTCGCCCTGACTACCAATGCCACTCCCCTGCCTCTTTTACCACTCTCCCTATTTCTTTTAAAGCATCTAAATCCCGGAACTTCCAACAACCATTCCTGTCCCTGAGTTACCCAAGTTTCTGTAATGGCCACAACATCGTAGTTCCAAGTACCGATCCATGCTCTAAGCTCATCCACCTTATTTCTGATACTTCTAGCATTGAAGTATTCACACCTCAAACCATCTTGGTGTCCGCAATTACACTCCATTGACCACATTTCTTTATTAACAACCTCACTCCCTATTGTGTCTGTTGGAAGGCTGTATACCTCACCCTCTGAATTATAAATCCGGTTCCCCACCCACTGCCAAACTAGCTTAAATCAACCCGTATAGCTCGAGTAAACCTCCCTCCCAGGATATTTGTGCCCTTCTGGTTCAGGTGCAACCCGTCCTTACTGTACAGGTCCCACCTTCCCCAGAATGTGCTCCAATTATCCACATAATGGAAGCCCTCCCTCCTACACCAGCCCTGTAGCCACGTGTTTAGCGGCACTTTCTCCCTATTTCTTACCTTGTTATCACGTGGCGCTGGTAGGAATCCAGAGATAACTGAGATAACAAGGTGTGGAGCTGGATGAACACAGCAGGCCAAGCAGCATCAGAGGAGCAGGAAGACTGACGTTTCGGGCCTAGGCCCTACTGAAATTATCCAGAGATAACTACCCTGCTTGTCCTGGACTTCAGCTTCCAACCTAACTCCCTGTATTCGTTTTTCACATTCTCTGTCCTTTTTCTCCCTATGTCATCGGTACCGATGTGTACCATGACTACTGGTTGCTCACCCTCTCCCTTAAGGATCTTGAAGACACAATCCGAGATATCATGGACCCTGGCACCCGGGAGGCAACATACCATCCTTTCATCTCATTTGCGTCCACAAAAATCACCTGTCTGTGCCTCTTACTATCAAATTCCCCACTACCATTGCTCTCCTATTCTCTCCACTTCCCTTCTGTGCCACAGGGTCAGGCTCAGTGCCAGAAACCTGGCCGCTATGGCCTTCCCCTGGTTGGTCGTCCCTCCCAACTGTATCCAAAACGGTACACTTATTATTGAGGGGAACGGCCAAAGAGGATGCCTGCACTGTCTGCCTATCCCCTTTTCCCGTCCTGACAGTCACCCAGCTACCTTTTTCCTGTACCTTGGGGGTGACCACCTCCTTCTAATTCCTCTCTATCACCCCCTCAGCCTCCCGAATGATCCGGAGTTCATCCAGCTCCAATTCCCTAACGTGTTTCTTGAGGGGCTGGAGTTGGGTGCACTTCTCGCAGGTGAAGTCAGAGGGGACACCAGCAGTGACCCTTACCTCCCACATCCTGCAAGAGGAGCATGCAACTGCCCTAGCTTCCATTCCCTCTACTCTAGATTGCCAGTAGAAGGGGTACTGGTCGGGCCTGCGGGACAGGAAGAAGCGGAGGGCCTTTAGGTCCTGTGTATGCGGAATGCAGGTGTATACGGACTGGACGTCCATGGTGCAGATGAGGTGTTGGGGACCAGGGAATTGGAAGTTCTGGAGGAGGTGGATGGTGTGGGTGGTGTCACGGACGTAGGTAGGGAGTTCCTGGACTAGGGGGGAGAAAATGGAGTCCAGATAAGTGGAGATAAGTTCGGTGGGGCAGGAGCAGGCGGAGACAATGGGTCGACCAGGGCATTCAGGTTTGTGGATTTTGGGAAGGAAATAGAAGCGGGCGGTGAGTTTGGGGAATGATGAGGTTGGAGGCTATGGGTGGGAGTCACCTGAAGTGATGAGGTCGCCCTCCACTGACACCCTCATCCACTTAGCCGAATTCGTCCTCACCCTCAACAACTTCTCTTT
This sequence comes from Ginglymostoma cirratum, assembly GCA_024137785.1. Taxonomy (NCBI): domain Eukaryota; kingdom Metazoa; phylum Chordata; class Chondrichthyes; order Orectolobiformes; family Ginglymostomatidae; genus Ginglymostoma; species Ginglymostoma cirratum. The sequence goes on from JAHRHZ010000249.1 coordinate 54,139, forward strand.
CAATTCCTCCCCCTTCCTACAAACAAAGGGGGTGGCCACGGGTACCCGCATGGGCCCAAGCTATGCCTGCCTCTTTGTAGGTTATGTGGAACAATCCCTCTTCCATACCTACACTGGCCCTAAACCCCACCTCTTCGTCCATTACATTGATGACTATCGGCGCCGCCTCGTGCTCCCACGAGGAGCTCGAACAGTTCATCCAGTTTACCAACACCTTCCACCCCAACCTTAAGTTCACCTGGACCATCTCTAATACCTCTCTCTCCTTCCTGGACCTCTCTGTCTCCATCTCGGGTAACCACCTAGAAACCGATGTCCATTTCAAGCCCACTGACTCCCACAGCTACCTAGAATACACCTCCTCCCACCCACCTTCCTGCAAAAATGCCATCCCCTATTCCCAATTCCTTCGCCTCCACCGCATCTGCTCCCAGGATGAAACATTCCACTCCCGTATATCTCAGATGCCCTCGTTTTTCAAGGACCACAACTTCCCCCCCTCAGTAGTCGAAAATGCCCTTGACCGTGTCTCCCGCATTTCCCGGAACACATCCCTCACACCTCGTCCTCGCAATAATAACCAAAAAAGAATCCCCCTCGTCCTCACATACCACCCCACCAACCTTCGGATCCAACGCATCATTCTCCGACACTTCCGCCATCTGCAATAGACCCCACCACCAAAGACATTTTTCCCTCCCCACCCTTGTCTGCTTTCCGGAGGGACCACTCTCTCCGTGACTCCCTTGTCCGCTCCACACTCCCTTCCAGCCCCACCACACCCGACACTTTTCCCTGCAACCGCAGGAAGTGCTACACCTGTCCCCACACCTCCTCCCTCACCCCAACCCCAGGCCCCAAGAAGACTTTCCACATCAAGCAGATGTTCACCTGCACATCTGCCAATGTGGTATACTGCATCCGCTGTTCCTGTTGTGGCCTCCTCTACATCGGGGAAACCAAGCGGAGGCTTGGGGACCACTTTGCAGAACACCTGCGCTCAGTTCGCAATAAACAACTGCACCTCCCAGTCGCGAACCATTTCAACTCTCCCTCCCAATCCTCAGTCGACATGTCCATCCTGGGCCTCCTGCAATGCCACAGTGATGCCACCCGAAGGTTGCAGGAACATCAACTCATATTCTGCTTGGGAACCCTGCAGCCCAATGGTATCAATGTGGACTTCATAAGCTTCAAAATCTCCCCTCCCCCTACTGCATCCCAAAACCAGCCCAGCTCGTCCCCACCTCCCTAACCTGCCCTTCCTCCCACCTATCCCCTCCTCCCACCTCAAGCCCCACCCCCATCTCCTACCTACTCATCTCATCCCACCCCCTTGACCTGTCCGTCCTCCCTGGACTGACCTATCTCCTCCCTACCTCCCCACCTACACTCACCTTTACTGGCTCCATCCCCGCCTCTTTGACTTGTCTGTCTCCTCTCCACCTATCCTCTCCTCTATCCATCTTCTATCCACCTTCCCCTCTCTCCCTATTTATTTCAGAACCTCCTTCCCCTCCCCCAATTCTGATGAAGGGTCTAGGCCCAAAACGTCAAGCTTTCCTGCTTCTCTGATGCTGCTGGGCCTGCTGTGTTCATCCAGCTCCACACTTTGTTATCTCTGATTCTCCAGCATCTGCAGTTCCTACTGTCTCTGAAACAATTTCAACTCTCCACACAGTCTTTTTTTTGGTTAGAGGAGGAGGATGGGTGGGAGACACTACACATGTCGTGTTTCGGGTTTAGCCGATGCCCGAATATATTAGTTCCTTCCTGGCTCATGTGCACTCCACACACCCGCCTTTGAAAACAAGAAGGCCGCTGCTGTGTGAGGTAAGTTTTTATACAGGGACGAAAAAATAACCTCACCTTCCCGTCGGCACTCTGGCTCGCGCTGCTGCCTCTGAAAACAAGAGGTCCTCTTGTTGTGACTCCAATATGACTCTTTGGAACTCTGAAACTGATCTAATATTTTTAATTTCTTATAATATATAATATATATACCACTGCATAAGATTTATACTTTTGATTCATTTTTGGTTCTTTTATAGTCAAAAATGCAAAGAAAAACCCAAAGAAATCGCACATGATTTGTTTTCAATCAGAGTCTTGCAAACGGACCTTTTGGAGAGGCCTAAACGTGGACGGCACGTTGTCAGAAGAACAAAGAACAAAGAAAACTTACAGCCCAGGAACAGGCCCTTCGGCCCTCCAAGCCTGCGCCGATCCAAATCCACTGTCTAAACTTATCGCCCAATTCCTAAGGATCTGTATCCCTCTGCTCCCCACCTACTCATGCATCTGTCCAGACCCACCTTAAATGAATCTACCGTGCCTGCCTCTACTACCTCTGCTGGCAACGCGTTCCAGGCACCTACCACCCTCTGTGTAAAGTACTTTCTGCGTGTATCCCCCTTAAACTTTTCTCCTCTCACCTTGAACGCGTGACCCCTCGTTATTGAATCCCTCACCCTGGGAAAAAGCTTATCTCTATCAACCCTGTCTATACCCTTCATGATTTTGAAGACCTCAATCAGGTCCCCCCTCAATCTCCTTTTTTCTAATGAAAACAATCCTGACCTACTCAACCTCTCTTCATAGCTAGCACCTTCCATACCAGGCAACATCCTCGTAAACCTTCTCTGTTTACCCTCTCCAAAGCTTCCACATCCTTTTGGTAATGTGGCGACCAGAACTGTACACAGTATTCTAAATGTGGTTGAACCAAAGTCTTGTACAATTTTAACATGACCTGCCAGCTCTTATACTCAATACCCCGTCCGGTGAAGGCAAGCATACCATATGCCTTCTTGACCACTCTATCCACCTGTGCAGCCACCTTCAGGGTACAATGGACCTGAACTCCCAGATCTCTCTGCTCATCAACTTTTCCCAAGGCTCTTCCGTTTACAGTATAGTTTGCTCTAGAATTAGACTTCCCAAAATGCATCACCTCACACTTGCCCGGATTGAACTCCATCTGCCACTTCTCCGCCCAACTCTCCAGTCTATCTATATTCTCCTGTATTCTTTGACAATCCCCTATGCTTTCTGCTACTCCCCCAATCTTCGTGTCATCTGCAAACTTACTGATCAGACCACTTATGCCCTCTTCCAGATCATTTATGTATTGAATGCTGTCTGCAGGGCCACTTGAGGAGTCACTTTTTAATTCAATTGTTCAGCCAAGTGGTTGATTTTATTTACACATTTGACATTTTTTTTGTGCGCTTAATATTAATTCTTTTGGGTAAGGAAAGGTAGTTTACGTTACGTAAAAAGTGCTTTGTAACTGCTCCTATTAGACACCATCTGCTTCACTCTTTCTAGTCACAGTCCTTTACAGAGGGACAAAGCTTATCTTATGGTAGGAGCAGAACGAGACCATTCAGCCCATCCAGTCTTGCTGCACCATTCAACGAGATCACGGCTGATCTGATCATCCTCAACTCTATTTTCCGGCCTTATCCCGATAATTCTTGATTCCTTTCCTGATTGAAAATCTATCTTAGCCATGAATATACGCGACGATCTAGACTTCAGACCCTCTGGGAGAAGAAATTCCTCCTCATCTCTGTCTTGAGTGTGCAACCCCTTACTCTGAGATTATGAAAGCACTTCACACAGATAGAAATGTGAACAACATATGAACAGACAAATTAAGAGCTAGAGAATGCCATTCATCTCCTCAAGTCTCCTCCACTAATCGGTAAGATCACGATTAATCTGGTTGCAGCCTCAACACTGTTTTTCTCTCTGTTCTCCCAATCCTTTATGACCAACACAAACAGGAAATCTGTGGAACAGGCTTCCTAAAAAATTATCAAGGCCAGGAGTGTATTGGAGCTGATCACTTTCACTTGGATAAGGGATGGAGGGGAATATTTGTAATAACGTCCTTGTGATGTCTGAGTGGAACGTAAATAAGGAATCTGAAATGTGTTTATTTGAAGATGTGAGGTGGATTTATTCACAGCTGAGCTAATATATCGAGTACAATCTCCAGACACAGCCAATGCCTTGAGGACTACAGTGCAGGGAGCCTGTGACCTGTAACAAGATTTGGGTATTTGGCTCGTTTGCATTTCGCTATCACAAAGGGACATCGGTCCGGAGATCACAGGCTGCTCTATTGTTTGGCTTTTTTAAAAAATTAATTCACAAGATTAGGGTGTCAGTGACTAGCCCAGCATTTATTGCCCATGGGCAGTTAAGTGTCAACCACATCACTGCAGGTCTGGAGTCACATGTAGGCCATATTGGGTAAGGATGACAGTAAAGGACATTAGTGAACCAAATGGGTTTTTTTTCCCCCAACCCTCAACAACAGTTTCATGGTCACCACGAGACACTTAATTCCAGATTTTTATTGGATTCAAATTCTACCATCCGCCACGGCAGGATTCGAACCCAGATCACCAGGAACATTACCTGGGCCTCTGGATTAACAGTCCAGGGATAGTACCACTGGGCCATCTGTACAGGGCAGATGCACACCAGGACAGTGTTACAACTGTCAGGAGGCCTGAGTCAAGTCAAAAGAGATAGCCTTCGATCAGGGGGCCTGAGCAGTAAGTCAAAGACAGCTTCCAAAACCAGTCTAGGGGCATGGACACTGTCAGTTAGTCACTCAGGACAGTTACAGGCTGTTTCCTTGCTCTGATTTGACAATATCTGTCCAAGGTGACTACATCTATGTACATCTACTGGAACCTGCAGTTTTTTAGGAGGTGTAGCTGTTGGTTGTTTGCAGCAAATCATTTCAGATGGCTTATAACTGTTTTCCACAGTGAATTGCTTACTGAACAGGTAGGTGTGAATGTGACACAGAACGTAACATAGAGTGAGTGTTTCATGCTGTACGCTGAAATAACTGGGTGGCATTTTGCGAGAGATGTTTGAACCTGAATGTGAATGGTTTACCAGCCTGCATGATGCACATCCCTTTGCCCTCTCTTGCCTTCCAGAATGGTCTTTGGCCTTTGGGCTATGGGCTTGCCGAACGTAGTTCACTTCTGACAATCCTTGTTTGAGAGACAACAACATATGTTGATGGTCCTCCTGCCACAGACACGGTACATCTCTCCTTAGGACTTCTCTCAAAGATGATACATTGTTGGAAAAATTTGGCAAATGTAGTGGCGCCAATTTGAAGAATCCAAGGCATCTCAAGTGGTCTTCTTGACCCCAAATGTGGTGGAGGCATTTGTCTTAGAGCGATCACCTCACTTAGGTTGGGATGGATTGTGCAGCCTGAATATATGGAACTAAAAAGATTGATCTGAATTACTGGCACCAGATGCCTGGCACTTCTTGCTGAGAGAAGCAAGTCTTTTGTGATGAACTACCGTCATCAGTGAGTAAATGTGCCAATCATACTCTGCTTCACTTTGAAAAGGTAAGAGAGAGGCAGAGTGGACATTGGACAACTGAAAACTGAGGCTGGAGAACCAGTAATGGGGAACAAAGAAATGGCTAAGGAACTCATCAGGTAGTTTGCATCAGTTTTCACAGTGGAAGATACCAGCAGTGAACCAGAACTTCACGAGAGTCAGGAGGCAGAGGTGAGTGTAGTGGCCAACACGAGGGAGAAGGTGCTGGGGAAGCTGGAAGGTGGATAATTCACCCAGACCAGATAGACCACACTCCAGGGTTCTGAAGGAGATAGCTGAGGAGATTGTAGAGGCATTGGTGGTGGTCTTTCACGAATCACTGGAGGGAGGGAAGGTCCCAGAGGACTGGAAAATGGCTGATATAACACCTCTGTTTAAGAAGGGAGGGAAGCGGAAGACAGGAATCTATAGGCCAATTGGTCTGACCTTGATCATTGGAAAGATTTGGGAGTATTATTCAGGATGAGATTGCTGAGTGCATGGAAGTGCATGGTAAAATAGGGTAGAGGCAACACAGCTTCATCAAGGGGAGGTCATGCTTAACAACGGAGATAGCAAGAACTGCCGATGCTGGAATCTGAGATAACACAGTGTGGAGCTGGACGAACACAGCAGGCCAGGCAGCATCGGAGGAGCAGGAAAGTCAATGTTTCAGATTGGGGCCCTTCTTCAGAACACTCTAACAAATCTTAATAACAAATCTTCACTGTTGCTGGGTCAAAATCTTGGAATGCCCTCCCTTATAGCATTGTGGGTCAACCCACAGCAAGAGGACGGCAACGGTTCAAGAAGACAGCTCACCCCCCACCTTCTCAAGGGCAACTAGGGACGGGCAAGAAATGCTGGGCCCAGCCAGCGATGCCCACATCGCACAAAATGAAAACAAAAACTATACATCCTTGCAACCTGCTTTCTCTAAAGACTCCATTCCATTCTCCCAGTTCCTCCATCTTCATCTTGGGCAGCACGGTGGCTCAGTGATTAGCATTGCTGCCTCACAGCGCCAGGGACCCAGGTTTAATTCCAACCTCAGGCAACTGTCTGTGTGGAGTTTGCACATTCTCTCTGTGTCTGTGTGGGTTTCCTCCGGGTGCTCCTGTTTCCACCCACAGTCCAAAGATGGGCAGATTAGGTGGATTGGCCGTGGGAAATGCAGAGATAGCGTAAGGGGATGTCCACTTTCTTCCTCAACCAACGACTCCCTAGCTCCGTTTTCGACAGGGCCCGCAACAGGGTCCAACCCATCTTCTGCTCCCAGCCCCTCTCTTCCCTCTTACCATCCCACCAGAAGACCATTAGACACCATCTCCGCCACCTCCAGCAAGATGCCACCACTAGACGCATATTCCCCTCCCTTCCATTGTCTGCCTTCCGCAGGGACCTTTACCTCCCAGACACCCTGGTCCATACTTCTCTCACGCACTACACCCAACCACAGCTCCCCGGCACCTTCCCCTGTAACCGGCAAAGGTGCAACACCTGCCCATTTATCACTTCCCTCCCCAGTATCCAAGGGCCCAAACATACCTTCCAGGTGAAGCAACACTTCACCTTCACTTCCCAGAATCTAGTCTACTGCATTCGCTGATCACAATGTGGTCTCCTCTACATTGGGGAAACTAAGCACAGACTTGGTGACCACTTTGCAGAACATCTATGTTCAGGTCGCAAAAAAGACCCTGAACTACCTGTTGCCTGCCACTTCAATGCACCACCCTGCTCCCTGGCCAACATCTCTGTCTCTGTCTTGCTGCAGTGTTCCAGTGAAGCCCAACGCAAGCTGGAGGAACAACACCTCATTTTCCGGTTGGGAACCCTACAGCCCTCCGGACTCTATATTGAGTTCAATAATTTTAGGGCCTAAACTCTCCCATGTCCCAGTCCCCGCCCCACACACCAGGTCGTGTTACCACATAGCCTGCCACTACACACCCCCTGTTGTTAGTCACTAACAGTCCCCATTAACAACTATTCACCCTCCCAGCCTGATCGTTAGCAACTCCTTTGTCTGTCCAACTGTCTTTCTCTCTCTTTGGGCTCTATCCCCACCTATCGCTTACTCCTTACCCCCTTCTCCAACCCTACCTTCTGCATGCAAACTGACGTTTTCCCAGTCACCATCAGTTCTGGGGAAGGGTCACTGGACCCGAATGTTAACTCTGTTTTCTCTCCACAGATGCTGCCAGACCTGCTGAGCTTTTCCAACAACTTCTGTTTCTGCCCCTTTACAGGCTTTGGGAAGTCAGGGTGTGAGTTACTTCCTGCGACATTCCTAGCCTCTGACCTGCTCTTGTAGCTGCAGCATTTATATGGCCAGTCCAGTTCAGTTTCTGGTCAGAATTTTTGATAGCTAAGGTTCATGCCTTCCGGTACAGATTCCCGTGTTCCCAGCAGATTCTCAGGCAGGTGAACCCTGCCACCTACAGGAAATAACTTTAATTACAGGGCCCAACAAGTCAGTGAGTGAGAGATAATAGGTACTGCAGATGCTGGAGAATCCGAGATAACAAGGTGT
>JAHRHZ010000249.1:62446-75197 GCA_024137785.1 Ginglymostoma cirratum
GGCCTGCTGTGTTCATCCAGCTCCACACCTTGTTATCTCTTAAGTCAGTGAGTGAGAATGTTAAGAGTGGAGAGTCTTTCTCAATTTAATATTTTATGAGCTCGCCAGATGAGTACAAAGGAAGTGCAGTCCTGGTGTTGTCACTGGAACTGGTGATACAGTGAGACAGGCTGATGCTTTGGGGACCCACAGAAACAGAAACTGCTGGAGAAACTCAGCAGATCTGGCAGGGAGAAACAAGAGTATGCGTCCAGACACCTATGTTCACACACTGCTGGTGGAGGTGGTGGAAGCAGGCACGTTGTAGCAATGTTTAAGGCATATCTTGATAGACACATGAACAGGAGGCAAACAGGGGAATGGAAAGCATGTACGGATAATTAGTGACAGGTCTAAATAAGGATTAGAATCGGTGCAGGGTCTGTTCCTATGGTGTATTGTATTGCCTTGTGTTCTATTTTATTGACATGTTAACTCTGTTCTTCTGTCTGAGATGCTACCAGACCTGCTGAGTTTCTCCAGCAATTTCTGTTTCTGCTTGTTTCAGATCTACATTGCCTTGAGGACTTGAGTTCAAATCCCACCATGACAGTGAGTGGGTGATGATACATTTCTTTTGTGGAAATCCACTTAACTCACGAATGCCCTTTAGGGAAGGAAATGTACCATCCTTGTCTGGCCGATACATGAGAGCAACCTTGCAAAATGGTCCAGAAAACCCAACGAGCTCAAGGGCAGTTAGAAATGAGTCAGATTTGTCAGTGATGGCCACATGCCATGCACAAAGAAATACAATGATGGTTGAACAATAAATAAATTGAATGAAGATCCCTGGAATTACGGTAATAAATTTCTGTTATAGGCAGGGAAACAGTTTGTCTGTTTGGACATCCGGTCAAGTCCCGTTTCATGCTCAAAGAAGAAGGAAAGTTGCTGAAAGCCTCTGGAACAAAGGTGGTTATTCACATCATTTACACAGTGGATTGCTGCAGGTCTTCATCAGACCCTTAACTTCTTGGGCTCCAGCTACCCGGTGAATAAAACAAAGAACTGTGGATGCTGGAAACCAGAAACAAAAGATGAAATTGCTGGAGAAACTCAGCAGGTCTGACAGCATCTGTCGAGAGAAAGCTCCGAGTTAAATGCTTCAAGTCCAGTGTTTCTGAGGAAGAGTAACCGGACCTGAAATGTTAACTCTGCTTTCTCGGATGCTGCTCGACCTGCTGAGTTTCTCCAGCAATTTCTGTCATTGTTCCAGCTCTGTATGATTGGTTATCATCTACCATCACTGATCATGACTCAGTTAATCAGAATCACAGCTATTAACGCCTGACAGGGCAGACTTATACAGGAAAGAGATTGAGTGCTTAATGGCATGATGTAAATACAGTGATCCCTTCATCAACATCAGCAAAATGGACGAGCTTCAGGAAGTGGGGTAGAGGGCATGCCCCTGTCTGCATCGATGGTGTTGAGGTGGGGATGGTCCAGGGCAACATGAACCTGGGAGTGACGATCACCAACAATCTGTCTGGTCCATCCATATTGACACTACAATCAAGCGAACACACCAATGCCCCTACTTCCTCATGAGGCTAATTCATTGTCCACAATCACTTTTACCTATTTTTAGAGATACACCATGGAAAGCATTCTATCTGGCTGCATCTGGCTTGGTACAGCAACTGCTCTGCCCAGGACCCTAAGAAACTACAGAGAGTTGTGAACACAGCCCAGTCCATCACGGAAGCCAACCTTCCATCCATTGACTCCATTAGTATTTCTCACCGCCTCGGGAAGGCAGCTAACATCATCAAAGACCCCTCCTACCCTGATTATAATCTCTTCCCACCTATTCCGGCAGGCAGAAGGTACAAAAGCTTAAATACGCGTACCAACACATTCAAGAATAGCTTCTTTCCCACTGTTTGCATACTGCTGAATGCACCTCTCAAATTTTAAATCTAATGTTGTCAAGTTTTCCTGCTCCTATGATGCTGCTTGACCTGCTGTGTCCATCCAGCCCCATGCTTGTTATCTCGGATTCTCCAGCATCTGCAGTACCTTTTATCTCTAATGTTGATCTCGCTCTTTGTGCATCTTCTCTGCAACTGTAACATTGTATTCCTCGCTCTGTTCTATTCCCCTAGTGCACTCTGTATGGTATTGTCTAACCGTATTGCACACAAAACAAAATCGGTGATCAGTTCTTTAGTTTTGCCGACGTTGAGACACAGTGTGTTTTCATTGCACCACATCACCAAGCCCTCTACATTCCTTCTGTATTTTGACTCGTCATTGTTAAATATCTTTCTCACTGCGGTGGTTTCGTCAGTGAACTTGGAGATGTCGCTCGTTCAGGATTTGGCAACACAGTCTTGGGTGTACAGGGAGTACAGTAGGGGACTGAGGACACATCCTTGAGGGGCTCCAGGGTTGAGTGTTACTGTGGAGGAGGCACAGTTACCCATCCTCACTGATTGCGGTCTATAGAACACAGAACATAGAACATAACAGCGCAGTACAGGCCCTTCAGCCCTCAATGTTGCGCCGACCTGTGAAACCAATCTGAAGCCCATCTAACCTACACTATTCCATTATCATCCATATGTTTATCCAACGACCACTTAAATGCCCTTAAAGTTGGCGAGTCTACAACTGCTGCAGGCAAGGCATTCCACGCCTTTACTACTCTCTGAGTAAAGAACCTACCTCTGACATCTGTCCTATATCGATCACCCCTCAATTTAAAACTATGTCCCCTTGTGCTAGCCATGACCATTCGAGGAAAAAGGCTCTCACTGTCCACCCTATCTAATCCATTGATCATCTTGTATGTCTCTATTAAGTCACCTCTTAACCGTCTTCTCTCTAACGAAAACAGCCTCAAGTCCCTCAGCCTTTCCTCATAAGACCTTCCCTCCATACCAGGCAACATTCTGGTAAATCTCCTCTGCACCCTTTCCAGTGCTTCCACATCCTTCCTATAATGCGGCGACCAGAACTGTACGCAATACTCCAAGTGCGGCCGCATCAGTGTATTGTACAGCTGCAACATGACCTCATGGCTCCGAAACTCAATCCCTCTACCAATAAAACCTAACACACCATACACCTTCTTAACAACCCTATCAACCTGGGTGGCAACTTTCAGGGATCTATGATCATGGACTCCAAGATCTCTCTGCTCATCCACACTACCAAGAATCTTACCATTAGCCCTGTACTCTGTATTCCTGTTACTCCTTCCAAAGTGAATCACCTTACACTTTTCCGCATTAAACTCCATTTGCCACCTCTCAGCCCAGCTCTGCAGCTTATCTATGTCCCTCTGTAACCTGCAACATCCTTCCGCACTATCCATAACTCCACCGACTTTAGTGTCATCCGCAAATTTACTAACCCATCCTTCTACGCCCTCATCCAGGTCATTTATAAAAATGACAAACAGCAGTGGCCCCAAAACAGATCCTTGCGGTACACCACTAGTAACTGAACTCCGGGATGAACATTTCCCATCAACCACCACCCTCTGTCTTCTTACAGCTAGCCAATTTCTGATCCAAACCGCTAAATCACCCTCAAGCCCATGCCTTGGAATTTTCTGCAATAGCCTACCATGGGGAACCTTATCAAACGCTTTACTGAAATCCATATTCACCACATCAACCGCTTTACACCTCTTCCACCTGTTTGGTCACCTTCTCAAAGAACTCAATAAGGTTTGTGAGGCACGACCTACCCTTCACAAAACCGTGTTGACTATCCCTAAGCAAATTTTTCCTTTCTAGATGATTATAAATCCTATATCTCATAATCCTTTCCAACACTTTACCCACAATTGAAGTAAGGCTCACTGGTCTATAATTACCAGGGTTGTCTCTACTCCCCTTCGTGAACAAGAGGACAACATTTGCCGTCCTCCAGTCTTCTGGCACTACTCCTGTGGACAATGACGATATAAAGATCAAAGCCAAAGGCTCTGCAATCTCCTCCCTAGCTTCGCAGAGAATCCTAGGATAAATCCCATCCGGCCCAGGGGACTTATCTATTCTCACACTTTCCAGAATTGGTAACACCTCTTCCTTCTGAACCTCAATCCCTTCTAGTCTAATAGCCTGTATCTCAGTATTCTCCTCGACAACATTGTCTTTTTCCTTTCTGAATACTGATGAAAAATATTCATTTACCGCCCCACCTATCTCTTCGGACTCCACGCACAACTTCCCACTACTGTCCTTGACTGGCCCTAATCTTACTCTAGTCATTCTTTTATTCTTGACATACTTGTAGAAAGATTTGGGGTTTTCCTTGATCCTACCTGCCAAAGACTTCTCATGTTCCCTCCTGGCTCTTCTTAGCTGTCTCTTTATGTCCTTCCTGGCTAACTTGTAGCTGTCAAGCGCCCTAACTGAGCCTTCACACCTCATCTTTACATAAGCTCAAGGACACGCAGTAGCTGTTCCTTGAACAAGCTCCACATTTCAATTGTCCCCAGCCCCTGCAGTTTCCTTCCCCATCCTATGCATCCTAAATCTTGCCTAATTGCCCAAGCTCAGGATCCAGGTGCAGAGGGTGGAGCCGAGACCAAGATCTCGCAGTTTTGAGATCAGTCTGGAGGGGTTATTGGTGTTGTGGCCAATGAGCAGGAGTCCGAAGTAAGTGTCTCTGTTGTCCAGATGTTCCAGGGATGAGTACAGGGCTAGGGATACGGCATCCTTGTGGATCTGTTATGTCGTAGGCAAACTGTAGGGGATCGAGGCAGGTTAGGAGGCTAGGGCTGATGTGGGCCATGACCAGCCTCTTGAAGCACTCCATGATTATCAAAGTCAGAGCTTTTGGCCGGTAGTCATTAAGGCACACTGCATGTGTTTTCTTGGGTACGGGGATGATGGTGATCTTTTTGAAGCAGGTGGGGACTTCAGCTTGTAGGAGGTAGAGGTTGAAGATGTCACTGAATACCTCCGCCAGTTGGTCTGCACAGGATCCGAGTGCTCGACTGGGGACACTGTCGGGCCCGTTGCTTGCCTTGGATTGACTCCCAGAAAGATGGATCTGGCTTCTGAAGTGGAGACAAAGGGAACAGGTGTGTCTAGGGCTTTCGGGGTAGGCATTGCCACGCCGATGGTATTCTGCTCAACCCGAGCATAGAAAACATTGAGTGTGTCAGGGAGGGATGTGTCATTGTCCGCCAACTTTCACTGTTTCATTTTGTATCCTGTAATGTCATTGAGGCCTTGTCATGGGCGGTGGGAGTCTGTTTGGTAGGTCTGGGCCTCTAAATATGGTCCAGTACTGCTTTTTGGCCTCCCTGATGGCTTTGCTGAGATCATAACTGGATTCTCTGTATTGGTCTAAATCTAAGACTTGAATGCTGCACGTCTGGTCTTCAGTAGGGAGTGGATTTCCTGGTTCATCCAAGGTTTACGGTTGGGGAACACTCGGATTGACTTGTTTGGTACACAGTCCTCCACTCATTTACTAATGAAGTCCACATGATGGTATACTCGTCTAAGTTTCCTGCTGAACACTTGAACACGGTCCAGTGCACCGAGTCCAAGCAGTCACATGGGGGACTTGTTAGAATGAGGTCAAAGTGCGAAGATGAGTTAATACATTGTAAGAATGCCCCATCTCTCATTCTAAGGCGCAGTATGTCAAGAGGCCATTTGTAAGGTGTGTCAAGGGCAGAACCTGCTCCCGATGTCGGTTTATTGTCAGTGTGATGTGGAGATGCTGATGTTGGACTGGGGGTGGACAAGGTCAGAAGTCACACGACATCAGGTTATAGTCCAGCAGGGTTTGTTTGAAAACACAAGCTTTCATAGCACTGCTCCTTCATCAGGTGAAGTGAGAGAAAAGCACACAGGCACAGAATTTATAGGCAGAGAGATCAAACAATCATACAATTGCTGTGAGTGGAATGTTGACAGACTGAAGAATAAGTCTCTGCAGATGATCAAGAGTGTCAGATGGTGTGAGTAAAGTGTCAGCAGCTGAGTAACAAGTGAAGGGATGACCTATCATCCAATTAATTAAGGCAGAGAGGTAATTACAAAAGATTAAAAATAGGGTGGTGATGGAGACAAACCTAACGGCAGGAATAACACGATAGGGCTAAGAGTCACATGCTGAGGGTCTAACCAAAGTCACAAGTAATCCAAAACTGTACAAAGTAATTAAGGTAGAGAGATCACAACAAGTGGTGGTGTTAAAACAGGGCAGCAAGGAAGATTTTACAAATAAAGAACAGCGTGGGTGGGGCTACATGTAGCACAACATGAACCCCTAGATCACGGTTGAGGCTGTCTTTGTGGGTATGGAACTTGGCTGTCAGTCTCTGCTCGGCGACTCTGGGTTGTTGTTGTTGTATTTCGATGGCTGCTTTTGAAGGCGCTTACCCGAAGATCGGAGGCTAAATGTTCTTGACCGCTGATGTGTTCCCTGGCTGGGAGGGAACATTCCTGTCTGGGGATTGTTGTGCGATGTCCATTCATCCGTTGTCGTAGTGTCTGCATGGTCTGCATGGACACCATGGGTAACAGGGTTAGCCTAGTCATTGGGTCACCCAAGTGTCCACGCGTTTTTTCTATCTCTCACTTCCTGGAAAGCCCACATCCACCAGCTACCTACTTGATTTCAGACTCCAAATCTCATCCTCAGCCCCCGAGCCCCCGTCACTACAGTTTAATGATACCCAGAGTCGTGCTGCACAGTCTGTCCAACAAGGCTGCAATGATGTTAACTGCTTATTGACTAGCTTACCCACACTCCCCCTTCTGCCCCCCCAGCCCTGCCCTGACATCGAGTTTGTCCCCTTCACAGTCCTGGTCCCTTCTGCATCCCAGGCTTCCACCTAAAACCACAAAATCAATTCCCTCAACCTGTTTTTCCTCTCACCTATCCCCTCCTCCCACCTCAAGCCCCACCCCCATCTCCTATCTACTAACATCATCCCGCCCCCTTGACCTGTCCGTCCTCCCTGGACTGACCTATCTCCTCCCTACCCCCCCACCTACACTCACCTTTACTGGCTCCATCCCTGCCTCTTCGACTTGTCTGCCTCCTCGCCACCTATCCTCTCCTTTATCCATCCTCTATCCACCTCCCCCTATCTCCCTATTTCTTTCAGAACCCTCTTCCCCTCCCCCATTTCTGATGAAGGGTCTAGGCCCGAAATGTCAAGCTTTCCTGCTCCTCTGATGCTGCTTGGCCTGCTGTGTTCATCCAGCCCCACACCTTGTTATCTCGGATTCTCCAGCATCTGCAGTACCTTTTATCTCTGATGCAACTTTAACCCCCTCAAACTACCTAACTCTGTGGTAAACCCCGATGCCACCAGATCCAGACGCTCATTCCACTGACATCCAGGACTAACCATGACCCACTGCTTGGATTGTAGTGAGACAGACACCCTGGCTCTGACAGCCTCCTGTGAATGACAGAGCATTCCCAGCTCCTGGACTGTGAGCAGACCTGGCTTTGAATGTCTGTACTGGGACCCATCAATCTAATGCGCTCCGGTCAGAATAGGAATCAAACCCTGTGCCAAAACCAATCCAACCCATTCCTACTTGACAATTAATTGAGCTATCTGGCCCACCCCAAATAAGGGACATGGAAGGGTGACTGAGAGCCTGTTTTGGCCCTTCACTGGTAACAGAGAGAGTTGAGGGATGGAGGAGTTCACAGCAATAGAGACTGACCTCCTCTCTTGCTCACCTCTTTGTGTTAGGCCCACTCCCATGGTCCAGTGAAGTCCACTGTTAAGGTAGAGGAACTGCACTTCATTTTCCAAATAGGCACTTCATAGCCCTCTGGGCTTAGCATTGAGTTCAGCAACCGCACAACATGAATTCTGTTCTCCCTTTTGTTTCTCATGACCCTCCCTCCTTCTTGTCTCCATCACCCACCAGCTCAGTGTCTCTTTTACTTGGCTTTATCTTTTGCAAAGCTGCTCTATAGTCTGCCATTAATATTTAATACGAACATCTACACTACACCCAGTTCCCTTCACTGACGTCATTACATATCCCTTTGCCATTTAATCTGTGATCTTTAATTCCCCCCACCCCAACAGTTCCCTGACCTTCTCCTTTGTCTCACGTGCTCACTCCGACCTTTTTATCTACGCATTAAAACCCATTACTTTTCCACCTCTCTATTCTGTTCCAAAGATGTCGTACTGGAATCGAAACGTTATTTCTGTTTCTCTCTCCGTGGATACTGCCAGACCTGCTGAGCTTCTCCAGCACTTTAGAGTCTCAGCGACTTTACAGGGCAGAAATAAACCCTTCAGCCCATTTCTTTTCATTCATTCTCAGGATGAAGGGCGTCTCTGGCTAGGTCAGCATTTATTGCCCATCCCTAATTGCTCAAAGGGCAGTTAAGAATCAGCCACATTGCTGTGGGTCTGGAGTCACATGTAGGCCAGACCAGGTAAAGATGGCAGTTTCCTTCCGTAAAGGACATTAGTGAACCAGATGGGTTTTTCTGACAATTGACAGTGGATTCTTGGTCATTATTAGATTCGTAATTCCAGCTTTTTTTTTAATTGAATTCATTGTTGAATGCCGTGGCAGGATTTGAACCCAGGTCCAGTAGAACATTAGCTGGGTTTCTGGATTAACGATCCAGTAAAAATACCACTAGGCCATCGCCTTCCCATTACGTCTGTGCCAGCAATCATGCACTTATCTACTCTGGACCCGTTTTCTAGCACTTGACCTTTTATATTATAGAGTTTAAAAATGTTAATCTAAATACTTCTTCAATGTGATGAGACTTTCCAACTCTCCCACTCTTTCAGGCAGTGGGTTCCAGAGTCCCACCACCCTCTGCATGAAAACAATCTTCCTTAAATCCCCTTTAATCCTTATGGTCTTTAGGACATCTTGGCTGGGCCAGTATTTATTGCCCATCCCTAATTGCCTAGAAGGCAGAAAAGAGACAACCTCATTGTCATGGGTCTGGAGTCACATGTAGGCTAGACCAGGTAAGGATGATAGCTTCCTTCCCTAAAGGACATTAGGGAACCAGATGGGTTTTTCCTGACAATTGATTCATGGTCACCATTAGTATCATAATTCAAGATTACTTTGGAAATCAGTGATGGTGAACATCTGCTGTGGTGGGATTCAAACCCAGGTCCCCCGAATGTTATCTGGGTCCCTGGATTAACAGCCCAGCGATAATATCACTAGGCCATTGCCTCCCCTTGGTATTGATCCCTCTAACCGAGGTATTCCCATCTACACACCGCAGAACTTTATACTCTTCTCAGCTCCAAGGAAAACAGCCCCAGCCTATCTTGTCCCTCTTCGTGGAGAGAGAGGGTTGAATTCCCAGTCTGAGAACTTCAATTCAGAGTTTTTGCTTGAGCCAGTGCAAGATGGCGATCATGGTCTTGTGTCAACCCAGAGAGTTCTGCCTGAGTTAACTGAATCATAGAATCCCTACAGCGTGGAAACAGGCCATTCGGCCCAGCAAGTCCACACCGCCCCTCCAAAGAGCATCCCACCCAGACCCATCCCCCTACCCTGTAATCCAGCATTTCTGATGTCTAATCCACCTAATTTACACATCCCTGGACACTACGGGCAATTTAGCATGGCCAATCCACCCAAACCTGCACATCTTTGGACTGTGGGAGGAAACTGGAGCTCACGGAGGAAACCCACGCAGACACGGGGAGAATGTGCAAACTCCGCACAGACGGTCACCCGAGGGTGGAAGTGAACCCGGGTCCCTGGAGCTGTGAGGATGCAATGTTAACCACTGAGCCACCGTGCTGCCCATGACTTGTGGGAGACTGACAGTGTGCCTCATTCCTGTCTAGAATTGGGAGTGAAAACTCAGGGAGCAGCTTCCATAAATCCTGAATTTAGAGCAGAAATTGCTGCAGGTGCAACGTAGGCGTATCTGTATCTGAGACCAAGGAAATAGTTTTCACCTTCTGGGTCAACACAGCCTCATCAGATAGGCTGGCGTCATTTCCAAGCATCTGTGAAATAATCGCATTAACGCCTTGTTAGGGTATAGTATTGAGCTTCACACGATCTATTACCCTGCAATGTGATATGTTAACAGAGCAAGCCGGCAGTGAACTTGCCCGGAAGTGATGACAGCTGTACTTAGAAACTGGAACTGGAGGAGGCCATTCAGCCCACTCAGACACTGCCAGCATTGATCTACAATCTTGCATTTCCACACATTCTCTGTGTCATCAATTCATGTAGAGTCCAAAACCCCATTGTCCTCAGTCTTGAATATATTTTGTGACTGAGCAATGAGAGGAAGGAAGTGACCATGAGTGAGAAGACAGAAAGCTTTACAGGGATTTTGATTCCCGGGCGAGATTGGATAGGTTGGAGTTGGAACAGAAAAGAGATTTATAAAATTACAAGGGGCCTTGACAGAGTGGATAGACATCATAGAATCCCCACAGTGTGGAAGCAGGCCATTCAGCCCATCATGTCCACACAGACACTCTGAAGAGCATCCCATCCATACCTATTCCCCTACCCTTTCCCATGGCCAACACACCCAGTCTGCACATCCCTGGACACTATGGGGCACTTTAGCATGTAACCTGCACATCTTTGGACTGTGGGTGGAAACCAGAGCACCCATAGGAAACCCACACAGACGCAGGGAGATTGTGCAAACTCCAGACAGGCAGTTGCCTGAGGGTGGAATTGAACCTGGGTCCCTGGTGCTGTGGGTCAGCAGTGTTAACCACTGAGCCACCGTGCTGGAGGGATTCATTTTTGTTAGCCAGGAGGCTGATAACCATGGTTGGAGAGGGTGGGTACACGGTGAGGAGGGGAGAAGACATGCAGGGGATTGAGTCAAAATAGTTAGTCAAAGGATTAGGAGAGAGTTGAGGATAAACATTTTCAATGCTCTCAGCCTGAAAGGATGATGGAGGAAGAAGCCTTCATTACATTGAAGAAAAGCTCTTGCATATGAACCTGTAGCCAACAAGGACCAAAGGCTGGAAGGGAGATTAGTTTGGCTGGCTCCTTTTTAATAATACAGATAATAATAAAGATACAAAAATAATGAAGAGAGAGAAAGTCAACTTTGAGCATGCACATGCAAGTAATATCAAGGCAGACAGTAGGAGCTTCTTTCTATATATATAGAAACGAAGTGAGAAGCGAAAGTAAACATAGACCCCCTTAGAGAATGAGGCCATGGAAGTAATAACGGGGAACCAGGAATGGCAGAGGAGCTGAACAAATGCTTTTCCTCGGTCTTTACAGTAGAAGACATACAGTAGTTATACGAGGAGTCAGAGAAAATGAGTGAGATTCTTAATGAGTACTTTGCGTCGGTATTCACTGAGGAGAGGGACATAACAGATGTTGAGGTTAGGGATAGATGTTTGATTACTCTAGGTCAAGTCAGCATAAGGAGGGAGGAAGTGTTGGGTATTCTAAAAGGCATTAGGGTGGACAAGTCCCCAGGTCCGGATGGGATCTATCCCCGGTTGCTGAGGGACACCAGAGAGGAAATAGCTGGGGCCTTAACAGATATCTTTGCAGCATCCTTGAGCAAGGGTGAGGACTGGAGAATTGCTAATGTTGTCCCCTTGTTTAAGAAGGGGAGCAAGGATAATCCAGGTAATTATAGACCGGTGAGCCTGACGTCAGTGGTGCGGAAGCTGCTGGAGAAGATACTGAGGGATAGGATCTATTTACATGTGGAAGAAAATGGACTTATTAGCGATAGGCAGCATGGTTTTGTGCAGGGAAGGTCATGTCTTACCAACTTGATCGAATTCTTTGAGGAAGTGACAGAGTTGATAGATGAGGGAAGGGCTGTAGATGTCATATACATGGACTTCAGTAAGGCATTTGATAAGGTTCCACATGGTCGGCTGATGGAAAAAGTGAAGTCGCATGGTGTCCAAGGTGTACTAGCTAGATGGATAGAGAGCTGGCTGGGCAACAGGAGACAGAGAATTGTAGTGGAAGGGAGTTTCTCAAAATGGAGAACTGTGACCAGTGGTGTTCCACAGGGATCCGTGTTGGGACCACTGTTGTTTGTGATATACATAAATGATCTGGGGGAAGGTATAGATGGTCTGATTAGCAAGTTTGCAGATGACACTAAGATTGGTGGAGTAGCGGATAGGGAAGGGGACTGTCCGAGAATGCAGCAGAATATAGATAGACTGGAGAGTTGGGCGGAGAAATGGCAGATGAAGTTCAATCCAGGCAAATGCAAGGCAATGCATTTTGGAAGATCCAATTCAAGAGCGAACTATATGGTAAATGGAAAAGCCCTGGGGAAAATTGATGCGCAGAGAGATCTGGGTGTTCAGGTCCATTGTACCCTGAAGGTGGCAATGCAGGTCAATAGTGTGGTCAAGAAGGCATATGGCATGCTTTCATTCATCGGACGGGGTGTTGAGTACAAAAGTTGGCAGGCCATGTTACAGTTGTATAGGAGATAAAAGGTACTGCAGATGCTGGAGAATCCGAGATAACAAGCATGGGGCTGGATGAACACAGCAGGTCAAGCAGCATCATAGGAGCAGGAAAACTTGACGTTTCGGGCCGAAACCCTTCATCAGAAATGGGGGAGGGGAAAAGGGTTCTGAAATAAATAGGGAGAGAGGGGGAGGTGGATAGAGGATGGATACAGGAGAGGATAGGTGGAGAGGAAGCAGACAAGTCGAAGAGGTGGGGATGGAACCAGTAAAGGTGAGTGTAGGTAGTGGGGTAGGGAGGAGATAGGTCAG
>JAHRHZ010000249.1:75597-106105 GCA_024137785.1 Ginglymostoma cirratum
GGAGGCCTTGGGGTGGTGTCCAGGAGGAGGGCTTGTGTTGGAGGCGGGAGAAGGGGTCAGTAGAGGGAGGGTTAGATTCGCGGTTGGAGAAGTAAGCGTGGAGGCGGAGGCGGCGGAAAAACTGCTCAATATCCAAGCGTGAGCGTTATTCGTTGATATGTGGGTGGAGGGGACAAAGGTGAGCCCTTTACTGAGGACTGACCATTCGTCCTGAGTAAGGGGGAGGAGCGGGCGCTGGTGAAGACTTGGCAGGGCGCAGTGTTGCTGTCTCCTCTGGAGCTGCTGGTTGTGGAGGCTGTGGGCAGAGCGTTGTCAGAGTCGGCTGTGGGCGGAGTTCCCTATTTTTTTTATTTCAGAACCCTCTTCCCCCCCACCATTTCTGATGAAGGGTTTTAGGCCCGAAACGTCAAGTTTTCCTGCTCCTATGATGCTGCTTGACCTGCTGTGTTCATCCAGCCCCATGCTTGTTATCACAGTTGTATAGGACTTTGGTTCTACCACATTTGGAATACTGCGTACAGTTCTGGTCGCCACATTACCAAAAGGATGTGGATGCTTTGGAGACGGTGCAGAGGAGGTTCACCAGGATGTTGCCTGGTATGGAGGGCGCTAGCTATGAAGGGAGGTTGAGTAGATTGGGATTATTTACGTTAGAAAGACGAAAGTTGAGGGGGGACCTGATTGAGGTCTACAAAATCATGAGAGGTATAGACAGGGTGGATAGCAAGAAGCTTTTACCCAGAGTGGGGGACTCCATTACTAGGGGTCATGATTTCAAGGTGAGAGGGGAAAAGTTTAAGGGAGATATGGGTGGAAAGTTCTTTACGCAGAGGGTGGTGGGTGCCTGGAAGGCGTTGCCAGCGGAGGTGGTAGAGGAGAGCACGATAACGTCATTTAAGATGTATCTAGACAGATATGAATGGGCAGGGAGCAGAGGGATACAGATCCTTGGAAGATAGGCAACAGGTTTAGATGGAGGATCTGGATCGGCGCAGGCTTGTTGGGCCGAAGGGCCTGTTCCTGTGCTGTAATTTTCTTTGTTCTTTGTTCTAATACATGAACACCATTTCCAAATTACTAAATTTTCAAGGAGAAATAGGGAAGAAGAAATAAAGACAATAAACATCACTAGAGAAAAGATGCGAGGGAAGCTGATGGGGCTAAAGATAAATGAGACCCCTCGATATGTATCCTGAGTTATTGAAGGAAATACCTACAGAGATAATGGATGCATTGGTCGTAATCTTCCAGAAATTCTCTCAGGGTGAGTCTGTAGGTGGTTGTACAGACCAATGCAGCTCCCACAAGCTCTTTTAAGGTTGGGGCAGAAGGTGGTGAGAGGAAGGGGTGGGTGGGGTATTGGCCTGGCAGTGCGCTCCTTTCGCTGTTTTCGCTTGGCTTTTGTTTTTTCAGGATGGCAAGTCTCGAGGCGCTCAATGCCTTCCTGGATGCTCCTCCTCCACTTTGGACGGTCTCGGGGCCAGTGATTCCCAGGGGTCTGTGGGAATGCTGCACTTCACCAGTGAGGCCTGAAGGGTATCACTGAAGTGTTTCCTCCGTCCACCTGGGGCTCACCTGCTGTTTCAAAGCTGGGAGTAGAACACGTGTCATGTGGACGACGTATCCAGCCCATCACAGCTGGTCAAGGGTGATCAGTGCCTCAATGTTAGGGATGTTAGCCTGGTCAAGGACACTGGTGTTGGTGCATCTTACTTCCCTGCGGATTCACAGGATTTTGCACAGGCTGCATTATACTGCTCCAGTGCCTTGGGATGTCTGCTGTAGACAGTCCATGTCTCAGACCCATATAGGACTGTACTCTCACTTCATTCATACACTATTCAGGCAGTTTACACAATAAGGTAACTTAATTTGCAGCACTGATCAAAGTTGGCAGATATGTCATGGTGGGCATCACAGAGATGTAGCTGCCAGAGGATCAGGACTGGGAGCTAAATATCCAAGGACATGCATCCTGCCAAAAGTCAGGCTGGTGGAAAGATGGGGTAGGGTTGCCTTATCAGTAAGATGTAGGGTCAGATGATGTAGAATCTGTATTGGGTAGAGATGAGAAACCGCAAAGGTAAAAAAAATACATAATTGGGAGTTTTGTACAGGCCTTCAAACACTAGTCAGGATGTGGAGCACAAGATACACCAGGAGATAGAAAAAGCATGCAAGAAAGGCAAGGTTACATTGATCACGTGGATTTCAATATGCAGGCAGGCTGGGAAAATCAGTTTGGTAGTGGATCGCAGGAAAAGGAATTTGTGGAATGTCTGCGAGATGGTTTCTTGGAGCAGCTTGTGGTGATACCTCCTAGGGAATAGGCAATACTGGATTTAATGTTGTGCAATGAGGCAGACTTGATAAGAGAGCTTAAGGTGAAGTAATCCTTAGGAGGCAGTGACCATAACAAGCTGGAATTTACTCTGCAATTTGAGAGGGAGAAGCCGGAATCACATGTAATGGTATTACAGTTGAATAAAGGCAACTACAAAGAGGTATGAGGGAGGAGCTGGGCAGAATTGACTGGGAGAGGAGCCTAGCAGGAAAGACAGTGGAACAGCAATGGCAGGAGTTTCTAGGAGTATAGACACAGCGAAAATTCATCCCTAGGAAAAAGAAGCATACTGAAGGGCGGATGAGGCAACCATGGCTGACTAGGGACGTTAGGGATAGCATAAAAGCAAGAGAGAAAGCATATAATGTAGTGAAGGGCAATGGGAAACTAGAGGATTGGGAAGCTTACAAAGACCAACAGAGGACAATGAGAAAAGAAATAAGGAAGGAGAAGATTAAATATGAGGACAAGCTAGCCAGTAATGTAAAAGAAGATTGCAAGAGTTTGTTTAGATGTATAAAGTGCATAAGAGAGGCAAAAATGGACATTGGACCACTGGAAAATGATACTGGCGAAGGAGTGGTGGGGAACAAAGAATTGGCTGAGGAACTGAATAAGTACTTTGTGTCAGTATTTTGTGTGGAAGACTCGAGTAATATCCCAAAAATTCAAGACAGTCAGGGGGGCAGAGGTGAGTACGGTGAACGTCACCAAGGAGAAGGTGCTAGAAAAACTGAAAGATCTGAAGGTGGATAAATCACCTACGCTCCAGAGTTCTGAAGGAGATTGCTGAAGAGATAGTGAAGGCGTCAGTGGTGATGTTTCCGGAATCACTAGGAATCATGGAAATCAGGGAGAGCCCAGGAGGAATGGAAAATCGCTAATGTAACGGCTCCCCCCCAACCCGGGTTTAAGAAGGGAGTAAGGCAAAGGATGGGAAATTACAGGCTGATGAGCCTAACCTTGGTCTTTGGTAAGATTTTAGAGCCCAATGTGAAGGATGAGGTTTCTGAATATTTGGAAGCGTGTAGTAAAATAGGGCAAAGTCAGCGTGGCTTCATCAAAGAGAGGTCAGGCCTGACAAATCTGTTAGAATTCTTTGAGAAGGCAAGGGGCAGGTTAGACCAAGGAAAGCCAATGGGTGTTATCTACCTGGATTTCAAGAAGGCCTTTGACAAGGTGCCGCACAGGAGGCTGCTGAGTAAGATAAGGGCCCAAGGTGTGAGAGGCAAGGTGCTAGCATGGATAGAAGATTGGCTGTTTGGCAGAAAGCAGAGAGTGGGGATAAAAAGGTCTTTCTCAGGATGGCAGCCGGTGACAAGTGGTGTTCTGCAAGGGTCAGTGTTGGGACCACAGCTTTTCACTTTGTACATTAATGATCTAGAGGAAGGAACTGTGGGCATTCTGGCTCAGTTTGCAGATGATACAAAGGTAGGTGGAGGGACAGGTAGTAATGAGGAGGTGGGGGGGTCTGCAGAAGGGTTTGGACAGGTTAGGAGAGTGGGTAAAGAGGTGGCAGATGGAGTACAACGTGGGAAAGTGTGAGGTCATGCACTTTGTTAGGAAGAATAGAGGAATTGACTACTTTCTAAATGGGGAGAAGTGCAAAGAGACTTGGGAGTTCTAGTCCAGGATTCTCTTAAGGTTAACTTAGCAGGTTGAGTCAGTAGTTAGGAAGGCAAATGAAATGTTGGCATATATTTCATGAGTACTTGAATATAAAACCAGGGATGTACTTCTGAGGATTTATAAGGGCCTAGTCAGGCCACATTTGGAGTACTGTGTGCAGTTTTGGGCCCCATATCTCAGGAAAGAGGGGTTGGCCCTGCAACGGGTTCAGAGGAAGTTCACGAGAATGGTCCCAGGATCGAAAAGCTTAACATATGAAGAACATCTGGGGACTCTGGGTCAAAACTCAATGGAGTTTGGAAGAATGAGGGGGAATCTAATTGAAACTTAGGGAATACTGAACAGCCTGGACTGAGTGGATGTTGGAAAGATGTTTCCATTAGCAGGAGAGAACAGGGCCTAAGGACACAGCCTTAGAGTAAAGGGAAGACCTTTTAGAATGGAAATAAGGAGAAACTTCTTCAGCCAGAAAGTGGTGAATCTATGGAATTCACTGCCACAGAAGGCTGTGAAGGCCAGGTCATTGAGTATATTTAAGACAGAGATAGATAGGTTCTTGATTGTTAAGGGGATCAAAGGTTATGGGCAGAAAGCAGAGGAATGGGGTTGAGAAACTTCTCTGCCATGACTGAATGGTGGAGAAGACTCAATGGGCTGAATGGCCTAATTTCTACTCCTATGTCTTATGGCCCTTTGGTCTTACTATAATTAAATTACAGGCAAAACAAAAATAAAAGAATTGGCTTAACAGTAATTCTATTGAAATATTTAACAAAATAATACCTATATAAACTAGCACTAATTGTGTACAGGACATACTTGGGCAATTTGGAAAATTGCCCAGGTATGGCCTGTACACAAAAAGCAGGACAGATCAAAATTGGCAAGTTACCACCCCATCAGTCTCATCTTGACCATCAGTAAAGTGATGGAAGGTGTCAGTAACAGTGTTATCAAGCAGCACCTGCTCAGCAATAACCTGCTCAGTGATGCCCAGTTTGGGTTCCGCCAGGACCACTCAGCTCCTGACATCATTACAGCCTTGGTTCAAACATGGACAAAAGAGCTGAATTCCAGAGGTGAGGTGAGAGTGACAGTCCTTGGCATCAAGGCTGCATTCGACCAAGTGTGGCATCAAGGAGCTCTAGCAAAACTAGAATCAATGGATATCGGGGGTAAGCTCTCCTGTGGTTGGAGTCATACCTGACACAGAGGTCATGGTTGTTGGCGGTCAGTCATCTCAGCTCCAGGGCATCTCTGTAGGAGTTCCTCAGGGTAGTATCCTGGGCACAACCATCTTCAGCTGCTTCATCAATGACATCATGGGCAGCAGATACATGGGAACACCACTACCTTCAAATTCCCCTCCAAGCCACTCACCATCCTGACTTGGGAATATATTGCCGCTCCTTCACTGTCGCTGGGTCAAAATCCTAGAATTCCCTCCCTAATGGCATTGTGGGTCAAACCACAGTGCATGGACTGCAGAGGTTCAAGAAGGCAGCTCACCACCACCTTCTCAAGGGGGCAACTAGGGATGGGAAAGAAATGCTGGGCCCAGCCAGCGACACCCACATTCCACAAATGAATAAAAAGAAACAATTACGGATATATTATCCCATAAATACATGTTTGGCAAAGTTAAATTCAGTAAAATAGATTGTCTCACACGTAATTCTAGCAGCAGGAAGAGAGCCCCAGCCTTTAGCTGTAACAGAGAGAGGAATAAGACATCCAAGACCCCACGTCACTGCTGAATGTTAAAACTAAAATCCTGGTTCTGAGGGAGCTTGACTCCACCCATTCAAGCTGCTTCTATTGTTCCAGCTTAAAAAACAAGGTGTCACAAGCTGTTTACTTTATTGGCTTTGGAGAAGACTGCGCAGCGTCTCTGACTCAACTTTTCTTCATTTAAAAATGGACAAAATACGCCTCTAAAAGCCACAGTATCGTCATACACGATGTGAGAGCGGCTGGAACTGTAAGGGTTTGGGACCAGGCGTTGCCAGACGAGTGGATGGGAGTGATACTTTAGTGAATAGAGGTTTCCAAGGGAAGGTGAGTAGGGAAAAGGACGGTTTCAAGTTTAGCAGCAGACTGTTAAGGGCAACAATTCAAGAGGGACAGATAGGGGATCAAATGGTGATCAAATTTCAGAGAATTGTAAAAATAAATATTATTTTAAATTGAATACCAAATTACCAAATATTAACTTGAATAGTTTTAGTGTGCAGGGTAGGGAGGGAGCAAAATTATTCAACTGCCTCCATTTTTGGAGACCACTTTTAGCCAATAGGCATGAATCTCAGTAAAGGAAGGGGTGGTTCTTTGACTGCATGGGAAATGACTAGGGGCATATTTTTAAGGTGAGAGGAGAGAGATTTAAAAAAGACATGAAGCAGATTTTTTACACAGAGAATGGTTTGTGTGTCGAATGAACCTCCTGATAAACCTTCTGATGAAGTGGTGGACCCGGGTACAATAACTACTTTTAAAAGACAGTTGGATGGGTATGTAAATTAGAAAGGTTTGGAGGGATATGGGCCAGGAGCAGGAAGGTGGGACTCGTTTAGTTTGGGATTATGGTCAGCATGGGTTGGTTGGTTGGTTGGGAATAAAATTATAAACTGGGGCAAGGCTAACTTTACTCATAAAATGTGACTTGGCCTAAGGGAGCAGCTACTTGGCAGCTAAAACTGCGTCAGAACGGTGGGAGGCGTTCAAAGAGAAAATCAAAAGAGCACAGGGTAAAGATACACTCACATAAAGACAAAGGCTGGGAGATACTGGAGAACCCGAGATGTCAAGCGACAGAAAGGTTAGATTAAACAAAAAAAAGTGAAGGCTATGGCAGATATCATGGGCTCAATATGATGTAGTCCCTTGGGGAGTGTAAAAAGTGCAGGAATAGCTTAAGATCAGAAATTTAAGAAATCAAAGTGAAAGCATGAAATGACTTGTTGTGGTAGAATAAAGGAAAACTCGAAGGGATATTTCAAAAGTATATAAAGAGAGGAAGATAACTCTTTTTAAATTTCAAAAATATACTTTATTCATAAAAATATACTTTAAATACAAATGGTCACTGAAGCAGTTCAGTTCTGTACAGTAGCATATGAGGAAATAAACAAATATTGGAGTTTGACTCTATTCAACAAACGAATCAAAGGCATTTCTTACTTCTTTCAAGGCTATATTTGCTGACACTTGAGGCACTAGGAGGGTCCAGTAAGTGAATATACCACCATTTAACTTCAGCAGAAAGACCTCAGACAGTGGTCTTTCCCCAATGCACCTTAGCAGCAGCTGCCCCAAGCTTTAAAGAGTCCCTCAGCACTTAGTCCTGGACCTTGAAATGTGCCAGTCTGTAACACTAGAAAGAGTAGAAGCCATAAGTTGTTCTTGAACTGAATGGTTTGCTAGACCATTACAGAGGTAGCTGAGACCCAACCAGATCACAAACAAAAACAGAAGTTGCTGGAAAAGCTCAGCAGGTCTGATAGACTCTGAAAAAATCAGAGTTAACATTTCGGGTCTGGTGACCCTTCCTCAGAACTCAGAGGAAGGGTCACTGGACCCAAAGCATTAACTCTGATTTTTTCCCTCACAGATGCTGCCAGACCTGCTGAGCTTTTCCAGCAACTTCTGGTTTTGTTTCTGATTTACAGCATCCGCCGTTCTTTTGGTTTTTATTTAGTATCCAAACACATCACTGCTGGTGTGGAGTTACATGTAAGCCACAGATTTCCTGCTTTAAGGATGGATTATTGCAGCAAATGATGATAGTTTCTTGGTCATCCTCACTGGGAGTATCTTTTATATTCCACAATGTTTTAGCATTTTAGCTATTCCGTTAAATAGCACGAGCTGTTGAGTGGATTTTGAACAAATGACCCCCGAGCATTAGCCTTGACTTATGAATTTATAGTCTAGTGACATAACCTGTGCCTTCCCTCAGTTGGCTCGGGGAGTGGGTCCTGCCCAAAAGAGCTGGATTGTGCTGGTATTGGAGATAAAAGGTACTGCAGATGCTGGAGAATCCGAGATAACAAGCATGGGGCTGGATGAACACAGCAGGTCAAGCAGCATCATAGGAGCAGGAAAGCTTGACGTTTCGGGCCTAAACCCTTCATCAGAAATGGGGGAGGGGAAGAGGGTTCTGAAATAAATAGGGAGAGAGGGGGAGGTGGATAGAAGATGGATAGAGGAGAGGATAGGTGGAGAGGAGGCAGACAAGTCGAAGAGGCGGGTTCTGTCTCTGTAATCCCCAAGTCGTCACTGAAGGCCTGTGGACCCAGAAAATACGAACTGTTGTTGCACTCTGACCATACGCATATATGAAAAAAGTATAATTCAGCTCTTCGCTACCTGTGGAATGTTAGTCACTGTATAATTTACTGAGGTTGATTGCTTGCTTCAAAGAACAAAGAAAATTACAGCACAGGAACAGGCCCTTCGGCCCTCCAAGTCTGCGCCGATCGAGATCCTCTGTCTAAACCTGTCATCTATTTTCTAAGGGTCTGTATCCCTTTGCTCCCTGTCCATCCATGTACCTGTGCAGATACATCTTAAAAGACACTAACGTGTCTGTGTCTACCACCTCCGCTGGCAACATGTTCCAGGCACCCACCACCCTCTGCGTAAAGAACTTTCCACACATGTCTCCCTTAAACTTTCCTCCTCTCACTTTGAACTCATGACCCCTAGTAATTGAGTCTCCCGCTCTGGGATAAAGCTTCTTGCTATCCACCTTGTCTGTACTCCTCATGATTTTGTAGACCTCAATCAGGTCCCCCATCAATCTCCGTCTTTCTAATGTAAATAATCCTAATCTACTCAACCTCTCTTCATAGCTAGTGCCCTCCATACCAGGCAACATCCTGGTGAGCCTCCTCTGCACCCTCTCCAAAGCATCCACATCCTTTTGGTAATGTGGCGACCAGAACTGTACGCAGTATTCCAAATGTGGCCGAACCAAAGTCCTATACAACTGTAACATGACCTGCCAACTCTTGTACTCAATACACCGTCCGATGAAGGAAAGCATGCTGTGTGACTTCTTGACCACTCTGTTGACCTGCGTTGCCACCGTCAGGGAACAATGGACCTGAACACCCAGATCTCTCTGTACATCAATTTTCCCCAGGACTTCAAGTTTGTAGACACGACAGTGTGATGACCTGAGCAGAGAGGCTTAGCATTGGTTTGAAGAGTTGCGAGAGTTCAATCAATCAACCGTTTGATAAGCAATTAAATTTCAGCTGGGCAATTATTAGGCTCTTTTTTGAGCCTGGCACATAAAGGTCCCACACTGGGCAGGAAGAGCCAGCTAGTGTTTATTGAAGCTGGGAGGGGAGCAATTGTTCTGCACTCATAAACCAATCAACTGTATGCTAACAGCGTCAATAATCTTTGGCAGGGAGTGGATTGAGACTGATGAAACAGTCAATGGAGCTCAGTCGACACTCGGTCTGAACTCTGAAGAAGGAAATGTGAATGCTTGACTTGTGGCCATTTCTCTCACCAGCCCTGAAGGTGTTGACCAGTTTGCCAGTTAAGTTTTGCGAGCTACTTGCATACATCAAGCCAATGGCTCTGTGAGGGGTAAGGGTCGAGAGGGTGAATTCAGTGACAGGGGCAGCCGCACGTCTGTAAAGGGGTTGAGTTACAAAGTCCAGAGGTTGTACATCCAAATCCCACCACAGCGCAATGTGGTAATGAAATCCACTCAACAATATTAAGGGCTAATAGCAGGAACTGTGACTAGATTGTTTGTAAAAATATAATAGACTCATGGTGTTCAGGGAAGGGAAACCAGCAGTTGTTTACCCACAATGGATGACACGGGATTCCAGTTCCACATCAAAATGCACTTGGAAAGTTGGGAAGGGGGATCTAGACCAACTTGGCAGCAATATGGACAAATCAAACTTCACTGCTACATTGTGTTTGATGGCAAGGGAAAACTTTCCAAACCACTGTACAACCTCCACAATTCAGTCACTTCAAATCCACTGTCACTTGATACAGAGAAAGAACACTGACTTCATTTCCGTTTGATCGCCAATCTAAATACAACATCACGTTTCCTGAGGTCAGGTGGGAATGTTTGGAACAGTGTCGAGGTGTGTTCAATCTGTATCTAACCCCGTGCTGTCCCTGTCCTGGGAGTGTTTGATGGGGACAGTGTAGAGGGAGCTTTACTCTGTATCTAACCCCGTGCTGTCCCTGTCCTGGGAGTGTTTGATGGGGACAGTGTAGAGGGAGCTTTACTCTGTATCTAACCCAGTGCTGTCCCTGTCCTGGGAGTGTTTGATGGGGACAGTGTAGAGGAAGCTTTACTCTGTATCTAACCCTGTGCTGTCCCTGTCCTGGGAGTGTTTGATGGGGACAGTGTAGAGGAAGCTTTACTCTGTATCTAACCCTGTGCTGTCCCTGTCCTGGGAGTGTTTGATGGGGGACAGTGTAGAGAGAGCTTTACACTGTATCTAACCCCGTGCTGTCCCTGTCCTGGGAGTGTTTGATGGGGACAGTGTAGAGAGAGCTTTACACTGTATCTAACCCTGTCCTGGGAGTGTTTGATGGGGGACAGTGTAGAGAGAGCTTTACCCTGTATCTAACCCTGTTCTGTCCCTGTCCTGGATTGTTTGTTGGGGACAGTGATGCTTGCAACAGAGAAACTAGTTGGAGATCGAAATAACTTTTTAAACTGTTATGAGCTTCCTCTTTTTGGTTTTTGACACTCTCTAAAGCCTTAAACAAATACTTACCAGTTGCCACTTAATGCATGGTAGACTTAAGATGAGCTCATTTATTTTTGTGATCTCCTGTGTTGCGGTTGACATCTGTTGCAATTTGAACTCAAAATAACGCAGCACTTAGAATGAGATTAAAGGGTGCATTGACATGTGCAAAATTATCAGGGAATTTTCTCCAAGTTTGTTATTTGTCAAGGAAACAGATTTAGTTAGTGGGAAAGACAACTCATACGTTTAGATAGCATTGTTCCCCATCACAGCCTTCTTGCAGCCAAGTTTTTACTGAGTGCAATCATTGTTAAAATGTTCAATGCCTATGAGCCGATTTGCACAGCTCATGCATACAGAGAGGAATGGGACGGTCAGATGATAATCCACTGTTGGTCTTCACCATTGTCAACAGACAGGAGACAGCGACTCTGCCCCCATCCTTGAAACAACGGCTCTGAGATTGCTCACATCGACATGACAAGGCCAATGGGAATTTCAATTTGAGGAAACATCCAGAAGGTACCTTTGACTGTCCAGCACTCCCTCAGTACTGACCTACTGACAGTGCAGCACTCCCTCAGTACTGACCCTCCGGCAGTGTGACACTCCCTCAGTACTGACCCTCCGACAGTGCGAAACTCCCTCAGCACTGACACTCTGACAGTACGGCTCTCCCTCAGTACTGACCCTCTGACAGTGCAACACTCCCTCAGCACTGACCCTCTGACAGTGCGGCACTCCCTCAGTACTGACCTACTGACAGTGCAGCACTCCCTCAGCACTGACCCTCCGACAGTGCGGCAGTCCCTCAGCACTGACCCTCTGACAGTGCGGCACTCCCTCAGCACTGACCCTCTGACAGTGCAGCACTCCCTCAGTACTGAACTTCTGACAGTGCAGCACTCCCTCAGTACTGAACCTCTGACAGTGCGGCACTCCCTCAGTACTGACCCTCCGACAGTGCAGCACTCCCTCAGTACTGACCCTCTGACAGTGCGGCACTCCCTCAGTACTGACCCTCCGACAGTGCAGCACTCCCTCAGTACTGACCCTCTGACAGTGCGGCACTCCCTCAGTACTGACCCTCTGACAGTGCGACGGTCCCCCAGTACTGACCCTCTGACAGTGTGGCAATCTCTTGGTAGTGACCTTTGATTTAAGACCATACCATCATGAAACAGAGGAGCAGAACTTGGCCATTTCGTCCATCAAATCTGTTCTATCATTCAATGAAATCATGGCTGATCTGATAGTCCTCAGCTTCACTTTCCTGCTTTTAGTGATTAAAAATCTGTCTGTCGCAGCCTGACAGAAATGCAGAAAGAGGTGATGTGAGATTGACAACACTTGACATCAAGGCTGTATTTGACCGAGTGTGGCATCAAGGAGCCCTGGCAAAACTGGAATCAATGCGTATCAGGGGACAAACTCTCAGTTGGTTGGATTCATACCTGACACATAGAACGATGGTCGCTGTTAACGTAGCACATAGAACATCGGACAGTACAGCACAGTACAGGACCTTCGGCCCACGATGTTGTGCTGAACTTTTACCCTAAACCTAAGGTCTATCTAACCTCCACCGCTACCTTGTACTATCATCCGTATGCCTCTCTAATAGCCGCTTAATTGCCCCTAATGAGGCCAACTCCACTACCCTCTCCGGCAATGCATTCCACGCTCCGACCACTCTCTGAGTGAAGAACCTACCTCTGACGTCTCTCCTATATCTACCTCCACTCACTTTAAAACTATGTCCCCTCATAATGGCTACCTCCATCCCAGGAAAAAGTCTCTGGTTGTCTACTCTATCTATACCTCTGATCATTTTGTACATCTCTATCAAGTCACCTTTCATCCTTCGTCGTTCGAAAGAGAAAAGCCTTAGCTGACTCAACCTTTCCTCGTAAGACCTTCCCTCCATTCCAGGCAACACTTCCGCCATCTGCAGTCAGACCCCACCACCAAAGACATTTTTCCCTCCCCAACCTTATCTGCCTTCCGGAGGGACCACTCCCTCCGTGACTCCCTTGTCCGCTCCACACTCCCCTCCAGCCCCACCACACCTGGCACTTTTCCCTGCAACCGCAGGAAGTGCTACACCTGCCCCCACACCTCCTCCCTCACCCCAATCCCAGGCCCCAAGAAGACTTTCCACATCCAGCAGATGTTCACCTGCACATCTGCCAATGTGGAATACTGCATCCGCTGTACCCGTTGTGGCCTCCTCTACATCGGGGAAACCAAGCGGAGGCTTGGGGACCGCTTTGCAGAACACCTGCGCTCAGTTCGCAACAAACAACTGCACCTCCCAGTTGCGAACCATTTCAACTCCCCCTCCCATTCCTCAGACGACATGTCCATCCTGGGCCTCCTGCAATGCCACAGTGATGCCACCCGAAGGCTGCAGGAACAGCAAATCATATTCAGCCTGGGAACCCTGCAGCCCAGTGGTATCAATGTGGATTTCACAAGCTTCAAAATCTCCCCTCCCCCAACCGCATCCCAAAACCAGCCCAGCTCATCTCCACCTCCCTAACCTGTTCTTCCTCTCAACTATCCCCTCCTCCCACCTCAAGCCCCACCCCCATCTCCTGTCTACTAACCTCATCCCGCCCCCTTGACCTGTCCATCCTCCCTGGACTGACCTATCTCCTCCCAACCCCCCTACCTACACTCACCTTTACTGGCTCCATCCCCGCCTCTTTGACTTGTCTGCCTCTTCTCCACCTATCCTCTCCTCTATCCATCTTCTATCCGCCTCCCCCTCTCTCCCTATTTATTTCAGAACCCTCTTCCCCTCCCCCATTTCTGAAGAAGGGTCTCGGCCCGAAACATCAAGCTTTCCTGCTCCTATGATGCTGCTCGACCTGCTGTGTTCATCCAGCTCCACACCTTGTTATCTCTCACTCCCTATTGTGTCTGTTGGAAGGCTGTATACCTCACCCTCTGAATTATAAAACCGGTTCCCCACCCCCGCCAAACTAGCTTAAACCAACCCGTACAGCTCGAGCAAACCTCCCTCCCAGGATATTTGTGCCCTTCCGGTTCAGGTGCAACCCGTTCTTACTGTACAGGTCCCACCTTCCCCAGCATGTGCTCCAATTATCCACAAAACGGATGCCGTCCCTCCTACACCAGCCCTGTTGCCACGAGTTTAGCTGCACTCTCTCCCTATTTCTTACCTCGTTATCACGTGGCACTGGTAGTAATCCAGAGATAACTACCCTGTTTGTCCTGGACTTCAGCTTCCAACTTAACTCCCCGTACTCGTTTTTCACATTCTCTGTCCTTTTTCACCCTCTGTCATCGGTACCGATGTGTACCATGACTTCTGGTTGCTCACCCTCCCCGTTAAGGATCTTGAAGACGCGATCCGAGCCACCATGGGCCCTGGCACCCGGGAGGCAACATACCATCCTTTCATCTCATTTGCATCCACAGAACCGCCTGTCTGTGCCTCTTACTATCGAATCCCCCACTACAATTGCTCTCCTATTCTCCCCACTTCCCTTCTGTGCCACACGGTCAGGCTCAGTGCCAGAGACCTGGCCGCTATGGCCTTCCCTTGGTAGGTCGTCCCTCCCAACTGTATCCAAAACGGAATACTTATTATTGAAGGGAATGGCCAAAGGGGATGCCTGCACTGTCTGCCTATCCCCTTTTCCCTTCCTGACAGTCACCCAGCTACCTTTTTCCTGTACCTTGGGTGTGACCACCTCCTTCTAATTCCTCTCTATCACCCCCTCAGCCTCCCGAATGATCCGGAGTTCATCCAGCTCCAATTCCCTAATGTGTTTCTTGAGGGGCTGGAGTTGGGTGCACTTCTCGCAGGTGAAGTCAGAGGGGACACCAGCAGTGACCCTTACCTCCCACATCCTGCAAGAGGAGCATGCAACTGCCCTAGCTTCCATTCCCTCTACTCTACATTTCCAGAAGAATTTTTAAAAAAAGCCTTACCTTACCAACCCTCCGCACAGTCTATTTTTTGGTTAGAGGAGGAGGATGGGTGGGAGACTTTACACGTGTAGTGTTTTGGGTTTAGCCAATGCCCATATATATTAGAGATAAAAGGTACTGCAGATGCTGGAGAATCCGAGATAACAAGCATGGGGCTGGATGGACACAGCAGGTCAAGCAGCATCATAGGAGCAGGAAAACTTGACGTTTCGGGCCTAAACCCTTCATCAGAAATGGGGGAGGGGAAGAGGGTTCTGAAATAAATAGGGAGAGAGGGGGAGGCGGATAGAGGATGGCCCTGAGGTTGTTATCTCGGATTCTCCAGCATCTGCAGTACCTTTTATCTCTGATACAATTTTAACCCCACTGTGAAGCCTCTTCTAAGGATGCCTACCCTGAAGAAGTTACCCTCCTCCCTCTGGACAAACCTCAGGGCCATCCTCTATCCACCTCCCCCTCTCTCCCTATTTATTTCAGAACCCTCTTCCCCGCCCCCATTTCTGATGAAGGGTTTTGGGCCCGAAACGTCAAGTTTTCCTGCTCCTATGATGCTGCTTGACCTGCTGTGCCCATCCAGCCCCATGCTTCCATGCTTGTTATCTCGCCCATATATATTAGTTCACTTCCTGGCTCGTGCTCTCACGACTTCCGCCGCTGAAAGCAAGAACGCTGTTGGAGATCAACCATTTCAGTGCCAGGATACCTCTGCAGGAGTTTCTCAGGGTAGAGTCATCAGCACAGCCATCTTTGGCTGCCTCATCAATGACCTTCCCTCCATCATAAGGTCAGAGGTGGGGATGTTTACCGATGATCGCACAATGTTCAGCACCATTCGTGACTCCTCAGATACTGAAGCAGTCCGTGTTCAAATGCAACAAGATCTGGACAATATCCAGGTTTGGGCTGGCATGTGGCAAGTGACATTCGCGCCACACAAATGCCAGGCTATGACCACCACCAATAAGAGACAATCTGACCACCATCCCATGACATTCAATGGTGTTACCATCACTGAATCCCCCACCATCAACATCCTGGGGGTTACCATTGACCAGAAACTCAACTGGACTCACTACATAAACATTGTGGCTACAAGAGCAGGCCAGATACTAGGAATACTGCAACAAGTAACTCACCTCCTGACTTCTCAAAGCATGTCCACCATCTACAAGGCACAAGTCAGGAGTGTGATGGAATACTCCCCACTTGCCTGGATGGATGCAGCCCCAACAACACTCAGGAAGCTCAACACCATCCAGGACAAAGCAGCCGCTTGATTGGCACCACATCCACAAGCATCCACTCCCTCCACCACTGACGCTCAGTAGCAGCAGTGTGTACTATCTACAAGATGCACTGCAGAAATTCACCAAAGATCCTCAGATAGCACCTTCCAAACCCACGACCACTTCCATCTAGAAGGACAAGGGCTGCAGACATATGGGAACACCACCCCCTCCAAGTTCCCCTCCCAGCCACTCGCCATCCTGACTTGGAAATATATCGTCATTCCTTCACTGTCGCTGGATCAAAATCCTGGAATTCCCTCCCTAAGGGCATTGTGGGTCAACCCACAGCAGGAGGACTGCAGCGGTTCAGGAAGGCAGCTCACCACCACTTTCTCAAGGGGGCAACTAGGGATGGACAATAAATGCTGGGCCCAGCCAGTGATGCCCACATCCCACAAATAAATTTTTAAAACATCTTTCCCCAAGATCTGTGTCCAAGGGGGTTTATGATTCAACCAAATTCAACCCTGTCCAAGAGGACCTCCAAGTCCTTGCCAGAGAAATGCAATGACAACCTCCCCTTCTCTGCCAATTCTCTGCGCAGTGCCCGAAACCAAGCAGGGCTCCTCGTGGGAGCACAGTGAGACTTTAAAAATAGGATATGCATAAGGGAGTCTGGAATTAATTTGGATGTTCACTGAGAGGTGAGTTGCTCTGGGAATGGTGATTGGTGAGACAGGGCAATATATCAAGATGTCAAGGTTGTCCATTGGCTGGTGTGTGAGCCAGCTCGTCCAATCTTGGCACCAACCTCAGAAGTTGGAAGAAAGAACGTTGCAAGATTGATAGAGTTGTGTTTGCTGTTGGCATTTCCACTGCCAAAATCTGTCTGGTTGAGAGTTGTAGTCAGAGAGGGATACAACACAAATTCTCGTTTTGAGAGTTTTTAATCAACTTGGTACAAATGATTGACTTGTTTGACCATCCCAGAGGGCAGTTAAGAATCAACCACATTGATGTGGATCTGGAGTCACATGTAGGCCAGACCAAAGGATGGCAGTGATAACAAGGTGTAGAGCTTGATGAACACAGCAGGCCAAGCAGCATCAGAGGAGCAGGAAGGCTGACGTTTCGGGTCTAGACCCTTCTTCAGAAATGGGGAAGGGGAAGAGGGTTCTGAAATAAATAGGGAGAGAGGGGGAGGCAGATAGAAGATGGATAGAGGAGAGGAAGCAGACAAGTCAAAGAGGCGGGGATGGAGCCAGTAAAGGTGAGTGTAGGTGGCAAGCTTCAAAATCTCCCCTCCCCCAACCGCATCCCAAAACCAGCCCAGCTCATCCCCGCCTCCCTAACCTGTTCTTCCTCTCACCTATCCCCTCCTCCCACCTCAAGCCGCACCCCCATCTCCTATCTACTAACCTCATCCTGCCCCCTTGACCTGTCCGTCCTCCCTGGACTGACCTATTTCCTCCCCACTCCCCCACCTACAAACTGCCTCCTCTCCACCTATCCTCTCCTCTATCCATCTTCTATCCGCCTCCCCCTCTCTCCCTATTTATTTCAGAACCCTCTTCCCCTCCCCCATTTCTGATGAAGGGTCTAGGCCCGAAACGTCAAGCTTTCCTGCTCCTATGATGCTGCTTGGCCTGCTGTGTTCATCCAGCTCCACACCTTGTTATCTCAGATTCTCCAGCATCTGCAGTACCTGTTATCTCTGATACAAAGGATGGCAGTTTCCTTCCCTAAAGGACATTTGTCAACCAGATGGCTTTTTAAATTGGTTTGGCCACTTTTGGGATACTGCATTCAGTTCTGGTGTCCCTGCATCAGAAAGTATGTTGTGAGACTTGAAAGGGTTCAGAAAGATTTAGCCAAGGTTGGAGGGTTTGAGCTAAAGCAGGAGGCTGAATAGGCTGGAGCATCAGAGAATCCCTACAGTGTGGAAACAGGCCCTTCAGCCCAACTAGTCCACAGCGATCCTCAGAGCATCCCACCCAGACTCATCCCCCTAATCCACTCATCCCTATGGGTAATTTAGCACGGGCAATCCACCTAGCTTGCACATTTTGGATTGTGGGAGGAAACCCACACAGGCACAGGGAGAATGTGCAAACTCCACACAGACAGTTGCCTGAGGGTGGAATCAAACTCAGGTCCCTGGTGCTGTGAGGTAGCAGTGCTAACCACTGAGCCACCGTGCCACCCTAAGACTGGAGGATGAGAGTGATCATAGAATCCCTACAGTGTGGAAACAGGCCCTTCAGCCCAACAAGTCCACACCGACCATCAGAGCTTCCCACCCAGTCCCATCCCCCTATAACCCACATAGTCTACACATCCCTGAACACTATGGACAATTTAGCACGGCTAATCCACCTAGCCTGCACATCTTTGGACTGTGGGAGGAAACCAGAGCACCTGGAGAGCATGCAAACTCCACACAGACAGTCACCCGAGGGTGGAATCAAACCTGGGACCCTGGTGCTGTGAGGCAGCAGTGCTAACCACTGAGCCACCATGCCGCCCGCACTGAGAAGTGACCTTTTTGAAACTTACAAAATCATGAGGGGCATAAGATAGGGCAGCGGAGCCCAAAACTAGACAGCAAGTTTAAGGTGAGAGGGGAAAGATTTAAAAGGGACCTAAGGGGCAACTTTTTCATACAGAGGGTGGTTCGTGTGTGGAATGAGCTGCCAGAGGAAGTGGTGGTGGCTGGTACAATATTTAACATGTATCTGGATGGGTATATGAATAGGAAGGATTTAGAGGGATATGGGCCAAATGCTGGCAAATGGGACTAGATTAATTTAGGTTATGTATTTGGAATGGGCAAGTTGGACCAAAGGTTCTGTTTCCGTGCTGTATATCTCTATGACTCTATGAATCTAATTGAGAATGGAGACATGGTCATCATTACATATAAATATCAGTTGTTTCCATCCTGCCTGGGATGGGGGTGGATGGGTTGGGGGAGGGGATGGGAACATGGGGAGAGGTGGTGGAGAGGTGTGTGTGTGCAGTGCTGTGTCTTTTTTTGGAGAATGAAGTAGATTGGAGTATGTTTTAGTGGAAGGTCATTTAGGAAACAGTGATCACAACATTATCATTATAACAGCAATGGGAAAGGACAAGGAGACACCTAATGTGCAAACCTGGAGGGCAGCTAATGTAAATATTGAAAAGGGGAACTGACCATCTTGATTGGAAGCAAAGACAGGCAGGTTATACGGCCAATGGGACAGTGTCAAAAACAGATGAAGAAACCCTAGGTGCAGGAATGGACAGTGCCCCCTGTCCTCTCCTGGTTGACAAAGTCAGAAGTCACACAACACCAGGTTAAAGTCCAACAGGTTTATTTGGAATTGTACCAGCTTTCAAAGTGCAGCCCCTTTTTCAGATGCAGTGAGACAGCAGGGCACACAGACACAGAGTTTATAGGCAGAGAGATCAAGGGCAGAGAGATCAAAAGATCATATGCCTGGTGTGAGGCCAGTGTCAGATTGATAAGTCTCTGCAGGTGACCAAGTGTACCAACAACTGCCAATTCCCAGACGCTATCCTACAACTCATCCGCTTCATCCTCGACCACAGCGTTTTCACCTTCAACAACCAGTTACGGAGTCGTAAAGCCATAGAGTCATACAGCAAGGAAACAGGCCCTTTGGTCAAAACTGATCCACGCTGACCATGGTGCCTTCTCACCTAATTCCAATTGCGCGCATTTGGTACACAGGCCTCAAAACACTTCCCATCCACGTACCTATTCAAATGATTTTTAAATGTTGCTACTGTACCAGCCTCAACCACTTTCTCTGGCAGCCCATTCCATACATACACCACTCTCTGTGTGAATAAGTTGCCCCTCAGATCGTTCTTAAATCTTTCCCTCTCATCTTAAACCTATTCCCCATCCCTGGGAAAAACACTATATGCATTCATCCTATCTGTGCCCCTCATGATTTTATATACCTCAATAAGGTCATCCCTACGTTCCAAGGAACAAAGTCCTATCCTGGCCAACCTCTCCCTATAACTCAGGCCTACTAGTCCTGGCAACATCCTCGTAAATATTCTTTGCAAATTTTCCAGTTTAATTGTGTTTTTCCTATAACAGGGTGACTAAAACCGTACCCAATACTCCAAGTGTGGCCTCACCAATGATTTATACAACTATAACATAACATCCCAACTCCTATACTCAAAGCCTTGACTGATGAAGGCCAGCATGCTAAATGCCTTCTTCACCACCCTGTCTACCTGTGACACTGCTTTCAATGAACTATGTACTTGTACTCCTGGGTCCCTCTGTTCCACAACACTCCTCAGGACTCCTCAGGACCTGATCTTATTCATTCAGCACACAGAACAACCATGGGGATCAGATTTTCACCCAATATGCCAACATTTTCATGCATAAGTTTGAGCCAGACTTCTTTGCTGCACAGCACTTCCAGCCAACCAGATACATTGATGACATTTTCTTCCTTTGGACTCATGACGAGGAATCACTGAGACAACTACACAGGGATATCAACAAGTTTCATCCCACCATCAGACTTACCATGGACTACTTTTTTGAATCAGTCTCATTCTTGGACACACACATCTCCATCAGGGATAGACACCTCTGTACCTCACTCTATCGCAAGCCCATTGATAACCTCATGACGCTACACTTCTTTCGCTTCCACCTTAAACATGTTAAAACAGCTATCCCCCGTGGATAAACCCTATGGTACACAGGATCTGTTTGAATGAGGAGGAATGTGACGACACCTGAAGGTTTTGAAAGATGCCCTCATAAGAACAGGATACGATGCTCAACTCATTGATCACCAGTTCCGAAGTGCCACAGCAGAAAAACACAACTATGTCCTCTGAAGATAAACACATGACGCAACCGATAGAGTATCCTTCGTCATCCAGTACTTCCCCAGAGCGGAGAAACTACGCCATGTTCTTCACTGCCTTGAACATATCATCAATGACGAACAACATCTCGCCAAGACCATCCCTGCACCTCCACTTGTCGCCTTCAAACAATCGCCAAAACTTAGACAGACCATTGTTCGCAGCAAACTACCCGGCCTTCAGAACAACATCGACCACACAACCCTGTCATGGCAACCTCTGTAAGACATGTCAGATCATTGACATGAACACTACCATCACATGCAGGAACACTACCCACCACGTGCACGGCAGGTAATCATATGACTCGGACAATGTTGTCTATCTTATACTCTGCAGGTAAGGATAACCCGAGGCCTGGTATATCGGTGACACCATGGAGATGCTACAAACAACAGATGAATGGACACTGCGCAACAAACAGGGATGTTCCCTCCCAGTGGGGAAACACTTCAGCGTCAAGGACGTTCAGCCTCAGATCGTCAGTTAAGCATCCTCCAATGCGAACTCTGAGATACACAACAACGCAGAATCGCCGAGCAGAGACTGATAGCCAAGTTCCGTGAAGACAGCCTCAACTGTGATCTTGGGGTAATATCGATTTTCATGTGAACCCACCACACGGTTTTATATCTGTAAAATCTTCCTTTCTGTCCTGTTTTCACACCATCGCCTTCATAAATTGTGATGATCTTTCGACCTTAATTAGTTTGGACAGTTTTTAATTACTTATTACACTTTTCCTCTCGCTCACAAACACACATACACATAGACACACACACACCCTCACACACACACACTCACACGCACATACACACACACATGCACGCACACACACATACACCGTCTCTCACACACACACTAACACACACACACTACCACATGCACACACAGACACAGTCTCTCTCTCTCACACACACACATATACACATACACACACACACACACACACACACACACACACACAGAGTGTGGGGGTGAATTGCTTTGTCCAAGATATTTATTTGCAGATACATTCTATTTTGTTCAAAAAACACAATGTGTAGTCACAGTCAGTCAGTGTGGCTTCTTATAAATTCCAGCTTTCGGAATAAAACCAGCCTGATTCCAGGCTGAAATGCTGAGACAGATTCTGAACAAAGCCTTACACCTACAATTCAGTGTCTGACCGTTTTGTGTATTCCTACGGCTCTGCCTGATGGTCATGAGAGCCCAGGACTGATATTCACTTTATAAACACTTTACACACCGTCTAACACTCTTGGTCACCTGCAGAGACTTATCAACCTGACAGTGCACTCACACCAGTTTTATGGTCTTTTGCCTCTCTGCCCTTGATCTCTCTGTCTATAAACTCTGTGTCTGTGTGTCCTGCTCTCTCTCTGCTCCCGACAAAGGGGCTGTGCTCTGAAACCTTGTGTGATTCCGAATAAACCTGTTGGTCTATAATGTGGCATTGTGTGATTTCTGACTTTGTCCATCCCAGTCCAACACCGGCGCCTCCACATCATGGCACTCTCGGTTGAATTTGAATTCTTGGCTCCAACTTACTCTCCCTGTTTATGTTTCCTTTTGGGCTCCTGTGTCACATCGCGCTCTGTATCACTGGTGGTGAGTTTGCTACATGATGTGATGGCAATTTCTCAGAACGAGTGTGATATTGAATGCCTGTTTTGACTGTGTGGTCACTCAGAGAGTGCCTGCGAACACAGGGTAGAACTGTTCTCTGTGTTCATCCAGAGGAGCAGCTACACGTTTTAACAGCGATAGCTTGTTGGTGCAAGCTGATAGCTGAGAATGAGGTTATTTGTGAATGTTGTGTGAATCTCACATTTTGGAATAGGTGAGAAGGCGGTTGTGTGCAGCTTGCATGGTTGCCTAGGGAGTATAGGGCCATATCAGCCCTTAACAAGATCAGCAATTATCAAAATCAATTGATAAGTACAGCTTGAGTCAAAGGCTTTATCAGCTGCCAAGGGTTCCTCTGCAAATTGCTATTTCATCTGGATTTCAGAAACTTTTTGAATTGCTTGTGAAAATGTGAATTAACTCTTATATAAAAAAAACCTTCCAATGCTGTCCTGTCTCAGTTGCAGCATGGACTCACTGACAGACACAAGGGTATGAGAGACAGGTATTTCATATAGTGCTTTGATCAGGGACAGCATGATGCAACTTTCCAAAGTCAAGAGCAAACCTCAAGAAATTTTATCTTTTCATTCAAAAATTTTTGGCACAGAAGACACCATTCGGTCCATCGTGTCTCTATCAGTTCTTGGATAGAACTAATCCATAGACCCACTTCTCCATAGCCCTGTCCTAATCCTAAACTAATCCCATTGCCCCATTCCCTCCCCCATAGCCCTAAATCAATCCCAAAATAATCCTACCGTTCCACGCTCTCCCCATAGCCCTGTGTCAATCTCCAAACTAAGCCTACTGCCCCAGTCTCTCTCCATAACCCTGTTTCAATCCCCAAACTAATTCCATTGCCCCGCTCTCTTCCCATAGACTTGTATCAATCCCTGATCTAATCCCACCGTCTCATTCTCTCCCCATTGCCCTGTACAAATCCCAAACTAATCTCACTGCCCCGTGCTCTCCCCATAGCCCTGTATCAATCCCCAAACCAATCTCACTGCCCCACTCTCTCCCCGCAGCCTGTATCAATCCCAAACTAATCCCACTGCCCCACTCTATCCTCTGTATCATCAGCAGAAGGGGACAATCTGCTTTTCCATTTCTCACTCCAAATGTCAATCTTCCAACTCACAATGTGACCCCTTTTCCAGATGCTGACAGCCCCTCTGTCAGGGAATGTATCTGGACAAAACTGTCTCTTTTCAATAACAATGAGTGCTCCTTTTAATACTGACAGGCTACTTGAACACATGGCCATCATATGCAGTC
The DNA here is from genome assembly GCA_024137785.1 of Ginglymostoma cirratum. NCBI lineage: Eukaryota > Metazoa > Chordata > Chondrichthyes > Orectolobiformes > Ginglymostomatidae > Ginglymostoma > Ginglymostoma cirratum. Next base: position 99,330 of record JAHRHZ010000249.1, read on the forward strand.
CTAGCCCTGAACCATATTCATCTCTATTTATAAAGTCACAGAGTCATACAGCTTGAATATAGAACCTTCGGTCCACTTTGTCCATGCTGCCCAGTTTTCCCAAACTAAATTAGTCCAACTTGCCTGCATTTGACCCATATCCCTCTAAACCTTTTCTATTCATGTACCTGTCCAAATGTCTGTTGGGTGACAAGAGCGATATATCACCTAATCTTTGCCAACTTTAAGGGCATTTAAATCGTTGGATAAACATATGGATGATAATGGAATAGTGTAGGTTAGAGGCGCTTCAGATTGGTTTCACAGGCCGGTGCAACATCGAGGGCTGAAGGGCCTGTACTGCGCTGTTATGTTCTATGTTCTATGTTCTATGTTCTAACCTTTTCATCTTGAACTCATCAGGGCCAAATGCAAGAATTCCAAGCTTCGAACAGTCACAGCAATTCATATGAAAAGAGAAAAGGATGATGACTGTTGGGTAAGACAAATACATGGCTAAGGCGGTTATTGTTATCTTTGGAAAGTTGACATGATTGTTGGCCCTGATGAGTGCAAGGTGAAAAGTTTTGATCACACATTCAGTCGCACCCAAGTTTTAAATAACCACATTCTCTTTTAGTTCCTTTTCTCTCAGGGGGGCCCTCCTCTTTCTGTGATTAACAAGGAGCAGACATTGTAAACGGTATTCAGATAGTGGTTAGAGGAAAAGAGAAGGGGACTTCCATCCAACTGTGATTATACTGAGCCCTTCCCTTTTGAGGTCCAATATTTGCCATTAGAGTCATTGTCATCCAGTCATACAGCACTGAAGTAGACCCTTCGGACTAACTTGTCCCTGCCGACCTGATATCCTAAAACGATCTAGTCGCGTTTTCCAGTGTTTGGCCCTTACCCCTCTAAACCCTTCCAATTAATTTTAAATGTTGTAATTGTACCAGCCTCTACCACTCCCACCGGCAGCTTATTCCTTACACACACCACCTTCTGTGTGAAAAAGTTGCCCCTTAGGTCCTTTTTATGTCTTTCTTCTCTCACCTTAAACCTATGCGCGACTGCCCTACCCCAGGGGAAAAGACCTTGGCTATTTACCCCATTCATGCCCCTCATGACTTTACAAACCTCTATAAGGTCAGCAGCCCTCAGCCTCCAATACTCCAATACTCCAGGAAAAGTAGCCCCAGCATATTCAGCTTCTCGCTTTAGCTCAAACTCTCCAGCCTTGGCAACATCCTTGTAAATCTGTTCTGCACCCTTTCAAGTTCAAAATGTCTTTCATACAGCAGGGAGACAAGAATTGAATGCAGTATTCCAAAAGTGACCTAACCAATGTCCCTTACAGCTTCAACATAAACTCCCAACTCCTATACTCAACGCACTGACCAATAAAGGCAAGCGTACCAAATGCCTTCTTCACTACCCTGTCTACCTGGGACTCCACTTTCAAGGAACGATGATGCGGAGATCCCAACGTTGGACTGTGGTGGACAAAGTCAGAAGTCACATGATACCAGGTTTTGGTCCAGGTTTATTTGAAATCACAAGCTTTTGCAACGCTATGCCTTTATCAGGTGAAGTGAAGAGAAGCACACAGGCACAGAATTTGTAGGTAGAGGGATGAAAAGATCATACAAATGGTATGAGTGGAGTGTTGAATAGCAAGTCTTTGCAGGTGATCAAGAGTGTCAGGTGGAGTGAGTAAAGTGTCAACCAGCTGAATAGTACGTTAAGGGGATGACCTACAATCCGAATAATTGAGAGAGAGCGCTAATTTTTTTAAAAATTAAAAATAAGGTGGTGCTGGAGACAAACCGAATGGCTGGAATACCACATTGAGGGTCTAACCAAAGTAACAAATAATCCAAGACTGTACAAACTAATTAAGGTAGAGAGATCATAACAATTTATCAAGGTGATGGTGTTAGAACAGGATGGCGAAGACGATTTTACAGATACAGAACAGTATGGGCGGGGTCACATGTAGCGCAACATGAACCCCTAGATCACGGTTGAGGCTGACATCATGAGTACGGAACTTGGCTGTCAGTCTCTGCTTGGCGATTCTGCGTTGTTGTATATCTCGGAGTCCGCTTTGGAGGACGCTTACCTGAAGATCCGAGGCTGAAAGTCCTTGACCGCTGAGGTGTCCCTTGACTGGGAGGGAACATTCCTGTCTGGTGTTTGTTGCAAGATGTCCATTCATCTGGCGTCTGTATGGTGTCGGTGATATACCACATCTCAGGGCATCCTTGCCTGCAGTGCATGAGGTAGACAACATTAGCCGAGACAGGTGACCATGTATGTGCTGGATGGTGTTCCCACGTGTGGAGGTATGAATTTTGAACCTGCATTCTGGGGGTCTCTTTGTTTGGCAACACTCCCCAGCACCCCACCACTAAGTGTATATTACTCACTGTGTTGCAACTTAGATGGAACACTTAGAGGAAAGATCCAGGCCCTTAGCGATAAAGAAAAGGCTTGCATTTCTGCAGCACCGTACATCACATCAGGAAGTTCCAAAGTACTTGAAGTCGTTTTGAAGTGCTGTCACCATTGTCGTGAAGGAAGCATATCCTCTGTGCACAGAAAGCTCCCACAAACAGCAATGTAACAATGACCAGACAATCTCTTTCAATGGTGCCGGGTTGTGTGATAAATATTGTCAAGGACATCGTTGCAAACTCCCCTGGTCTTCTTGGGAAATAGTCACCATGGGAACATTTTACTTTCACCTGAGAGGGCGATTTGAGGTTTTATGCAGAAGCAGGTGCCTCTGATAATGCAGCTCTCCTTCAGTACTGTGGGGCTAGATTCCTGCTGTCTATTAGTGTGGGACTCAAACTCGTGACCTTCAGCCTCAGAAACGAGGAAATTACCCATGGACTATGACTAACCCTGGAGAAGAGCATTTATCAGATACTTTAGGAACTTTTAAGTGACTCTTGGATAGGCACATGGAGGATAGTAAAATGTAGGGTATGCAGGGTAGATTGATCTTTGTAGGATAATAGGTCGGCTCAACATCGTGGGCCGAAGGGCCTGTACTGTGCTGTACCGTTCGATGTTCTATGTTCTATATTTTATCTTGTTCAGTTCATGACTGGCCTGTTGTCTTTACCAGCAGGTTAGTTTCTGTTGTTGTGGGTTTGACCAACACATTATTGGGAAGGAGAATTAAAGTTCTGTTGAAACGATAATATCAGACTGATTCATAGCTCCATATGAGGGAGGTCCCACTGTAACACTCAGTTTAATCCCAGCCCCAGTGGTTTTGTTTCGCTCCCCTTCACCGTTAGCACTGATCCCTCCTGTGGGTCCCAGTTCCTCATTTCCTACTGTATCACATCCAAATGCTCAATTCTCATGCATGCCTTCAAAAGTTACATTTGTGTAGCGCCTTACATGACCTCAAAGTGCCCCAAAACACCAAACGGCTAATTACAAAGAGTATATAGCAGAAGCAAGCCATTCAGCCCATGAGAATTATGCTGAACCTTTCCCCACCTTTCTTACCTAACCACATCAGCACCATCCTTTTGTTCCTTTCCCCGTCATATGTTTATCTAGCTTCCCCTAAATGTAACTACACTATCTACCTCAACTACTCCCTGAGGTAGGGAGTTCCACATTCTACAACTTCCTGGTTAAGATCATTCTCCTGAATTCCCCATTTGGATTTCTTGGAGATTGGTTTATATTTTTCTCATTCTGGGATCCCCCAACACAGTGAAAGTATTTTTCCGATGTTTAACCTATCAAGCCCCTTCATGATATTAACGACAAATAATGTCTGAGTCTTTATTGGTCAGTGCATTGAGTATAAGGGTTAGGGGGGGTCATGTTGCAGCTGTACGGGACATTGGTTGGGCCACTTTTGGAATACTGCATTCAGTCCTGGTCTCCCTGCTGTAGGAATGATATTGTGAAAGGGCTCAGAAAAGATTTACAAGGATGTTGTCAGGGTTGGAGGGTTTGAGCTACAGGGAGAGACTGAATAGGCCGGGGCTATTTTCCCTGGAGTGTCAGAGGCTGAAGGGTGACCTTATAGAGGTTTATAAAATCATGAGGCACATCGATAATGTAAATAGACAAGGTCTGTTCCTCAGGGTAGAGGAGTCCAAAACTAGATGGCATAGGTTTAAGGTGAGAGGGAAAGATTTAAAAGGGACCTCAGGGACAACAGTTTCACACAGAGGGTGGTGCTTGTATGGAATGAGCTAAAAGCGGAAGTGGTGGAGGCTGGTACAATTACAACATTGAAAAGGCATCCGGATGGGTACATGAATAGGAAGGGTTTAGAGGGATATGGGCCAAATGCTGGAAAATGGGACTAGATTTATTTAGGATATCTATTCAGTGTCGATGAGTTGGACTGAAGGGTCTGTTTCCGTGCTGTACATCTCTATGACTCTTTGTTCATCTTGAGGAAGGAATCCCAGCCTTCCTTGATAGTTCGAACTGATGAAATATTTAATTAGTGTAATCATTGGTATTAAGTTGGAAATGTGGCAGCCAATTTGCACACAGCCAGCTCCCACCAAACAGCCATGTGATGAAGAGTTATGGTCAGTTATGAAGGCAGATTGGATAAGGATTCATACCCGAAACGTCAGCTTTCTTGCTCCTCTGACGCTGCTTGGCCTGCTGTGTTCATCCAGCTCTGCACCTTGTTATCTTGGATAGCCTGTGATTGTTTTCCTTGGAGCAGAGGTGATTGAGAGGAATGGGAGGTGTCGGGATTAAGAGGTCTAGGGGAATGATTCTCACTTTGGGGCTTGTATGTTGCAGACAGTCCCAGGTTGAGGCCTCATTTCTAAGTGGCCCGGTGGCTCATGGTACCACTGCTTCCACAGAATGATAGGGACACGGTTTTGATCCCCGCCTCGTGTGAATGTCTGTGTGGAGTTTGCACATTCTCCCTGTGTCTGCGTGGGTTTCCTCCGGGTGCTCCAGTTTCCTCCCACAGTCCGAAGATGTACAGGTTGGGTGAACTGGCCATGCTAAATTGCCCATAGGGCAGGCCAGGGGGATTAGTCTTGGGAAATGCAGGATTATAGGCTTCTGGATGGGAAGCTCTTCAGAGGGTTAGTCTGGACTCAATGAGCCAAATGGCCTGCTTCCACACTGTAGGCATTCTACAAAAAGGGACATAATTCAGGTGCATAAAATAATGAGCAATATAGATGAAGGAAGGATCAATAACAAGGTGGAGCATAGGTTGAAGGGAGGGGGCAGGAGGTTCAGAGGGGATGTGAGAAATAACTTTTTCACCCAGAGGATGGCGGGAATCTGGAACTGCCTGTGAGGGTGGTTGAAGCAGAAACCCTCATAACATTGAAGAAGTATTTAAATGCACTCTTGCAATGCCAAGGCACACAGGGCCATTGGCCAAGTGCTGAGGGATGGGATTTGTATAAGTTAGTCCCTTGTTTATGGTCATCACAGATGTGATGGGCCGAGGGGCCTTTTTCTGTGCTGTAGGTCTCTGTGACCCTATGACCAGATTATCTGTCCTCATGGTGTTGGCTGACATGTGAATATTGACTCAGGAAAATGGATGGGCCAGACGTTGTCTTCGTTTTAGAGTGGGTCAGAAAACATTACGTCAGGTCTCTGGCACTTGCTCAGTGCTGCATTCTGAATATGATCCTGGATCACACGCTCAAACCTGTGGGATAGGAGCTGAACATTCACAGATCAACAGGATACTATTACGGGAGAAAGGAGAAGGATAATATTTTTACACAGTGAGCTGTTATGATCTGGAATACTGTCCAAGTGGTAAAGAAAAGCATTTAATAGTAACTTCCTAAAAATGAATTAGGTATTTATTTGATGGGACATTTGACTAGTCGGACTAATTGGAAAGCTCTTTCAGCAAGGTGGCATAGGGATGAAGGATTGAATTGCACTATTTGTACTCCAGGCTTCTATGAATTGCCATCAGTGTTATCATGTAAGCAGCACAATTATCTCACACACAACAAGATTCCACAGACACATTGAGAGTTGAAAGAGACCGATGAATGGAAGGCTCTGTTTCTCAACCTCATCCCTCACCTGAGGTGCACTGCCCCTTAGGTTAAACCACCACCAGCCATCGCTCTCTTGCAACCTTACTGGAAAACCACTGGAAAAGGGAGCTTTAATTTAGTGCTGCTTCCAAAGAATGGCATCTCTGACAGTGTAGCACTCCCCAGTGTTGCACTGGTGGATTGGCATTGACTTTATCTGAGGTTCTCCCATTCCAACCTTGTTCAGCTGTTAACTGCTGTGTATGTGGTGCTATCTTTGACACTTTCCTGGCTCTCTGGCCATGATCCTAGTTGGACCTTACTGAAATTAGCATCTCCTTATTGGCCACAAACTCTATCCATTAGCCACTGACTCCATTCCTCTCCCTGACAAACATGTGATGCTGAACCAGAATTTTAACTTGGCACTCTAAGAATTATAGAACCTCCACAGTGCAGAAGCTGGCCATTCAGCCCATTAAGTCAACACCGATCCTCTGATGAATCTCCCTCTCAGACCCAGCCCCCTGTAACCCTGTATTTCCCGAGACTCTATGGGCAATTTCCCATGGCCAATCCACCTAAGCTGTACATTTTTACACTGTGGGAGGAAACCCACGCAGACACGGGGGAGAATGTGCAAAGTCTACACAGACAGTCACCTGACAGTAGAATCGAACACAGGTCTCTGGCGCTGTGAGGCAGCAGTGCTAACCACTGAGCCACTGTGCCACCCTTTAGTGTGACACAGTGCCCCCCTTGGTG
>JAHRHZ010000249.1:108637-189017 GCA_024137785.1 Ginglymostoma cirratum
GGGGCTGGATGAACACAGCAGGTCAAGCAGCATCATAGGAGCTGCTCCTATGATGCTGCTTGACCTGCTGTGTTCATCCAGCCCCATGCTTGTTATCTTGGATTCTCCAGCATCTGCAGTACCTTTTATCTATTAATGATGACCATTGTTGACATTTGTTGACATTGTTAAAAACCTATCTGTTTCACTAAAGGAAATCTGCTGCCTTTACCTGGTCTGGACTGGTTAACACATGTCTCCAGGCCCACAGCAATGTGACTGACACTTAATTACTCTCTCCCCAGATAGAGATGGACAGTAAATTGCCTCGTCAGCAGCATACATGTCCCATGAATAAGTAGGTGTATGTTGTTGGACAAATTAGCCAGAAGTTTCTATCAAAGGCATGACTCTCAATGACTGGTTTCTGGGATTGGCTCATATTCATGGGGACTGTCTAATTCCCTTAGCCCAGGGATGATGCCCCAGTTCCTAGAGATATTTTCAGTGATGAAGTTGGATTCTCGATGGGATATTGGGATATTCAGACATTCCAATTAGTGGAGTTGGATTGCCACACTGGCAACAAGCTCAGAGGTAATATCTTATTCAATACCTTGGTATCAAGACTTGCCATTATTGGTCAGTGCATTGAGTATCATCAAAGGCCTGCATCTTTCCTCTAAGTGCCCTGTTTAAGTTGCAACACAGGGAGGAATATAGATCATCATAGAATCCCTACATTGTGGACACAGGCCCTTTTGGCCCAACAAGTCCACACTGACCCTCAGAACATTCCACCCAGATCCATTCCCCGATAACTCACCTAATCTACACATCCCTGAACACTATGGATAATTTAGTGTGGCCAATCCACCTAGCCTGCACATCTTTGGACTGTGGGAGGAAACCAGAGCACCCGGAGGAAACCCATGCAGACACGGGGAGAACGTGCAAACTCCACACAGACAGTCACTCGAGGGTGGATTTGAACCACACTTAATGGTCAGGCCCTGGGGATGTTGTCGAACAAAGAGACCTTGGGGTGCAGGCTCATTGTTCCTTGAAGGTGGACTCACAGGTAGACAGGGTAGTGAAGAAAGCATTTGGTACACTTGCCTTCATTGGTCAGTGCATTGAGTATAGCAGTTGGGAGGTCATGTTGTAGCTATACAGGACATTGATGAGGCCACTTTTGGTATACTGTGTTCAATTCTGGTCTCCCTGCTATCGGAAGGATGTTGTTAAACTTGAGACCATTCAGAAAAGATTTACAAGGATGCTGTCAGGGTTAGAGGGTTTGAGCTATAGGGAGAGGGTGAATAGGCTGGGGCTATTTTCCCTGGAGTGCCAGAGGCTAAGGGGTGACCTTACAGAAGTTTATAGCATCATGAGGGGCATGGATAGGATGAATAGCCAAGGTCTTCTCCCCAGAATAGGGGAACCTAAAACTAGAGGGCATAGATTTAAGGTGAGAGGGGAAGGATTTAAAAGGGGCCTAAGGGGCAACTTATTCATGCAGAGTGTGGTGTGTGTATGGAATGAGCTGCCAGAGGAAGTGGTGGAGGCTAGTACAGGTACAATATTTAAAAAGCATCTGGATGGGTATATGAATAGGAAGGGTTTAGAGGGATATGGCCAAATGCTGGCAAATAGGACTAGATTAATTCAAGATATCTGGTTGGCATGGACAAGTTGGACCGAAGGGTCTATTTCCATGCTGTACATCTCTATAACTCTATGACTCAGTGACATACAATAATTTTGAGGTGGACTAGATTAGCACAGAAAGTACGGTTTGATCAAGATTAAAGATTTTTTAAAAAAAGCACCTTTCACAACCTCAGGATGTCCCTAAGTACTTTATAGCCTATGAGCTGCTTTTGAAGCTAGGTCACTGTTGTAATATCGGAAGTACAGCAAGGTCCCACAAACAGTGATGAGATAAATAACCACATCATTGCTTCTAATTATTAACTGGGAGACAAAAGTTTGCTAGGACACCAGGGAGATCTCTTCAGCTCTCCTTTAAGATAATTCTGTGAGACTGTCTACATAAAGGCTAGGAATCCTATCGTGAGTAACTCACCTCCTGACTTCCCAAAGGCAGTCCACCATCTACAAGGTACAAGTCAGGAGTGTGATGGAATAGTCCCCACTTGCCTGGATGGGGGCAGCTCCAACAACACTCAAGAAGCTTGACACCATCCTGGATAAAGTAGCCCACTGGATTAGCACTACACTCACAAGCATTCATTCCCTTCATCACTGACGCTCAGTAGTAGCAGTGTGTCCTATCTACAAGATACCCTGCAGAAATTCACCGAAGACCCTCAGACAGCATCTTCCAAACCCACGACCACTTCCATCTAGAAGGACAAGGGAAGCAGATACACCGGAACACCATCCCCTGCAAATTCCCCTCCAAGCCACTCACCATCCTGAAATATATTACTGTTCCTTCACTCTCACTGGGTCAAAATCCTGGAATTCCCTCCCTAACTGCAATGTGGATCAACCTACGGCGCATGAACTGCAGCGGTTCAAGAAGGCAGCTCACCCCCACCTTCTCAAGGGGCAACTGGGGACGGATAGTCTCAGAATGTAATATAATGATATGCAGTAATCTCTCATTTTTCTAAACTCCAAATGATCTAGGGCCAGTCTCCGAAAATAATGCAAGGAATCAGCTGGCTGGCGTAGATATTTCCCCACTCAACCTGCTCAGAGATCTTACTACAGAACTGTTTTAGTGCAAGCTTTTAAATTGGTGGTTTTGCCGAGATGAAGTGGCGGGGTGGTGGGAGAGTTCTGTCTGTTTGCAGTCGTCAAGTGAGCTCACTGGGTTATAAGGGTTAAAAAATATAGAGCTCTAAAAGAGTTAGCACACAGGCAAGGGGGCCGAGTGGTCACCTTCTGAGCAATGAGGTTGAATGATTGTGTTCTCTGGCCAGCAATCCCCGCCCTGTTCATGTAATTTTTGCAAACTCTAAGGCAGAGAGAGAGAGAGAGAGAGTTAGTGAGTGCAGTGATAACTTGCCTGTATTTTCTGGGACTGGCTGCAGTGCTGGGTTTTTGAGGGCAGAGATTGCAATGCAGTTCCACCGTCCCCCCGGCGTTGAAAGCTTTCTCCGGGCCCCCAGCCCCAGCCAGCAGCCCACCCGCTTCTACATCGAGGATATTTTGAGCCGGGACGCCGCCGGGGGCTCACGGAGCCGGGCTGCCTCCCTCAGCCCGTTTCAGGCTGTGGTACCGCCGCCTCCGCCACTGCCGCTCGCCAGCTTCAGGGCAGGAGTGTACCAGCGGCATAGCGAGGCCGCTCTGCCACCTCATCTGTACCGGGCACCGGTGTTCCCACAACATCTGGCTCCCATCTACCAAGCGACTGCTGCCGAGTACCAGCAGCCCATCTACAGACCTCTCCCCCTCGGTAAGAGATTGCTGCTGGAGCGGGGCCGAGGGAAGAGAACACAGGGCAGAGAGAGAAAAAAAACACAGGAGAGAGAAAGAGAGAGAACACAGGAGAGAGAGAAATACAGGAGAGATAGAACACAGGAGAGAGAGAGAAACACAGGAGAGAGAGAGAAAACACAGGAGAAAGAGAGAGAAATACAGGAGAGAGATCACAGGAGAGAGAGAAATATAGGAGAGAGAGAACACAAGAGAGAGAGAAATACAGGAGAGACAGAGAACACTGGAGAGACAGAGAGAAATACAGGAGAGAGAGAACACGGGAGAGAGAAATATAGGAGAGAGAGAAACGCAGGAGAGAGAGACAAAATACAGGAGAGAGAAACATAGGAGAGAGAGAACACGGGAGAGAACACAGAAGGGAGAGAACATGGGAGAGAGAAATAAAAACACAAGGGAGAGAACACAGGAGAGAGATAAAGAGAAGGCACAGGAAAGAGAATGAGCAATAAAGTAAAGCAGGTGAGAGATGAAGAGTGAACACAGAAGAGGGAGAGAGACAAAGAGAAAGCAGAGGAGATGGAGAGAAAACAGAGGAAGGAAAGATAAAGAGCAAATACACCCAGGGTGACTTAAAGTGATGGTGCACGTGTGTCGGGGGGAGAACAAAACCAGAAACTGCCGCAGAAACTCAGCGGGTCTGGTAGCATCTGTGGAGGGAGAAAGCCTTGTTAATGTTTCAAGTCCAGTACAATTGTTTGCAGAGGCACTGCGAACATTAACTCCGCTTTCTCCCTCCACGGATGCTGCCAGACCTGCTGAGTCTCTTCATTCTGTTTGAGTTTCAGATTTCCAGCATCCGCAGTTCTTTGGAGGGTTTTTATTTTATGGGTGGAAGACGGATGAAGGAGAAACAACATGATTGAAAAATGGAGAGAGGGATCAGGGAAACTGAGAGTTATTCTAGTTTCTTATTCAGACGAATGAAATGTTTTAACAATAGAATTGTGAGAAGATAAAGAGGGAAAGAAACAGGTGAGAGATAAGATTAATAACAAATTGGGACAGAATGCCTAAAATAAACAGGACTAATGAGGGGTCAGAGATGGTGGGGAAGGAGCTCAGAGAGACTGAGTCAGAGAATTAGAGATCTTTTTAAGATATGAGTATTTACAAGTATGTCTGTGCACACCCGAGATTTCACGAAGCGGAAAGCCCTGTCTTTACATGCCAGAGGATTTCAGGAACTTCCCAGCTTTGATATATACGTATAAAAACAAAAACGGAAGTTGCTGGAAAAGCTCAGCAGGTCTGGCTGCATCTGTGAAGAAGAAAATCAGAGTTAATGTTTCGGGTCCAGTGACCCTTCCTCATAAAAAAAAATCAAATCGCTTTAAAAAAATACATTCGGGGCGAGAATATTGTGATGGTGAAAGATTCAGATGCATTAATTTGATTTTATTTTAAAAAAACACGCACAAACCAGACCCGAAATAAAAGGTTATTAACGCTCAGAGGAATTCTGCACTCGGTGTACAGAGGGATAACCCTCTCACAATCCGCTGGGGTTCTGAAGGTCCAAAAAAAAACAGAAGTTGCTGGAAAAGCTCAGCAGGTCTGGCAGCATCTGTGCAGAAAATAAAATCAGAGTTAACTTTCAGGTCCGGGGTTCTGAAGGCGCTTGATTCCTATTTTGGGGATTCCCTCCTGCCTTTTTCTTCACTGAATGCTGTCAACGCCTGAAAAGCACTTGGACATTCAGTTCTGGTCTCTAGAAGGGTCACTGGACTCGAAACGTTTGCTCTGTCTCTCTCTGCTACCCTGACGCATTTCTCTCTATTGTGCCTGGGTTGATAAAGGGGGAGGGTGAGATCGCTGGGTTTTGTGCGGCTGAGAGTGAATGGTAAAGTGGGATCACTGGGGATCGAGACCAGTCGGAAAGGCTGAACAATAACTTATTTCAATTTCTGGCGTTTGCCTGGATCGAACCCTCAATTGCAGGCAGCTCTGATGCACACGATTTCTTGTCGATCTCCCAGACTAGCTGTGGATTTCAGATCCTTTCTGGTTGGTATCAAGCGGTTGGGGGGGGGGGGGGGGTGGGAGGGGGGTGGGAGGGGAGGGTGGGCGGGGGGAACAATGCGTTGGCAGAAAGTCTTCCGTCCTCAGAGCTATCCCCAATCGCTGGGAGTCTCTCCCTCATTTCCAAGTATTTCGCAGTTCCTTTATTTTCGGAAATGAAACAAGGAATCTGCTCACATGGCACTCTCAGAGTTCCAGACGTCAAGGTTTGGAGTGCAGGTTCATATTTCCTTGAAAGTGGAGTTGCAGGTAGACAGGACAGTGGAGAAGGTGTTTGGTACATCTGCCTTTATTGGTCAGTGCATTGAGTATAGGAGTTGGGAGGTCATGTTGAGGCTGTACAGGACATTGGTTAGGCCACTTTTGGAGTTGTGTTTAATTCTGGTCTCCCTGCTATTGGAAAGATGTTGTTAAACTTGAAAAGGTTCAGAAAAGATTTACAAGAATGTTGCCGAATTGGAGGGTTTGAATTATGTGGTGGGGAGCAGTTTTGCCTGGAGTGTCAGAGGCTAAGGGATGACCTTATAGAAGTTTGTAAAATCATGTGGGGCATGGATAAGGTGAGCAGTCAAGGTCTTTTCCTGAGGGTAGGGGAGTCCAAAATTAGAGGGCATAGTTTAAGGTGACAGGGGGAAGATTTAAAAGGGACCTGAGGGGCAAAGGGTGGTGTGTGTATGGAATGAGCTGCCAGAGGAAGTGATGGAGGCTGGTACAATTACAACATTGAAAAGGCATTTGAATGGGTAAATGAATAAAAAGGGTTTAGGATATGGGCCAAATGGGAGTAGATTAGATTAGAACATCTGGTTGACATGGACAAATTAAACCAATGGGTGTGTTTTCATGCTGTGTGACTCCGTGACTTTATGACTCAAAAGGTGAGAAAACAACAAAAAGAAATTTCTGAGGAAGGGTCACCGGACCCGAAATGTTGACTCTGTTTTTACCCTCACAGATGCTGCCAGACCTGCTGAGCTTCTCCAGCAACTTTGTGTCTGTCGTTATTGTGTTGAAAAAGAAACAAAGAACTGGATGCTGGAAATCTGCAACAAAAACAGAAATTGGCAGGTGTGGCAGCATCTGCGGAGTGAGAAACAGAGTTAACATTTCAAGTCCTGTATTTGATTTGATTTATTAATGTCACATGTAGAGATACAGTGAAAAGGATTGTTTTGCATGCTATCCATGCAAATTATACCTGACATAAGTGCAGAATGTAATGTTACAGCTACAGAGAGGTGCAGAGAAAGATGTTATTAGGAAGGCTATAATTAAGCTGGAGGGTTCAGAAAAGATTTGCCAGGATGTTGCCTGGAAAGGAAGGTTTGAGTTATATGGAGAGGCTGGGTAAGCTGGGACATTTTCATTGGAATGAATGGCAGGTATATTTTCCCAAGGGTAGAAGATTTCAAGACTAGGGGCATATATTTAAGGTGAGAGGAGAAAGATTTAGAAAGGACATGAAGGGCAACAGAGAGTGGTTCATGTGAGAATGAACTTCTAGAGGAAGTGGTGGATGCAGGTACAGTTACAAATTTTTAAAGACATTTGCATAAGTGAATGAATAAGAAAGGGTTGGTGAGACATGGGCCAAGTGCAGGCAGGTGAGGATTAGTTTAGTTTGCGATTATGGTCGGCATGGATGGGTTGGACAAGGGTCTGTTTCTGTTTTATGAGTATGACTCTATCAACTTTAACATAAAAACATAAGAAACAAGAGCAGATGTAGGCCATCTGGCCCCTTGAGCCTGCTCCGCCATTCAATAAGAACATGGCTGATCTTTTCACGAACTCAGCTCCACTTACCCGCCCACTCACCCTAACCCCTGAATTCTTTTCATGTCACAAATCTATCTGGCTTTGCCTCTGAAACATTCTATGAAGTAGCCTCAACTGCTTCACAGGGCAGGGAATTCCATAGATTCACAACCCTTTGGGTAAAGCAGCTCCTCTCCATAAGTGATCCATTCAAAAGTCTGATAAATGACTGTTCTTTGGGACAAAAACACACCGTTTGGTGATGTTTATGGGCCATTTTCGTTTGTGAAAATGGGAGAGAGGAGTTGAATAAATGCATAGAAAATGGGGGCAAGATGAGGCCATTTGGCCCATCCAGCTCATTCTGCCATTTGACTTGGTCATGGCTGATTCTCCATCTCAGTGCCTCACTGCCACTTTCTCCCCACACTCCTGTGACACTTTTGGCTTCTGTATAAATATATTTCTTTCTTCAATACAGTCAGTGATTTTTTTGTTGGCCTACACAGCTGTCTGTAGTAAAATAATTTAACTCATAGTTCAAACCAATCTGCAAAGAATCTAAATCAGTAAAGAATGTTAATTTTCACTGTAACTATTTTTTTTGTTAAATTGCAGTTAGATTTACCAGATATAAAATACTCAATGATTTTTATGGATGCCTTATTTTAATAAATTATAATGTTCTGCCTAGAACATTGTAACTTTGGGAAGGATTGATATTTGAAAGGAAAACATTAGTGTGGTTGCAGAAAGAGTGAAAAGGGGTGTGCTGCAATAGATATCTCCTTCAGGGAGCTAACATCAGCTAACAATGGGCTGAAAAGGAGCTGTTGTAGTGCAGTGGTAGTGTCCATACCGTTGAGCCAGGAGTCACCTGTTCCAGAGATGTGTAACAACATCGCTGAGCAGGTTGATTAGAAAATGGGCTTTAAAAAAGCCTGAATGGCCTTTTGCCAAAGCTGTGCCCGAAGATTATGGCTGGTTTGCTTCAGTCTCACTTTCCCACACTCTTCTGCCATTTCTTGGTTTCTAATTGACCTTGGCTTCTGATATAGTAGCAGTTCCATTTTAAAATTCTCCACCTTAATTCTAACTCCCTCCTTGCCCTCATGATACCTTATTTCTGCACGCCAATATCTTTAACTTCTAGTTAGAAGCAAACTGGCGGAAATTAGTATTCTTTTCTGATATGTCTGGACAAAACTGCCCTCCTCATCACCCCGATTCCATTCACTGAAGCCCTTAGCTCTCCCTAACCGTTTTCTTTTTGTTTTTCTGCTTCATTTACATGGGCAGACAAGTGGCGAATGGAGTGTACATATTTTGGCAAAATAAATAGGGAGGGGAGTTATTGGTGGAATGATACAATCTAAAGAAAGCAGGGAGAGACAGTGTTGGAAGCAGTGGGACTTATCAAGAGAGCAGTTGGCATAACATGAGAGATCATAGGCTTCGCGACTCAAGGTATGATGTATGTGGACAGGCAAGAAACCTGTCCGGTAACATCTAGAGAATTGCATCTACTTTTGGTCACCTAAGTTTGGGAAAGATGCTCGTCAGGATTCTGAAGGGATTTTTCAGAATGATTCCAGCAATTTTTGACTTTAGTTGCAAGATAGCATCGAAGAAGATTAGATTATGCTCCTTCAAACAAAGGAGATTTAACAGAAAAGTTCAAGATAAGAGTAAGTGTTGATAAAGCAGGCACAAAAATAAACGTCGCTATTAGCTGACAGTGCAAGGCCATGAATAGGAAGGGTTTAGAGAGAAATGCGCCAAATGCTGGCAAATGGCACGAGATTAATTTAGGATATCTGGTTGGCATGGACGAATTGGACTGAAGGGTCTGTTTCTGTGCTGTACATATATATGACTCTGTGACTAAGCAGATACATTTGTGAGACACTAAGAACTGCCGATGCTGGAGTCAAAGATAACACAGTGTGGAGTTGGGGGAACCAGGCAGCATTAGAGAAGAACAAAGAGCAAAGAACAAAGAAAATTACAGCGCAGGAACAGGCCCTTCGGCCCACCAAGCCTGCGCCGATCCAGATCCTCCATCTAAACCTGTCGCCTATATTCCAAGGATCTGTATCCCTCTGCTCCCCGCCCATTCATGTATCTGTCTAGATACATCATAACTGACGCTATTGTGCCAGCCTCTACCACTTCCGCTGGCGACGCCTTCCAGGCACCCACCATCCTCTGTGTAAAGAACTTTCCACACATGTCTCCCTTAAACTTTTCCCTTCTCACCTTGAAATCGTGACCTCTAGTAATTGAGTCCCCCACTCTGGGAAAAAGCTTCTTGCTATCCACCCTGTCTATGCCTCTCATGATTTTGTAGACCTCAATCAGGTCTCCCCTCAACCTCCGTCTTTCAAATGTAAATAATCCTAATCTACTCAACCTCTCTTCATTGCGGGCACCCTCCATTCCAGGCAACATCCTGGTGAACCTCCTCTGCACCCTCTCCAAAGCATCCACATCCTTTTGGTAATGTGGCGACCAGAACTGTACGCAGTTTTCCAAATGTGGTCGAACCAAAGTCCTATACAACTGTAACATGACCTGCCAACTCTTGTACTCAATACCCCGTCTGATGAAAGCATGCCGTATGCCTTCTTGACCACTCTATCGACCTGCGTTGCCAACTTCAGTGTACAATGGACCTGAACACCTAGATCTCTCTGTGCATCAGTTTTCCCCAGGGCTTTTCCATTTATTGTATAGTTCGCTCTTGAATTGGATCTTCCAAAATGCATCACCTCGCATTTGCCTGGATTGAACTCCATCTGTCATTTCTCTGCCCAACTCTCCAATCTATCTGTATTCTGCTGCATTCTCTGACAGTCCCCTTCAGAAGTGGGAAAGTTGACGGTTCAGGTCGGGATCCTTCTGAAAATTTGTTAATCAGGAGGTGTGTAATGACCAGGAACTCACTGTATGCAAAGTAATGGAAGTGAATGCAATGACTGATTCCAAGCAGAGGTTTCATGGGCTCCTGAGGAAAACAGACTTATAGGGGACGATGAGGGTGAAGTAGGCAAATGGGGCTGACTGGATTGCTCGAAGGAAATCGATGAGCCAAATGGCCTCCTTATGTGCTACAATGACTGATGACTCTATGATCTTTGAAATGTTTCTTGAACTTCACAGTTTCAATAAGCTTTGGGTTTTCCCCTCCCCTCGCACATCTCTTACGGTGGCTTGGTGTCAAATTTTATTTTATTAAATTATTATTTTATTATTTTGTTGATTGGTGGAGCAGGCTTGAGGATTTGAATGCTTTACTTCTGTTCCTATGTTGTGGCTCCTTCTCCAAACATAATCAATGTCAGTTCAAATGCCACCGATCAAATGTAGAAAAAGACTGGAATAAAGCAATGGATCAGAGTAAACGTGACCCATGATACGCTTCTGTAAAAGTATAAAAGTATAATGTGGTCAGTAACATTCTTTAAGGCAGAAAACCTGCTGCAATCCACCCTTTCTGGAGCTGCATGCTCCCCAATCCATGTACCAATGTGTTCTTTATACACCTTTCATGCCATGTGTGTGTTGCTGGCTGGGCCAACATTTGTTGCCCGTCCCTAGTTGCCCCTTGAGAAGATGGTGGTGAGCTGCCTTCTTGATCCGCTGCAGTCCATGTGCTGTAGGTTGACCCACAATGCCCTTAGGGATGGAATTCCAGGATTTTGATCCAGTGACAACTGAAGGAACTGCAATTTATTTTCAAGTCAGGATTACGAATGGCTTGGGGAGGTGGTGTTCCCAAGTATTTGCTGTCCTTGTTATCCTAAATGGAAATGACTCTGCATTCAGACAGTGCTCGGGGTGAGTAGTTGCAATATGTCTTGTAGCTGTTACACACAGCTGCCACTGTGTTTCTGTGGGACAGGGAGTGGTTGTTAAGGTGATGGACAGGGTTCCACTCTAAGGGATAACAAGATGTAGAGCTGGATGAACACAGCAGGCCAAGCAGCATCATAGGAGCAGGAAAGCTTGACGTTTCGGGCCTGGGAGCTGTTTTGTCCTGAATGGCATTAAGGCGTTGATCTTACCTAGCACAGTCCCTGTGCAATGTAACATGCATACCTCTGTCTAAGTCTTTTTGATCTGTCTATCCTTTGCTTACTATGATCTGCCTTTACTGCTCGTAAACAAAGCTTTTCACTGTATTTCGGTACATGTGACAATAAATAAATCAACTGCTCATTTGAATGTTTTCAGAGCTGCACTGATCCAGGCAAGTGGGGAATATTCCAATAGACTCCCGACTTGTGCCGTGTAGATGATGGGCATGCTTTGGGGAGTCAGGAGGGGAGTTACTCACCACAGTATTCCTCGCCTCTGACCTGCTCTTGTAGCCACTGTGTTTATTTAGAGGGTCCAATTGAGTTTCTAGCCTTTGGTGACTCTCAGGATGTCGATAGTAGGAGATTCAGTGACGATAATGCCATTGAATGTCAGAGGGCAATAGGCAGAGATTGTCATTGCCTGGCACGTGAGTGGTACAAATGTTACTTGACATTTGTCAGGCCAAGTTTGGATGTTGTCCCGGTCATTCTGTGTATGAACATTTCAGTAACTGAGGCTTGGCGAATGGAGCTGAACACTGTACAATCATCACTCTGCTGTGCCAGCAAGCCACACAACATACTGTTCCTTTGTCATCTGTGGGTTGGGCAATAAAAAACCAATGGTGCTATTTCTCTCTCAATAGGTACCTATTGATAGAATCACAGAATCATAGATTTTTACAATACAGGCCATTTAACCCGTCGTGTTTCCAGAAAGATCTACCCAGCCAGTCCCGGTCTCCAGCCCTATCTCCGTAACCCTCTAATTTCATCCCTTTCAGGTATATATCCAGCTCGCTTCTGAAACCTCCTATGGAACCCGCCTCCACCACTCTCCCAGGCAGCGCATTCCGAATCCTAACAACTCTCTGAGTGAAAAAGTTTCTCCTCATCTCAATCCTGGCTGTCTTGCTGACAATCTTGAAACTGTCTCCCCTAATTACTGACATACCAACCAGTGGAAATGGAATATCCTTCTTTACCCTGTCAAAATTGTTCATAACTTTGAACACTTCAATGATGTCACATCTTAATCTTCCCTGCCCCAAGGAGAATAAGCCCAATCTCTCCAACCTTTCCCCGTTTCTGAAATCTCTCATTCCTGATATCATTCCAGCTAATCTCCTTTAAGCTCTCTCTCTCAGACTTTAACATCCTTCCTTAAATAACATGATCAGAACTGAACACAATACTCCAAATGTGGTCTGACCAATGATTTGTAGAGATGTAGCATCACTTCCTTGCTTTTATACTCAATGCCTCTATTTATAAACCCAAGAATCCTGTAAGACTTCTCAACAACTGTTTCAATTTGTCTGGTCACCTTTGTAGAATTATGCACATGAACCCCAAGGTCCCTCTGCTCCTGTGATCCCCACAAAGTTGTCCCATTGAGCCCATACTGTCTCCCCATGTTTCTTCTACCAAAATACATTACCTCACATTTCTCTATTATCTGGCTCCCTTTGTGAGCCCAACTCCAGTACTGCTCTCGCTGATCTGAAACATCCCTGAGGTGAATTCTGGCTGTGTGGACCTGATTCTCTGTCGCTGATTTTACTTGGTGTACCTTGATAAAGAAAATGCAACCAGATTTCAGCAGTTTCAGTGTGTCCAAGGCTGTGCACTTGAAACCCACAGAATCCACCTATTCTCAGCCAGCGAGGCACAAGTGACTGCTATGGTTCCTCTTTCACATTGAGCAGGGTGTGATCTGATGGTGCATGTGTCTCAATATTAACTGCCTCATCACTGCACACCCCCTCCTGTCCCCGTCTTTACTTAGAAAAGTCAGTTTGTTTACCATAATTCTGGTAAACGGGACGTCTCTGGAGGGAGAGAAGCAAAGTTGAGTTTTCGGCGCAAACTTTCTCATTATTTTGGACTATTTTAAAAGTGCAGCTTTGAATGTTCTTCCGGTTTGATTCTTTTAAAGAAGAAATTTACATGAATATATAGATATCAGCAATTGTCAATGCTGAGTATTCAGGAAGTGTTTGAAAGTTGGTAACAGTCTGCCGAGGGTTGATAGGGGGACATTTCCTCTCCTCTGGGCAGAATATGAGCAACTATAGCAATACTGTGTCGTTTGAGGGTGTTGTGGTGAATAAAGGAATGGGGAACTAACAGCAGAAGTGAGTATTGGGAGTGACAAGGCCCACAGTTATTCTGAAGTGGCAGGGTGTTGGGTAATCATTCAGTTAAAAGTTGCTGGAGGAGGGGATGAAAGCAATGAGAGAACCGTCCTCCCCCTCTCCTCACACGCCTCCAATTGCCCACAGGAAAATTGAATGTGCGCTGTGAGAGGGCCTGGAGTTAGAACAGTTTCTGTTAGTGCCTGAAGCATGGACGACAGGTTCACCCGCACAGACTGTGGCCCCAAGGAATGGGACCATTCAACCGCTCGAGCTTGTTACCCAGAACAAAAGGAGGCCATTCGGCCCCTCAATCCTGTCACAAATAAAGAACATTCGGCCCCTAAAGACTGGCACACAGCAACAGGAGGAGAATTTTGTATGTTGAAGGATGATAATGGCTACCAGCTTGTGGTTGGGGTTGCTTGTTTTCACAAAGTGAGTCCCAATGAGAAGAGGCTTTAGTCTTAACCACAAAGTAGTTTCTTGCATGTTTGTAACTAGGTACAATTAGCAGGGCAAACATTGTCTCTGAAACCAGTATGATATCATTGGATTGGGTGGAGTTTAATGTGGCATCCAACATTAAGCCTTTCAGAATCTTGACCTGACACAACACCTTCCTCCCAAGCGCTTTTGCCCAGAGTTAACATATTTACAGTTATGTATGTAGTTACATTTGCCAATACCCCATCTCCACTCAAATCTCTAACTGCACAAATTCAGGCAGTCTGGAGGTTCTCAATTCTTCTGGAATGCTCTCTCTTCAGACTTGATCTTTAGCTTGAGGAGTAGAGGAGGTGATAGCCTGGTCTTGTCATTGTTGGGCTGTTAATCCAGAGACCTAGGTAATGTTCATGGTGATTTGGGTTCAAATCCCACCACGGCAGATGGTAGATTCAATAGAAGTCTGGAAGGAAAGAGTCTAATAATGACTGTGAATCCATTGTCATTTGTCAGGAGGAGATTGACTCTTAACATCCCTCTGGGCAATTAGGGATGGGTAATAAATGTTGGCCTAGCCAGTGACGTCCTCACCCCATGTTTTGGGTCTAGACTCTTTATCCTTGTTGCTGTTCTTGATCCTGCATGGTCTGTAAAGTGCCTCTCCACTGGGGAACCACTTATCTCTGGGATGCCTTTTGTTGAGCTGTCCCTCTTACTGAACCAGGTAGTTGGTTCATTACCACCTTTGAAGGAATCTTACCTCCTGAACTTCTCTCACAGAGAAACTCTTCCCTAATGAATCAATAACATCCTCCCTTCGATACGGAGACCAATGTCTCATATCACCTTCCTACTTTTGGATTCAATTCACTTAGCCGATTGGGAAGGAAATCTGCTGCCCTTAATTAGTCTGGCCTCCATGTGACCCCGGACCCACAGCAATGTGGTTGATTCTTAACAATTTGAGACAACCAATAAATGCTGGCCCAGTCCACAGAGATGCCCACATCCCATAAATAACTAAGAAAAAACAAAACAAAATAACTTGTATTTACTTTCCTAAGATTACTTGTTGTATCTGCAGGCTGACCCTTTACTTCAATGAATTCAACCTCTTGCCTTCCTGTGGCACACACCATGTTCAAATCCTCTGTTAGGATTGCCGCTGTCTTTAAAACTGATACAGATAATTCTTCCTAGGAAGACAAAGAAGTGAAATATTTCTTTTGAACATGGTTCTGGAGGACAATGTGAAAGTGCCGGTTGCTCCTTCATAACAAACATATTATTAAGCTGGAGAGGGTTCAGAAAAGATTTATCAGGATATTGCCGGGAATGGAGGGTTTGAGTTATAAATGTAGGGAGGATTTTTCACTGGAGTGTAGGAGGTTGAGGGCTAACCTTATTGAGATTTATAAAATCACGAGGGGCTTAGATAAGCTGAAAAGCAGTGGTCTTTTCCCTAGGGTGGGAGCGTTCAAAACTAGGGGCCATATTTTTAAGGTGAGAGGAGAAAGATTTAGAAAGGATACGAGGGGCAACTTTTTTACACAGAGTGTGGATCGTGTGTGGAATGAGCTGATGATGGAAGTGTGGATGCAGGTGCAGTTACAAACTTTAAAAGTCATTTGGATAAGTGCATGAATAGGAAAAGTTTGGAGGGATGTGGACAAATGCAGGCAAGTGGGACTGGTTTAGTTTGGGATTATGGTCGGTGTGGACTAGTTGGACTGAATGGTTTGTTTCCATGGTGTTTGAGCCTGTGACTCAATAACATTACGACTCTAGCTGATTAAATTTGAATCTTCTCTTAGGAGCAAATTACTGCAGACGCCAGAATCTGTACTGAAAACAAAAAAGGCTGGAAATCACTGCGGGCCAGGCAGCATCCATGGAGTGAGAGCAAGCTAATGTTCCAAATCTAGATGACTCTTCATCAGAGCTGATGAAGAGTCATCTAAACTCGAGACGTTAGCTTGGATCTTCTTTTACATTTATTTACTGGGCTGTATTGGTGCCTGAACAACTTCAGTTAAAGAATTATCAATGAGCTCAAATGGGTTATACTACTCATTCATTTTGACTGCTGGTGGTTTAACCTGAAGGTCACCATGCCTTAGGTAAGGGGAGAGTCTGAGAAGGAGACTTGGTACAGGAATTGGACACACACTGTTGTTGTCACTCTGTGTTTCAAACCAGCAATCCCACCAACTGAGAAACAGATTCTGTTAAACCTGAGTCAGTTGGAACACCAAGTTCTTGTAGAAATGCACTGGGCATCCTTTCTGATGTCAGTGGCTCCAGTACATTGACATCTTTCTTTGAGTGACTCGTGAGTGGTAGGATTTTGGTGCTTTGTAACTGTGTTCTACATTTTTACACCTTTTGAAAATGACCTATGGTTTTACAGATAGAGATTTGTTTTAATAGCTTGTGATTGAGAGGCCTCTTTATTCTAGAGTGCTAGTGTCCGTTTCCTGACCTACTCTTTGTATTGGCATGTCGCGCGTGTCTTATGGTTATTATATTTTAAAATAACAATGGATGCTAAGGTTTCCTTCTCTCAGGATATGTCTGTGATTCCTCTTGATTTCTGCTTCCAGTGCATCCTGAATGCCTTTCTCCAAAGTCACTTTTCTTTGGACAATGATCATTCTGTCAAAGACTCATCAATAACTCCAGCAAACCTGTCTATGAATTCTGACTTCAAAGCTCTATTGTCATAGTGTTCCAGTATTCTTTGCAGCTCAAAAATTAAATTATTTTAATCCTCTGGATGCTGAGCTCTTCAGCTAAACCTTGTTCTTTCAAGGATTTGTTCTCTCTTAAAGAAATTGTCAAAACCTCGTAGAACTTCACAAGAAATGTCTGTGCCATAGTATCATTAAATGTCTGTGCCACGGTATCATTAACTGTATTTCCTATTTAAACGAAGCAGTGTAATTTCTCATTCAGCTGGTAACCAAGTGTGTAGTCTAGAAGCAATTCTATATAGGGCAAAGAATAAGAAATAATATAGCACAGGAACAAGCCCTTCGGCCCTCCAAACCTGCACCGACACATATTGCCCTTACATACTAAAAGTGTCTTCACTTACAGGAACCGTATCCCTCCATTTCCTTCCTTTTCATGTATTTGTCCAGGTGCTTCTTGAACGCTGTTATTGTGTCTGCTTCCATTACCTCCTCTGGCAATGCCTTCCAGGCACTCACCACACTTTGTGTGAAAAACTTGCCTCGCACGTCTCTTTTAGACTTGTCCCCCCGCACCGCACCTTGAACCTGTGTCCTGAAATAATTGACTCCTCCACCCTGGAAAAAAGCCTTATACTTTCCACTCTATCCATATCATTCACAATCTTATGAACTTCTTTCAGGTCACCCCTCAATTTCCTGTGTTCCAGTGAAAACAAACCCAGTCTATCCAAAGAAATATCCCATTTCTGAAGAAGGGTCCCGACTCGAAACGTCACTTTTCTGCTTCTCTGATGCTGCCTGACCTGCTGTGTTCCTCTAGCTCCACACTGTGTTGTCCCAGTCTATCCAACCTTTCTTCATAGCTAAAACCCCCCATACCAGGCAACATTCTGGTAAACCTTTTCTGTACCCTCTCCAAAACATGCACATCTTTCTGGTAGTGTGGTGACCACAACTGTATGCAATATTCTAAGTGTGGCCGAGCTGCAGCATATTTTGCCTACCCTTATACTCAATGCCCCTTCCAATGAAGGCAAGCATGCCATAAGTCTTTTTCACTACCTTATCTACCCACACTGCCACCTTCAGTGAGCTGTGACCTGCACACCCAGATCCCTCTGCGTATCAATAGTCCTAAGGGTTCTGCCATCTAAAGAATTCTGCATAACTTGAGAATTATTTTCTTCAAGATGCCTGGTACTTGGCACATCTCGGTATTAAATCTGCTAAGCAGTATTATTTCTCCAGCCATTTCTTCCTAATGTGACATTTTACTCTTCTAACTTCAAAACATTTTAATTCGGCAGTATCTCTTTGCTACTTTATTCTTCATACTTTCAAGATTTTTGTCCTGAAGTATATCCATGCTGCTTTATTCTCTCTTTAATAAAGCTGTTTTAATTTCCTTTAAATGTTGAATTATCTCTGTATCTCTCTACTGTTTACTGGGGGTTTTCCTGTGGTTTCCAAATAAAATGGAATTTTTCTGCTTTCTTACGGACAAAATGGACAATTTCTCACTTTTCACGGCCTAATAAACAATGCCCATCATTTTTCTCCACATTCCTTATCCAGGCAGCTTTACTTTATCCCACATGACCGATAGTTTAAATTATGTATCCCCTGATCTTATTGCAGACTCAGTAGTCTTCTTACAGGCTTCTTCTGTGGGATTCTGTCTGCTTAGGCTTTTAAATTGTCCATTCACTGTCTTCACTCTGTGTTCATGACTGTACCTACATTTAAATGCTTCTATGGTGCTTGATTAACTCCTGTAGCTTTGACTTGCGGTGTCAGCCCATTACGGCGGCCATGTGAGCTGTAAGGACTCCTAACCTTCTCAGCCTGTTGTTTGCTACTGTTAATTAAAAGTTTTCCTCCTGTTCAACAAGGGTTTTTAACTTTGTTGACACAGGGCCTGCTCAATTCATCGTTGAAATCTTAATCAGGACTGTTCCTACACGTACTTACTTCCAGACAGAAACTGTAGCTGCCAGGTGTGGCTGGCTTCTGGTTCTCATTTGCTTCTGTGCTTCTCTTGCCAGGCCTGAAGTAAAAGTTTGAACCAGTGTATCTCCCTTGTTAATCTCCCAAGCTACAATGCACGGTCTTTCACTGTTTGGTCACTTCACTGTTGAATAGCAGCAAATGCTGATTATCTGTTTGAGTAATTCTCAAAGCTCACTCTTAGGGGTGGCACAGTGGCTCAGTGCTGCCTCACAGCACCAGAGACCTAGGTTCAATTCTCCCCTCGGGTGACTGGCTGTGTGAATTTTGCAAATTTTTCCCGTGTCTGCGTGGGTTTCCTCCTGCTGTCCACAGATGTGCGGGTTAGGGTGGATTGACCATGCTAAATTACCCATAGTGCCCAGGGATGTGTAGGTTAGGTGGATTAGACATGGAAAATGCAGGGTTACAGAGATAGTATAGGGCGTGGGTCTGGGTGGGATGTTCTTTGGAAGGTTGGTCTGGACATGATGGGCTGAATGGCCTGCTCCCCCACTGTAGGGGTTTTATTCTATAAAATCTTTAAAGCTGGAAACATCTCACTCTGGCCCTGGGTCCTTGACAATTCACACTGCCTTATGGTATCAAGCCACAATACCCATTGCTGCTGGTACGCTGTATATAATGTGGTGCCAACTACTACCAGCTGGTGTTTAGGGTTATTTGTTGCTACCAAATGAATCTGAAACAGAAGAGGCTCTTATCTTAAACATGAGATAGTTCTTGCATGTGAGTAATCATTGCATTCAATAAGGTCACAATGTGCAAATCTGTTATGCTTTATCCCCATGCCGATCAATAGGACATCATTAGATGAGGTGGAGCTTACAGAAACATCGCCTTTTACAAGATGGGCCATGAAACCCATTGAACCTGTAACATAGCAACAGGAGGAGGCCAATCAGTCCCTCAAAAGGAAAAGGAATGAGGCCAGTTGTCCCTTGAGACTGTTACACAGAGACAGAAGGAGACCATTCAGCCCCTGAAAACCTCTCGGTCATTTACTGAGATCATGACTGACCTTTACCTCCAGACCATCGACAGGTTCCTCGCTCGACCAGAATGACAGTGGATGTAGACATTTGGCCTGTCTGTTCCCTATTAGAGTTTACAGCGCACCCCACTCTATCCAACCTGCCCATTTCATCAGAAATATCCCAAAGTTTTGGCTTGTCTAAGTCTCTTTGAGTTCATGCTGCTGGACAGTGCTGTAAGATCTCACACACTGAGGGAGTCAGCTGAACATCTCAATCAAGGAAAATACTCTTGATCTGAACCTTGAAAGCTGCAGTTGACTTCCAGCATTCACAGCCTTTTGGGAGAGACAGATCCAGGTTTCCTTTAGTCCTTCTGTGTAGGAACTCTTCCTGATTTCACTCTAGAAAAGTCTGGCTTAAATTTCAAGTTTCTGTCCCCTAGATCTGAGCTTGCCCCAGTGGAAGAAATGGTTCTTCTCTGTGTCTGTCCCTCTCTGACTATGTCCCTCTCTGTGTCTGTCCCTCTCTTTATCTGTCCCTCTCTGTGTCTGTCCCTCTCTGATTCTATCCCTCTCTGTGTCTGCTCCTCTCTGTGTCTGTCCCTTTCTGATCCTCTCTTTGATTCTCTCTCTCTTCCTGTCTCCCTTTGTGTGTGTCTGCTATCTCTTTTTATCTCCTCTGTTTTTCTATCTGCATCTCCCTTCCTCTCCCTATCTCCCGTACCCTGTCGCTTTCCGTCTCCCTCTGTTTCTCTCTCTGACTCTCTGTCTCCCTCTGTTCATCTGTCTTGCAGTCTCTCTCTCTCTGTCCTTCTCTCTCTCTTTATCTCTCTTTGTCTGTCTCTCTATCCCCCTCTCTCTTTCTCTTTCTCTCTTTTCCTGTCTGTCTGTCCCCTCCCTATCTATCTCTCTGTCTGTGTGTGTCTCTCTCACCTCCCTCTCTCTCTGTCCTTCTTTCTTACTTGTCCCTCTGTCCATTTCTCTATGTCTCTTTCTGTCTGTCTCCTTGTTTGTCTGTTCCCCTCACTCTTTCTCTGTCCCTTTCCACTCTCTCTGTCTATCTGTCCGTGTCTCTCGCTTTGTCAGCATGTCATTCTTTCTTAGTTCTCTCTGTCTCTCTCTCTCTCCATTTCTCCCTGTCACCATCTCTCTCTCTGTCCTTTTCCCCCTCTCTCACTGTTTCTCTTCTGTCTCATGTTTCCTAAATTACAACAATGACAATACATTAAAAGTAGTTAATTGACCACAAAGCTCTTTGTGATGTGCTGCAGCCTGCTAAATAAGTCATTTCTTAAAAAGAAATTCACTCTGTCAAATCCTTGAACCATTTTAACCACATCAACTTGGTCATGCCCCATTTGACCTTTCACGCACTGTCAGATCTTGTGCATAACCAGAAGGCATGAATACAAATCTCACTTGGTCATTTGAAAATGAGAGTTCCAGGAAAAACTTATGAGCATTGAAAATAAATTAGTTTGAAGAGGTGCTGATGCTGTCAGATTGTTGTTTATTTGGGAATGTTATTTTCCTCATGGTCCTGAAGTCAATAGGGATTGGCAATAAATGTCCCCTGTGCCAGTAATGCCCACATCCTCAGGTTTACACTTTTTCCCCTTAGAATCCCTACAGTATGGAAGCAGGCCATTTGGCCCACAAGCCCATCTATAGAGCATCCCACTATACACATATCCTCAGTATCCCTGCATTTCCCATGGCTGACCCAGCTGGCCTACATGTCCCTGGCTGTCATAGCCAACCCACCTAACCTGCACTTCTTTGGACTGTGGGAGGAAACTGGAGCACCCAGAGGAAACCCACACAGACACAATGAGAATGTGTGACTCCATGCAGACAGTCACCTGAGGGTGGGATTGAACTCATGTCTCCAGTGCTGTGAGGCAGCAGTGCTAACCACTGAGCCACTGGGCCACCCCATGCCCCCCAGTGTTAAAAAAAATGCAGTGTTCTGGCTTCATGGAATTCATTTCTCTGGAACCAAAACTGTTTGTAGTACATATAGAACCCATTCTGCCCACTTCTCCCGTGCTAGCTCTTTGCCTGTGAAAGCCAAAACTAGTAAGTGCTCGAGCTGCATTGTGAACCTGCGTTTTATTTTTGGCTAATTTGCAGTAGAGTACTTCCTTTGTTTGGGATGAGGAGGTCCGTGAGGAGAAATCTCTCGACAGAGAATGTTGTTGAGCTACAAAATGGTTTGTCACAGGCGAACGTTTGATTCAGAGGCCATTGCATGTATACAGGGAGAATTCGTTATCTACTTGACTTGGAAGAAGAAACACTGCATACCATTCCAAACTCCAATGAAATCTCCTCTTAGCCTCTACCACTGCACAGTCCCAGTGTCTCTAATCTCTCTTCCTACCTGTCGATTTCCATCTGTGGACTGTTGACCCTGTATATTCACTATGGCTTTCTGTAAGCTAAACCCAACACGCTGACCCTGACTAACTAAAGAAATAGAATGAAGACGGAGGGTCCTGGAGAAGCTCAGCAGGTCTGGAAGCACACATGGAGAGAGAAAAACAGACTTCACGTTTCACAGAATCATTAGGATTACAGCAATTCAGATAGAGGCCATTTGGCCCATCATGTTGGCACTGGCTCTATTACCTAGCCTGGTTCTAATACCTAATGCCTTATTTGTATATCCCTGCACACCGTTACTGTTCTAAGAACCCATTCAATGCCCTCCTCGATGCCTTAGTTGAACCTGCCTCCACCACATTTCCAGGCATTGCATTCCATACTCTGACTACCCACTGTGTGAAAAAGGTTTTTCTTCCAATACCCTTGCTTTGTTTACACATCACTTTAAGTCTATACTCTCTTGTTCTTGTCCCCTTTTGTACGCAGGAGCAGTTTCTCCCCATCTCCTCCATCCAGCTTGCTCAGGATTTTGAAAACAATCAAATTTTCTCTCCAAGGAGAACTTCTTCAATCTATCCTCATCACTGAAGTTTCTCATTCTGGAACCATTCTTGTCCATCACATCTGAACTCTCACAAGTGCACTGACATCCTTCCTACCATGTGGTGCCCACAACTGTACACAATACTTCACCCTGGGCTCTAACTAGTGTCTTGGTTTGAGCCCAGGATGATTCTTCTTCAGGACTGATTAGGGCTGGAAAAGTGAACAGTTTTATGATGTGACTAACGGGGAGGAAGAGCAAGTGTTTTCCCACCAGAAAAATTTCAGCCAATGCATGGCTTTTTAATTGCAGTCCCTGTTGCATATATGTACATCACAGATTCAGGTCAGCTCAGAGGGGTGTATGTCAATGTTTGTTTGTTTAAAATTCAGTCATAAGATGTGGGCATCACAGGCTGGTTCAGTATTTATTGCCCGTCCCTACTTGCCCCTTGAGAAGGTGGGGGTGAGCTGCCATCGCGACCCGATGCAGTCCATGTGCTGTAGACCAAGTCACAATGCCCTTAGGGAGGGAATTCCAGGATTTTGACCCAGTGCCAGTGAAGGAACGGCGATATATTTCCAAGTCAGGATGGTGAGTGGCTTGGAGGGGAATTTGCAGGGGATGATGTTCCCATGTATCTGTCGCCCTTGTCATTCTAGATGGAAGTGGTCGTGGGTTTGGAAGGTGCTGTCTGAGGATCTTTGGTGAATTTCTGCAGTGCATCTTGTAGATGGTACACACTGCTGCTACTGAGCGTCGGTGGTGGAGGGAGTGGGTGCTTGTGGATGTGGTGCCAATCAAGCGGCTGCTTTGTCCTAGATGGTGTTGAGCTTCTTGAGCGTTGTTGGGGCTGCCCCCATCCAGGCAAGTGGGGAGTATTCCATCACTCTCCTGACTTGTGCCTTATAAATGGTGGACATGCTCTGGGGAGTCAGGGGGTGAGTTGCTCGCCGCAGTATTCCCAGCTTCTGACCTGTTCTTGTAGCCTCTGTCATTCTATGTGAGTCCAGTTGAGTTTCTGGTGATTGGTATCTCTCAGAATGTTCACAATGGGGGATTCAGTGATAATAACACCTTTGATTGTCAAGGGACAGTGGTTAGATTGTCATTGGTGATGTTCATTGCCTGGTGTATGTGTGGTGCAAATTTTACTTGCCACTTGTCAGCCCAAGCCTGGATACGGCCCAGATCTTGTTGCATGTGAACATGGTCTGCTTCAGTATCTGAGGAGTCACGAATGGTGCTGAACATTGTGCAATCATCGGCGAATATCCCCACTTGTGACCTTATGATGGAGGGAAGGTCGTTGATGAAGCAGCTGAAGATGGTTGGGCCGAGGACACTGCCCTGAGGAACTGCTGCAGAGATGTCCTGGAGCTGACATGACTGACCTCCAACAACCACGACCATCTCCCTATGTGCTGGGTATGACTCTCTCCAGTAGAGAGTTTTCCCCTGATCCACATTAATCCTCTCCGCAAGTGTACAAATTTACAGCAGAAACAGGTGTAGCTCCCTGGTAACTGATCAGGACTAAACACTATGATGGGGAGGTGAGGAATACCTGTGCCTGATCCTTACCCAGCTCTGCCGGTCCACGTACACAGGTAAGAGCTAACATTTGGATCACGCTTGTCTGTGATGGCTTTCAATGTTAATTAGCTTGTTGATACTAACCTGGGTAAAATAAATCAGAGAAAATACTGGAAATGCCCAGCCAGTCTGGCAGCATCTTCAGAGAGAGAGAGAGAGAAAGGGCAGTATCCTTTCAGCTCTTGGGCGGTGGCTATGAAATATAGCCGGGAGATGAATGAAGCTAAAAGCTGTGGAGCAGAGCTTAACAATCTGGGCCCGTTTGAACACTCAGATGTGTTGACAAATATAAGCCACAGATCGGAAGTGCACTGCAGAACTGTGTATCTGGCAGCTCTTGTTAATCATTTTATAGCAATGTGTTAAACTTGGCCCTTCCCTATGACAGTGGGAAGGCCACAGAGCTAGACTGGCAATTTATCAGGGTCCTGGAATCAATGGGTGTGACCAGCAGTAACGCAGCATTGTTCAAACAAAAGGAAGAAGTTGCATTTCAATAGCGCCTATCTTGGGACATCCCAAAGTACTTTACAGTCAGTGAAGTATTGGGACAATGGCTGTATCATCTATTCTAGTGAGAAATAAGACCAGAAAACACAGGAGCAGAAATAGACCATTCAGCCCACTGAATGTACTCTGCCATTCAATGAGATCATGACAGATCTGATGATCCTCAACTCTACTTTCCCATTTTATTACCCCAACCCTTCCTGATTACAAATCTGTCTCTCTCAGCCTCGAATATACTTAAGACTGTACTCTGCAGTGAAGAATTCCACAGATTCACTTCCCTCTGAGAGAAGAAATTCCTCTCTATCTCTGTCTTAAATGTGTGACCCCTTATTCTGAAATGATGACCTCTGGTCCTGGACTCTCCCACGAGGGAAAACAACCTTTCCATATCTATCCTGCCAAATCTCCAATGCCAGTATATCTTTCCTTAAATAAGGGCCCAAAATTGTTCACAATGTTCCAGCTGTTCTCTGAGTAGTACCTTGTATAGTTTTAGTAAAGCCTCCATCCTTTTATAAACCGAAAGAACTGCGGATGCTGTAAATCAGAAACAGAAACAGAAATTGCTGGAAAAGCTCAGTGGGTCTGGCAGCATCTATAGAGAGAAATCAGAGTTAACGTTTTGGGTTGAGTGACCCTTCCTCAGGTTCTGCCAGATGCTGCCAGACCTGCTGAGCTTTCCCTACAATTTGTTTTTGTCTCCTTACCTTAATAAAACTTCCCTGTTAAATCAGAGGCCAGAATTCCTTTTACTTTCCAATTACCTGCTGAACCTGCTAGCTTTTGTTATGATTATGGAAGAGGACTCCCAAATCCTTCCATTCTGTAGCTTTCTGCTGTCCTTTCTCCATTTATATGTTCTTACTGCCAAAGTTCATAACCTCACATTTTCCCATGTTACACCCCATCTGCCAAGTTTGTGTCCACTCACTGAACCTGTGTATATCCCTCTGCAGAGTCTTTGTCTCATCCTCACCACTTTTCTCGTGTCATCCACAAACTTGGCAAGAGTTTCTGTCGTGGATGTATATTATAAATATTAGAGACCTCAGCACTGATCCCAAGTTACCAGCCTGAAATGCATCCTTTTTCCCAAATTGTTATCTTCTATGCTGATACAGGGATGATGATAGGGGAGGGTGACAGTCTAGTGGCATTAACGCAGCACTGTTAATCCAGAGACACAACTAATGTTCTGGGGACCTGGGTATGAATCCTGCTACAACAGATGAAAGAATTTGAATGCAATAAAAATCGGGATTTCAGAGTCTAATAATGACCACAGAACCATTGTTGATTGTTCGGGAAAACCCATCTGGTTCATATCCTTTAGGAAAGGTTTAAGATGAGAGGGAAGAGATTCAAAAGAGTCCAGAGGGGCAATAGCCTCACACAGAGGGTGCTGAGTGTCTGGAATGGGCTGCCAGAAGTAGTGGTAGAAGCAAATACAATCTCATCATTTAAAAAAAAAATTTAGACAAGTACATGAATGGGATATTTATGGAGAGATATGGACTAAGTACAGGCAAATGGGACTAATTTACATTGTGAAAACTGGGCGGCATGGGCAAGTTGGGCTGAAGGGCCATGCTGTAGACCTCTATGACTCTATGACTGTATGAAACTGCCATTCTTATCTGGTCTGCATGTGACTCGAGATCCACAACAATGTGGATGACTCTTAATTACCCTAATTGCTGGCCCAGCCTATGAATGTTTTAAAATAACCCACTTCAAACACTATGGGCTCTTATCTTATTAAATAAACAAATGTGTAGTACCTTATCTTCTGAATGCCTTCTGAAAATCCAATTATATTCGTCCACTGGTTCACCTTATCTATTCTGCTTGTTACCTCCTTAAAGAATTCTAGCAAATTTGTTGGGCATGATTTCCTCTGGTTGATCAAACCATGCATTTCCAATTGCTCTGCTATTGCATCTTTAGAATATATTCCAGCAGACTCTAACAATAACAGACATTAAACTAACTGGCCTGTAGTTACCTGTTTTTTTGTCTCCTTCCCATCATAAATAAAGGACACTCTTTTGAATTGCCTTGAATGTTTTCTCAAGTTAAAGACACGATAATTTAATAGCAGCAAGAGTGACCAACATTAATGGACAGTCAAGGTTTAATAGAAGATGCATTCACTGACCATGACTATCAACATGAGGTCATTGAACATCTGTGGCTCTGCTATCAGATCCTGGAGTCAAGACTCCAGATATTGACCTGAAGACAATAAGACATAGGAGCAGAAGTAGGCCATTCATCCCATCAAACCTGCTGTATGATTCAATGACTGCATGGCTCTATTGAGCTGAATACTCTACTTCTGCTCCTATGTCTATGGTCTGAACGTCTTCTCTCATTTTGAGGGTGCTTCATAGAATCATAGAAGCCCTACAGTGTGGAAACAGGCCCTTTGGCCCAACAAGTCCCCACCAAACTCAGAGCATCCCACCCAGGCCCATCCCCCTAATCTACACATCCCTGAACACTATGGGCAACTTAGCATGGCCAATCCACCCTAACCTACACATCTTTAGACTGTGGGAGGAAACTGGAGTACCCGGAGGAAACCCACACAGACACGGGCAGAACGTGCAAACTCCCCACAGATAGTCACCCGAGGGTGGAATCAAATCTGGGTCCCTGGCGCTGTGAGGCAGCAGTGCTAACCACTGAGCCACCGTCCCTTGCAAAC
This sequence comes from Ginglymostoma cirratum, assembly GCA_024137785.1. Taxonomy (NCBI): domain Eukaryota; kingdom Metazoa; phylum Chordata; class Chondrichthyes; order Orectolobiformes; family Ginglymostomatidae; genus Ginglymostoma; species Ginglymostoma cirratum. Next base: position 135,965 of record JAHRHZ010000249.1, read on the forward strand.
ATCACATGTCTGCTCCCATCCATATGCCCCTATCAATGTGCCCAGTGTCACATCCAATACTCTGGAACGATGCCACTCCCATGGTCTTCCATGTTCCATCTTTAAATTCCAGAAATATTACCCAGAGAGGCTTCCCTTTGAAGACGCTTAACACAAATGCAGAATACTGTGGATAATGGTAATCTGAATTTTTTTTTAAAAAAGCAGAAACAGTTGGATGCGCTTCACTGGTCAGGCAGCATCTGTAGAGTTAATGTCTTCAGACCTTTGACGAAAGGTCACAGTCTCCGTTCCTCTTCGCACCGATGTTGCCTGACCTACTGAGCTTTTCCAGCCTTTTCTGTTCTTCTTATCTTTTAAGAGGTAGAGCCTTCTCTGAGGAAGGACAGAAATTTGTACTCCTGCTGTTCACAGAGGTAGCTGCCAATGTGCAGAGGATACTGCCAGTCAGGAACTCGCTCGACCTCACAACGCTGAGAGGCAAATGAGGTTGGGTGCGCCAACCTTACATTCTGACTGTCTCCAATAGAGCGAGGTGGACAGTCCGTGAATCAGAACCCCACACCAAATTAAAAACGTGCAGATACATTTCTAACCTGAGACATCAAAAGTCACTTGTTAGTTGCACACATTCTGCACATATCATGTTTTGCAAAAAATACTGCCTGTTAAACAATGATGTGGAGGTGCCAGTGTTGGACTGGGGTGGATAAGGTCAGAAATCACATGACACCAGGTTATAGTCCAACAGGTTTATTTGGAATCACAAACTAAAAGGCACTACTCCTGATCCCAGTCCAGCACCTCCACGTCATGGCTACCATCAGCACCTCAAACTGCCAGCTCAAAGTGGAGAGGATCTCAAAGAGAATTGCGCAGACTTCATCTGATGAAGGAGCAGCGCTCCAAAAGCTTGTGATTTCAAATAAACCTTTTGGACTATAACCTGGTGTGTGTGACTTCTGACCCTGAGCAATATTGACGAGGCAATAAGTTATTGGTCATGCCTAATTAAATCCATGCTATCAATAGTCAGCCAGTACCGAGGTAAGGTGCCAGTTTTCCATTCCTGATGATTGCTACCCAACACATTAGAATTTTTGACATTCCAATAATCTCCAATGTCTCTTTTCTGGGGCCAGTCTCTGAAATATCTGACTTGACTTGCTCAGGTCAGTTTATCCGATAGAGCCTCTGACTGCTGGGTTTCTTCTCTCACATTCTCTCACATCTTGGCCAACGGCAACAACATTGCATTCAACCACCACCTTGAATATCCCAGGGAGCTTCTCAGGAGAGTGAACAAAGCAAAAATGACATTGAGCAACATTGAGGGCTGACAGTCAAAAAAAAATTCATCTGAAAGGAATTTTCAAAGAACACATGAAAAGTGAAACAAAACCACAGAAAGACCTATGACCCTGAAGGACAGCATTAGGCCCATCATGTTTGTGCTGCCTGTGAAAGAGTGATCCCATCCAATCGCAGCTTCCATCTCTTGGTCAGTACCCCTGTAGAGGACAGAGATTTGTGAGCGTTCCAAATTTCAAACCTAACTTGTTTTCATGTGTCTGTCCTGCTGGGTGAAAAGTTCTGCTGACACATCTCTCTTGTCAGGAGTATTCGAGATGGGCTAATCCTTGACTATAAAAGCTCCACTGATACATTCGAAACTAGAAAGAGGATTGGAAAGTTCAATCCCAGACTCTTGGACAACTTGAAAAGGCAGATCGCTGTGAGCAGCAAATTGCCCAATCACTGACTTGCAACTTCCTCTTTGTAAACCCTCTCTTATGACAGCTAACCTCCCACATCTCTTCATGACAAATGTTGGTGCATTTCTCACCCACTCGCTTTCTCTGTCTCTCTCTCTCTCTGTGTTTTACAATTTCACATCCACTCAAATTGTCAGAGTTCACTTGTGAGAAGCAGTCTACCTTGCATCTGGGCCTAGAGAGCAGTGGGTGACAGTGAACAGAGATCCATTGGTACTAAGGGTGCTAATTGCTGTGGTCAACCCAGAACAAGAGTTTGGGAGGTTGCTGGATTACTAACGCAGCACCGCCATCTCCAGAATGTGATAGTGACCACACAATCCGGAGCTGGAGGAACACAGCAGGCCGGGCAGCATCAGAGCAGAAGGATAGTTGACGTTTCAGGTCAGGTGCCTTCTTCAGATGGTACCAGTCTGTTTTTGTAATGAGGGCCACTAATGGAATCGTAAGCCCCAGGGTCAGAAACGGTCTCAAGCAGATGTACAAACAGTAGCTCTGGTTTTCAGTACCAATCTTCACGGGACTCTTTGCATCAATGTTCATCAAGTACACCAGTGAGCCACTGTTTATATATCAGCTGGAGCCTGGGGCTTCAGGTTGCACGAGTGACTCCAATGCATGTACAGTTACAACATATTAAAGACATTTTGACAGGTACATGGATAGGAAAGGTTTAAAAGGATATGTACCAAATGCAGCTGAATTGGACTATTTTGGTTTGGGAAACCTGGACAGCATGGATGAGTTGGACCAAAGGGTCTGTTTCTGGGCCATATGACTCTAACATCTTGGAAGGTCTCTGGAGAGTGGAGGTTTAATCCACTTTATGATGTAGAATGTAGCAAAGCATCCACGGAAAGAATTTGTGTGATTTTTTTTTACTACTTTTTCTTTATTCATTCATGGGATGAGGGCGTTCAGCATTTATTGCCCATCTCTAGTTGCCCAGATGGCAGTTATGAGTCAATCATGAGGGGCATGGATAGGCTAAATAGACAAGGTCTTTTCTCCAAAGCTAGAGGGCACAGGTTTAAGGTGAGAGGGGAAAGATTTAAAAGGGACCTAAGGAGCAACTTTTTCATACAGAGGGTGGTGCGTGTATGGAATGAGCTGCGGAGCAAGTGGTGGAGGCTGGTACAATTACAATGTTTAAAATGCAACTGCATGAGTATATGAATAGGAAGGGCCTAGAGGGATATGGGCCAAATGCTGGCAAATGGGACTAGATTAATTTAGGATATCTGGTCAGCATGGACGAGTTGGACTGAAGGGTCTGTTTCTGTGATGTACATCTCTATGATTCTATGACAACCATCACCAAAAACAGACCCGTCACAGTCTCTCTGTGCGGACGGTAGTTTCATGGTAAGAGTCTCTGGGCTAGTCATCCTGTACGCCCCCAGCTAAATTTCTGGGTTCATATCTCACCATGGCAGACGGTGATGTTTGAGATAAACTTTTAAAAGAAAGGTCTTGAATTAGACACTGGCTTATCGGCGATCATGTAAAATCTCATCTGGTTCACTAATGTCCTTTAGGGAAGGAAACTGCCATCCTTACCTGGTCTGGCCTACATGTGACTCCAGACCCACAGCAATTTGATTGACTCTCAACTATCCTCTGGGCATTAGGGAACACATGCTGGTCTAGCCAGCGACATCCATGCCCCATGAAAGAAGAATCTAGAAAACACTTGACGTTTCAGGCCTAGACCCTTCATCAGGGTCTAGGCCCGAAACGTCAAGTTTTCCTGCTCCAATGATGCTGCTTGACCTGCTGTGTTCATCCAGCCCCATGCTTGTTATCTCGGATTCTCCAGCATCTGCAGTACCTTTTATCTCTAGAAAACACTGCTGTGTGTGAGAGTTTGCTCTGTGTAAATTGCCTGCTATTTCTCCTACACTACAGCAGTAGCTATGCTTCAAAACTGCCTCATTGGCTGTCAAGTGCTACGGGACATCCTTGCGATCATGAAAGTAGCTAGACAAATGAAGTTAGTCTGTTTCTTCTCTGACATTGTTAGTTCAGTGGTTGGACTGCTGGATTGTAGAGCAGACAAATGCTAACAGCGTGGGTTCAAGTCCCACAGTGGCTGAGGTTAACATGAAGGACCATCCTACTCGGGGAACGCGTTGGGATGTGATGGTATTGTAGTGTTTTTGCTGGACTGTTAATCCAGAAAGCCTGGTAATGTCCTGGGGACCCGGGTCCAAATCCCGCAACGGCAGATGGTGGAATTTGAATTCAACAAATATTTGGAATTAAGAATGTGATAATATCCATGAATCCATTGCTGATTGTCGGAAAAACCCATCTGGTTCACTAATGTCCTTTAGGGAAGGAAACTGTCAGCCCCAGTGAAGGATTTTGGCCCGAAACGTTGACTTCGCTGTTCCTAGGATGCTGTGTTTCTGCGGCTCCACATTTATTGTCTGTAGCTTCCAGCATCTGCAGTCCTTACTCTCTCCAACTGCCGTCCTTACCTGGTCTGGCCTACACGTGTCTCCAGACCCACAGCAATGTGGTTAACATTTAACTGCCCTCTGGGCAATTAGGGATGGACAATAAATGCTGCCTGGCCAGTGACGCCCATATCCTGTGAATGAACGAAGTAAAAACCTCTCCCCTCAGCTGAGGTATGGTGGCCTTCAGGTTGAAACAGACCCAGTCAGAATGAGAACGTGGGAGTATGGTGATGTTATCTTTACTGACCGGCCTGTCGCAAAATGCCAGCATTCTCTGGTTGGTCTTCATTTTCAACATGTCCATCCCACTTTTGTACGCATCTTTTCAATCTACCTAACCATTTCTATTTCTTTCCCTCAGATAGGGATTATTTTTGGAATGTGTTCACCCAGCGTTCCTCCCACAAAAGGAAAGGGGGTCAGGTGCGATTTTCGAATGATCAGACCGTGGAGTTGGAGAAGAAGTTTGAGATTCAGAAATACCTTTCACCTCCAGAGAGGAAACGTCTCGCCAGATCCCTGCAGCTCAGTGAAAGGCAGGTGGGTGCAGGATTGCGTCTAAAGAAAGCAATCAGATCATCTACAACCAGATGGAGTATAATGTTGGTAAATGTGCAGCCATTTTGGTAGGAATAACAGTAAAAAGGGCTATTATTTAAATGGTGAAAAATTGCAGCATGCTGCTGTGCAGAGGGACCTCGGTGTTTTTGTGCATGAATCACAGAAGGTTGGTTTGCAGGTGCAGCAGGTAATTAAGAAGGCAAATGGTATCTTATCCTTCATTATCAGAGGGATGAAGTTTAAAAGCAGGGAGGTTATATTACAGCTGTACAAGGTGCTGGTGAGGCCACACATGGAGTACTGTGTACAGTTTTGGTCTCCTTACTTGAGAAGGGATGTGCTGGCAGTGGAGGGGGTGCAGAGGAGGTTCAGTAAGTTGTTTCCAGAGTTGAGAGGGTTGTCTTATGAGGAGAGACTGAGTAGACTGGAATTATATTCATTTGAATTGAGAAGAATGAGGGGGGTCTTGAAGAAACATATAAAATTATGAAGGGAATAGATATGATAGAAGCAGGAAGGTTGTTTCCACTGGCAGGTGAAACTAGAACAAGGGGCATGGCCTCAAAAAATAGCGGGGAGCAGATTTAGAACTGAATTGAGGAGGGACTTCTTCATCCAAAAGGTTGTGAATTTGTGGAATTCCCTGCCCAGTGAAGTAGTTGAGGCTCCTTCATTGAAAGTTTTTAAAGCTAAGATAGATAGTTTTTTGAACAGTAAAGGAATTAAGGATTAAGGTGAACGGGTGGGTAGGTGGAGCTGAGGCCACAAAAAGATCAGCTACACTGTCCCCATCAAACACTCCCAGGACAGGGACAGCACGGGGTTAGATACAGAGTAAAGCTCCCTTTACACTGTCCCCATCGAACCCTCCCTGGACAGGGACAGCACGGGGTTAGATACAGAGTCAAGCTCCCTTTACACTGTCCCCATCGAACCCTCCCAGGACAGGGACAGCACGGGGTTAGATACAGAGTAAAGCTCCCTTTACACTGTCCCCATCAAACCCTCCCAGGACAGGGACAGCACGGTGTTAGATACAGAGTAAAGCTCACTCTACACTGTCCCCATCAAATGTATTTATCACTTGTTTATCACAAATGTCCCCATCAAACTGCAAGTGACAAAAAACATGAGGCACCCTGAAATGACAGGTATTGCATAGATTTTGAAGAATTAAGCAACTTAGATTTTCCTCACCTTCTCCTGTTTGACGTTTCTTTCTCCTTCTCCTTTTTATTTGTTCTGCAGGTGAAAACATGGTTTCAGAACAGGAGAGCAAAATGGCGAAGACTAAAACAGGTACAGACTGTTTGCTTCCCTCACCGTGATTGGGTGGATGAATTGTTCGCTCTTGTGTTGATAACTGGACCATTCCTGTCATCTCATTCACCCAAGCTGCTTCTGAACCTACCAGGCAAATAACTCAGAGACAGTGCACAACCAGTCTTACTTAAACTCAGTGGGGAACAACTGTGGAACTCCAAAGTACATGGATCACAAAAAGTTAGAATGTAGGTGCTGTAAGTCATTAAGAAGGTTAATGGGATCCTGCTGTTATTGCAAATGCAACTGAACAGAAAAATACGATTATTATGCTCATGTCATACAGAGCATTGGTGAGATCATATAAAGTCATAGAGTTGTACAGCATGGAAACAGACCCTTCGATCCAACTTGCCCATACTGATCAGGCATCCTATACTGATCCAGTCCCATTTGCCAGCATTTGGTCCATATCCCTCTAAACCCTTACTATTCATATACCCATCCTGTTACCTTTTAAATATAGTAATTGTACCAGCCTCCACTACTGCCTCTCAAATATCCTGTGCAGTTTTGGTTTTCCTTATTTAAGGAAGGGTGTAAATGAATTTTAAACAGTTTAAAGGAGGTTTACCAGATTGATACCTGTCACGGTCTTAGGCTAAAGTGTTATTACGGTTCGAGTGTGAGAAATATGGAATCCAGTTTGCTCTCAGTAAGCAACAGATGAGGTTGCTAACACCAGAAGTAATCTGTCTTCCTGATATTGGTCACTGCTCGGATGTTGTGCAAAACATGAGGGAGAACCCTCTGATGTGTTTTAGAGCGCCGTTGGATATTTTACATCACATGAGAAATGTAAAAACATTGAAGGTGCAACTGAAATGCTGATTTTATAACATGGAGGACACGAGCGTCAAAGCCATGCTGTATAAAACCCTGAGATACAGTGAGCACTTCAGATTACCACAGCTTTTGGGATCAATACATTGTCCTTCGAGGAAGCGCAGTACACATTGACTTAATGAATAATCGTAGAATCTCTACAGTGTGGAAGCAGGCCATTTGGCCTGTCGGGTATCCACCAACCCTCTGAAGAGCATCCCACACAGACCTACTCCCTACCCTATCCTTGTAACCCTTCATTTCTTGTGGCTAATCCACCTACCCTACACATCCTTGGACACTGTAGGGTAATTTGGCATGGCCAATCCACCTAACCTGCACACCTTTGGGCTGGGAGGAAACCAGAATATCTAGAAAAAGCCCACACAGACACGGGGAGAATGTGCAAACTCCATACAGACAGTTGCCCAAGGGTGGAATCGAACCCAGGTCCACAGTGCTGTAAGACAGCAGTGTTAATCACTTTTCTGATGAAGGGTTTAGGCCCGAAACGTCAAGTTTTCCTGCTCCTATGATGCTGCTTGACCTGCTGTGTTCATCCAGCCCCATGCGTGTTAATCACTAAGCCATCATGCCACCCTCATCTGTTAAACTAATAGTGATTAAATTATGAATGTTAATTACACAAATCATGTTACATTCCCTGGAATCTGAATGCTTAAGAGGACACTCAATCAAAGATTATAAGAGATTAATAGAAAAGGATTCTGGTAAAATTCATACAGCATTTCAACTGGTTGGAGAATGTAGGACTGAGGAACATCAGGCAATTTAAGGCAGACCCTCCAGCAGTGGAATGCGGAAATACCTTTCCACACATAATGGTGGGAAAAGTTTGGAGCTCCCTTCTACAAGGGCAATTTTTGCACACAAAATTGTAAATTTTTAATTTGAGCTTGACCAGTTCTTCCTGGATTTAAATCATAGATTAGCCATGACCTCATTGAATAATGACACAGACCTGAAGATCTCAAGGAAATTCTCCTGTTGCTATATCCCTAACCATCCGTTTGGGGAGGTTATGGCCTAGAGGAGTTATTGCAAGGCTATTAATCTGGAAATTTATCTTATACCCTGGGCACCTGTTTCAGATCCTGCCGTAGCAGGTGGAGCAGTTTGAATTTAACATTTTTCCAAAAAAAAGCCTGGAATTAAGAATCCATTGAAGACAGCGAAATCATTGTCAATTGTTGGAAAAACCAACTGGTTCACTAATGTCTTTCAGGGAAGGAAATCTGCCATTTTCTGGTCTGGCCTACATGTGACTCCAAACCCACAGTAATGTAGTTGACATTGAATTTCCTCTGAAATGGCCTGGCAGGCCACTCCTGCGTTCAGTGAGAGCTGGGAAATTTCTGTCAACGGCTCTGCAATTTGCTCCCTTAATCCCTCAGCAATCTGGGAGGCATCCCATTCAAGCCCCGGTGACTTTTCTTCCTGGAGTGCTGCCAGCCGTTCTAGCACCTCATTTTTATCTATCACTAGACAGCTTAGTTGCTCAACACCCGTATTTCCAACTGGGCCATTGACACCATCTTCTGATTTGGTAAAACCAGAAAAAAAAAATTCATTTAGTACCCCAGTCATATCCTTTACCTCAGTGAGCTGCTTACCCTGCTTATTCCTCATGGGGCCCGCTCTACCTTTCACTCATCATTTACTCTTAATGTGATTGAAGACCATTCTACTATTTCTTTTAGCGCACCTGCCATCCTTTCTTCATGCTTCCGCTTAGCGTTCCTAAATCCAGCCTTAGCCTCTCTTCTGCATTTGAGATACACTTCCTGATTTCTATTGATGTTATTATTCTGGAATACATCATATGTCTCCTTTTTCTTCCTTATTTTCTCATCAATATCCTCAGTCATCGGGGAGCTCTAGCTTTGGATACCCAGCATTTATTTCTCATGCATATGTACCTGGGATATCCAGAGGTGGGAAGACATTGAACATAGAACAGTACAGCACAGGAACAGGCCCTTTGGCCCACAGTGTTGTGCCGAACAAGACACCAAATTAAACTAATCCCTTCTGCCTGCCCTTGGTCCATATCCTTCCATTCCTTGTGTATTCATGTGCTTTTCTAAAAGCTGCTTAAATACCCTTATCATACATGCCTCCACCACCACCCCTGGCAGCGCGTTCCAGACTCCAACACTCTCTGTGTTAAAAGACATGTCCCTTACATCTTCTTTGAACTTTCCCTCCCTCACCTTAAATGTATGCCCCCTAGTATTAGATATTTCAACTCTGGGAAAAAGATTCTGACCGTCAACCCTATCTGTGCTTCTCATAACTTTATAGACTTCTCTCAAGTCTCCTTTCAGCCTCCACCACTCAAGAGAAAACAACCCGAGCTTTTCTAGCCTCTCCTTATATCCGCTAATCCAGGCAGCATCCTGGTAAACCTCTTCTGCACCTTCTCCAAAGCCTCCACATCCTTCCTGTACTGTGGTGGCCAGAACTGAACACAATACTCTAAGTGTGGCCTGACCAAAGTCTTATAAAGCTGCAACATGACATCCTGACTCTTGTACCAACCAAACAGACAGGTAGCAAGAATAACACAAGATATTTGCAGAAGGATATAGAGAGGTTAACTGTATGGACAACACCTGGCAGCTGGGATATAATGTGAGAAAATGCGAAGTATTGCCCTTTGACAGGAAGGATAGACAAGCTGAATGTTATTCAAAAGGAGAAAGACTGCAGATATTCCAGCACAGAGGGACTTAGGAGTCCTACTTTAGGGAAATCATAAAAATCTATCATCCAAGTTCAGCAAGATGGGCAAATGGGATGTTAGCCTTTATTTCAAAGAGTTTTATGAGTAGTGGTTGAGTAGTTGGATTTGTAGTAATTGGAAGAGTGAGAGGTGACCTTATTGAAACGTACAAGATCCTTAGATAAGGTTGATGTGGAAAGGTTGTTTCCTCTTGTGGGAGAGTCTGGGACCAGAGGTCATCATCTCAGAATGAGGGTTGCATGTTTAAGATAGAGATAAGAATGAATTTCTTCTCTCAGAGGGGAGTAAATCTGTGGAATTCTTTACCACAGAGGGCTGTTGAGGCTGGGTTATTAAGTACATTTGAGCATGAGATAGAGAGGTTTTTAATCAGTAAAGGAATCAATGGTTATGTGGAAAAAACAGGAAAGTAGAATTGAGAATTGCTAAATCAGCCATGATCTCATTGAATGGAAGAGCAGACTTAATGGGCTGAATGATATATACTGCTCCACTGTCTTCTGGGCTTATGTTATAATCTAAGCTTAATGTAATTGAATAACATGTTGGGACACCTCAGAGCATAGCCTCCATTGCTTAAATGAACAATGTAATTTCATCTAGCTGTCACTAATTGCCCTTGAGAACGCAGTAGAGAGCCAGTTTCATGTGGTCCATGTGATGAAGCTACACCCACAATGCTGTCAGGGACGGTGTTCCAGGATTTTGACTCAGTGACAAAGAATGGTGATACAGTTCCCAGTCTGGGTGGTGAGTGGTTTGGAGGGGTACTTAAAGATGGTGGTGTTCCCACGATCTAACTCCCTTGTCCTATCCGTGTGATAGAAGTCGCAGATTTATAAGGTGCTGTCAGAGGAACCTTGCTGAGTTGCTGTGCAGCATCTTGCAGATGGTCCACACGGCTGCCACCATGCGTCATTGGTTCAGGGAGTGAATGTTGAAGATGGTGGGCAGGATGCCAACATCACAAGCTGACCCTGTTTGTGTAATACGGAAGCCACATGTGCTCAGATTAGTTAGGGGTGGTAGTTTCTTACCTTCAAGAATCCATGTTAGCCACCTGTGAATTTATAAACAGCCAGCTGCACGACGTCTCTCTTAGATAAAAAGGACCCATTGACAATATTATTCTTTGGTAACAATATCATTCTGAGAATGTGGACATGGTATTGCATTTTGGTAAAACAAACAAGGGCAAGACTTAGAGATAAAAGGAACTGCAGATGCTGGAGAATCCGAGATAACAAGCATGGGGCTGGATGAACACAGCAGGTCAAGCAGCATCGTAGGAGCAGGAAAACTTGACGTTTCGGGCCTAAACCCTTCATCAGAAAATTTAGGCCCGAAACATCAAGTTTTCCTGCTCCTACGATGCTGCTTGACCTGCTGTGTTCATCCAGCCCCATGCTTGTTATCAAGGGCAAGACTTATTCAGTTAGAAGTAGGAGCTTAGGTAGTGTTGTAGAACAGAGAGACATAAGAACGTAGAACATAAGAACTAGGAGCAGGAGTAGGCCTTCCGGCCCTTCGAACCTGCTCCGCCATTCAACAAGATCATGGCTGATCTTTTCGTGGACTCAGATCCACTTGCCCACGCTCTCACCGTATCCCTTAATTCCTTTATTGTTAAAAAAAATCTACCTTAGCTTTAAAAACGTTTACTGAAGTAGCGTCAACTACTTCCCTGGGCAAGGAATTCCATAGATTAACAACCCTCTGGGTGAAGAAGTTCCTTCTCAATTCAGTCCTAAATCTGCTCCCTCTAATCTTGAGGCTATGCCCTCTTGTCCTAGCTTCACCTGCCAGTGGAAACATTCTCTCTACTTCTATCTTACCTATTCCTTCATAATTTTATATGTTTCTATAAGATCTCCCCTCAATCTTCTAAATTCCAATGAATATAATCCCAATCTATTTAGAGGCCGAGGAGTTCAGACAGATAATACTTTGAAATTTGCATCAGAGGTAGACAGGGTGGTTAAGAAGACATTTAGCATGCTTGCCTTCATTGCTCAGACCTTTGAGTCCAGGAGTTGAGAAATCATGTTGAGGTTGTACAGGACATTGGTGAAACCTCTTCAGGAGTACTGTTTGCAGTTCTGGTCACCCTGCTATAGGAAGGATATTATTAAGCTGGAGAGGGTTTGGAAAAGATTTACCAGGACATTGCTGGGAATGGTAGGTTTGAGTTATAAGGAGACGCTGGATAGGCTGGGACTTTTTTCACTGGAGCATAGGAGATTGAGGAGTGACCTCATAGAGGTATATGAAATCATGAGGGGTATAGATAAGGTGAATGGTAGGTGTCTTTTCCTTAGGATTGAGGATTTCAAGACTAGGGGTCATATTTTTAAGGTGAAAGGAGAAAGATTCATAAAAGACATGAAGGGCAACTTTTTACACAGAGTGCTTTGTATGTGGAATTAACTTCCAGAGGAAGTGGTGGAGGCAGGTATAGTTACAGCATTTAAAAGAGATTTGGACAGGGTCGTGAATAAAAAATGTTTAGAGGGATACAGGCCAAGAGCAGGCAGGTGGGACTAGTTTAGTTTGGGATTGTGGTCAGCACGGACTGGTTGGACCGAAGGGTCTTTTTCAGTGCTATATGGCTGCATGACACTATAACATGATTTGAAGAGCAAACATTTATTGCTCATCCTCTAGTTTCCCCCCGCAATGTTAACGATGAGCCACATTCCTGTGTCCCTAAAGCCTGTGTGATGAAGATGCTCCCACAGAGCTGTGAGGGATTCATCTTGGGAGTTTAATACAGTGATGATGAACGGAGTGTGATAGATAGGATGCAAGAGGGAGCTGGGTGGTCACACCATTCCCATAAGACTGCAGTCCTTACCCTGCTAGCTGATAGAGTTTTGGGTTCATTTTACTATCTTCTGACACACATTGACTGATTTCCACCCTAAAGTTGTGCACTTAACCATGAAGCCACAGAGCAAATCACCAGAATATAAATAAGGCAGGGAGGTTATCTTTGAATGCCACTCAACTTCTCAGGTGCAGGAGAGACTTGCAGGGTGTGTAGGCTTTGCAGATGCAGTTCACAATATCAACCCAAAGTGTGACATCCATACAGTAAACACCAAGGTTCTAAGTACAAGTTTCAAAAGAAGAGGTAAAACATGGGGACAGAAATAACACTCTTCATGTCTGGTGTTGGTATCTCTTTGTGTGACTCGCTCAAAAACCACAAAGACCACAGGGAGCACTGGGCCCTGTGGAAGTGTTAGAGTTTTTCTACCAGAGCTGTGAGGCTGAAGCTTAATCTTGTGGAAATTTCAGAATGAATCTGAGAAGGTGATATTAGGATAGGTGACCATACACTTCCCCGTGCAGTCCGTTTAAAACAAATGGATGCACGGTCTTGTGAGGAGACAGTAATACATTCATTTGCTGGGTTTTTAATCATTCATGAGGATGTGGGTGAAGCAGCACTGAAGGAACAGCGATATATTCCCAAGTCAGGATGGTGAGAGGAACTTGATGTTCCTATGTGTCTGCTGCCCTTGTCCTTCTAGATGGAAGTGGTCGTGGGTTTGGAAGGTGCTGTCTGAGGATCTTTGGTGAATTTCTGCAGTGCATCTTGTAGATGGTACACACTGCTGCTACTGAGCGTCGGTGGTGGGGGGAGTGGATGCTTGTGGATGTGGTGCCAATCAAGCAGCCGCTTTGCCCTGGATGGTGTCAAGCTTCTTGAGTGTTATTGGGGCTGCATCCATCCAGGCAAGTGGGGAGTATTCCATCGCACTCCTGACTTGAGCCTGGTGGACGGTGGACGGTGGACGGTGGACAGGCTTTGAGGAGTCAGGAGGTGAGTTACTCACTACAGTATTCCTAGCTTCCGGCGTGCTCTGGTAGCCACTGTGTTTATGTGGTAAATCCAATTCAGTTTCTGGCCAATAAGAACATAACATAAGAAAATAAGAACTAGAAGCAGGAGTAAGCAATTTAGCCCCTTGGCTGTTCAATACAATAATAGGTGATCTCATCTCGGCCTTAACTTCCCTTTCCTGCCCATTCTCCATAACCCTTCAACCCGTTACTAATTGAAAATCTGCTTATCTCCTCTTTGAATTTATTCAGTGTCCTGGCATCCGCCACTGTCTGGGATAATGAATTCCACGGATTCCCTATCCTTTGGGTGAAGTAGTTCCTCCTCATAAAAACCGAAAGAACTGTGAACGCTGTAAATCAGGATCAAAAACATTGCTGGAAAAGCTCAGCAGGTCTGGCAGCATCTGTGAAGAAAATTAAGTTCTGAGGAAGGGTCACCGGACCCGAAACGTTAACTCTGATATTTTTCTTCACAGATGTTGCCAGACCTGTTGAGCTTTTCCAGCAACTTCTGTTTTAATTCCTCCTCATCTGTGTTTTAAACCTGCCGGCCCTTCCCCTAAAACTATGGCCTGTCGTTCTAGATTGCTATACCTGCGGAAACACCCTTTCTATGTGTACTTTATCAATTCCTTTAGAATCTTGTGTACCTCAACCGGATATCTTATTCTTCTAAACTCTAGTCTAATTGACTCAATTTCTCCTCATAATAGCAACCCACAGACATTGACTGTGGAGGATTGAGTGATGGAGATGCCACCTGAATGTCAAGGGGTGATAGTTAGATTCTCTCCAGAGTGATCACCCAGCTTCATAGACCTCGGGCCTGAGCCAGGCGCAGTCTGGAGCCAAGGCCCCATGTGGACGGAGGCTTGTCTGGGTTGGAAGACCATTGCTCTGAACTTTTCTTTATTTCTGCAATGCTGGACTTTTCATTCTTATATTTTCTAAGATGTTGCAACTGACGAGGCTGTACCCGGGTATCTTGTACCTAAGGTGGTGCTGTAAGTGGCGACGTATAAACTTTTCAATGTACCCATTTGAGTACATGTGCCAATAAAGCTAACTTAATTCAATTCAATTCAATTCAATTCAATTCAATCCAGTCCAATTCCATTCAATTCAATTCATTCCAATTCAATCCAGTCCAATTCCATTCAATCCAATTCAATCCAATCCAATTCATTCCAATTCAATCCAGTCCAATTCCATTCATTCCAATTCAATCCAGTCCAATCCAATCCAATTCAATCCCAATCCAATCCTGTCCAATCCAATCCAGTCCAATCCAATCCAATCCAATCCAATTCATTCCAATTCATTCCAATCCAATCCAATCCAGTCCAATCCAATCCAATCCAATCCAATCCAATCCAATTCAATCCCAATCCAATCCAATCCCAATCCAATCCAATCCAATCCAATCCAATCCAGTCCAATCCAATCCAATCCCAATCCAATCCAATCCAATCCAATCCAATCCAATCCAATCCAATTCAATCCAATCCAATCCAATCCAATCCAATTCAGTCCAATCCAATCCAATCCAATCCAATCCAATCCAATTTAATTCAATTCAATTCAATTCTTGTTGAAGATGATCATTGCCTGGCATTTGTGTGTCACACTTTTCATTCCAACCCCTGGATATTGTCCAGGTCTTGTTGCATTTGAACACGGACTGCTTCAGTCCCTGAGGTGTTCTCAATGGTGCTGAACATTGTGCGATCATCGGTGAACATCCCCACTTCTGACCTTATGATGGAGGGAAGGTCACTGATGAAGCAGCTGAAGATGGGTGGGCCTAGGACACTACCCTGAGGAAGTCCAGCAGGGATGTCCTGAATCTCCTTTGTGCCTGATGTGACTCCCACCAGCAGAGATTTCTCCCTCTGATTCCTATTAGCTCCAGTTTTGCTCGGGCTTCTTGATGTTGCACTATAACATGAACAGGAGCAGCACTGCTCTATAACATGCTTAGTGGCTGTTGTTCCCAGTGACATGCACAGGGGCTACTGCTCTCTCCAGTATGTATAGAGCCTGCCCTTCTCTATGGCATGCACAAGATCAGCCGTTCTCTATCACAAACAGACAGGCTGTAATTCTTGGACAACATGCAGAGTCACTGTTCTGTATTAAACACATTTGTGTGCTATGACATGCAGAGCTGCTGTTCACTATTATAGACACACTGGCTGCAGTTCTCGATAGCGTGCACAATGTTTGCTATTAACTACAACGTGCAGAGTTGCTGCTCTCTATAGCATGCGCAAAACCTGGTGTTTTCTGTAACACGCACAGGAGCTCCTGTTCCTTAGAACATGCACAGGCGCTGTTGTTCTCCAGAAAATGCTCTCCACTGCACTCTAAGCTTTTCAGCAAATATGAAAAGCTCTGAGATATGGACCCATTAACTAAAAAAGTTAAGGACTGTGTCAAACTCAAAGAAAAGACATATAATTGTGCTAGGGTAGGTGGCAGGTCAGAAGATAGTACAGAATATATAAAAAAAGTATTTTCTTCAGATATTTAAAACAAAAAAAGAGTTAACATATTGTGTGTTAGTCTGATGCACATTGAGTCTGGGGAATTAGTGATGGAGGATAAAGGAATGGCAGATGAAATGAACAGATTTTTTGTGTTGGCCTTCACTGGAGAGGATACAAGTACCATTCCGGAAATAGCTGTAAATCAGGAACTGAAAGGGAGGGAGGAACTCCAGAAAATTACATATCAAGGAAGTGGAAGGGAGTAAATTGTAGGAACTGTGAGTTGATGAGTCTCCAGATCCTGATGGATTTCATCCTCGAGTCTTAAATGAAGTTGCTAGTGAGTTAGTTGATGCGGTGGTTTTAATTTTCCATAACTCATTCAATTTGGGGAAGGTTCCTTTTAGGTTCAAAATAGCCAACATAACTCCTTTACTCCAAAAGGGAGGGAGACTAGAAATCAGGAAACTACAGGACAGTTAGCTTCACACCTGGCATAGGGAAAATGTTAACAAGCTATTATTAAATGGGTTTTATTAAAGGGAAATCATGTTTCACTAACTTATTGGAGTTCTTTTGAAAAAGTGTTATTTTTGCTGTAGATGAAGGGGAACCAGTCAATGTATTGCATTTAGATTTCCAGAAGGCATTTCATAAGGGGTCACATTAAAGATTATTGCAGAAAATAAAAGCTCCTGAGTCAGAGATAACATATTAACATTGGCAAAAGACAGGCTGGATAACAGGGAGCAGAGAGTATAAATAAAATTCTGGTCTCCCTGCTATAGGAAAGATAAGACCATAAGACAAAGGAGCAGAAATTAGGCCATTTAGCCCATCAAGTCTGCTTCACCATTCAATCGTGGCTAATAAGTATCTCAACCCCATTCTCCTGCGTTCTCCCTGTAACTCCTGTCCCCCTTGACAATCAAGAACCTATCTATCTCTGTCTTAAATATACTCAGTGACCTGGCCTCCACAGCCTTCCATGGCAGTGAATTTCATAGATTCACCACTCTCTGGCTGAATAAATTTCTTCTTATCTCTTTCCTCTAAGGCTGAGCCTTCTGTCCTAGTCTCTCCTACCAATGGAAACATCTTCCCAACATCCACTCTGTCCACGCCATTCAGTATTCTGTAAGTTTCAATTATCGCTGCCTTATCCTTCTAAACTCCAATGAGTATAGACCCAGAGTCCCCAGATGTTCCTCATACGTTAAGCTTTTCATTCCTGGGACCATTCTCGTGAACCTCCTCTGAACCCGTTCCAGGGCCAGTACCTCTTTCCTGAGATATGGGGCCCAAAACTGCATATAATACTCCAAATGTGGCCTGACCAGAGCCTTATAAAGCCTCAGTAGTACATCCCTGCTTTTATATTCAAGTCCTCTCAAAATAAATGCCGACATTACATTTACCTTCCTAACTACTGACTCAACCTGCAAGTTCACCTTGAGGGAATCCTGGACTAGAACTCCCAAGTCTCTTTGCACTTCAGACTTCTGAATTTTCTCCCCATGTAGAAAATAGTCGATGCTTTTATTCTTCCTAACAAAGTGCATGACCTCGCACTTTCCCACGTTGTACTCCATCTGCCACTTCTTTGCCCACTCTCCTAACCTGTCCAAATCCTTCTGCAACCTCGCCACCTCCTCAATACTACCTGTCCCTCCACCTATCTTTGTATCGCCTGTAAACTGAGCCAGAATGCCCACAGTTCCTTCATCAAGATCATTTATATACAAAGTGAAAAGTTGTGGTCCCAGCACTGACCCTTTCAGAACACCACTTATCACTGGCTGCCATACTGAGAAAGACCCTTTTATCCCCACTTTCTTCCAGACAGCCAATCTTCTATCCATGCTAGCACCTTACCTCTAACACCATGGGCCTTTATCTTACTCTGCAGCCTCCTGTGTGGCACCTTGTCAAAGGCCTTCTTGAAGCCCAGGTAGATAACATCCATTGGCTCTCCTTGGTCTAACCTGCTCATTACCTCCTCAAAGAATTCTAACAGATTTGTCAGGCATGACCTCCCGTTGATGAAGCCACGCTGACTTAGCCCTATTTTACCAAGCACTGGCAAGTATTCAGAAATCTCATCCTTCACAATAGACTCTAAAATCTTACCCACGATTGAGCTTAGGCTAATTGGCCTGTAATTTTGAGTCTTTTGCCTTACTCCCTTTTTAAACAGGGGTGTCACTTTTGCAATTTTCCAGTCCTCTGGGATCTTCCCTGACTCTACCGCTTCCTGAAAGATCACCACTAATGCCTCCACTATCTCTTCAGCTATCTCCTCAAGAACTCTGGGGTGTAGTCCATCTGGTCCTGGTGATGTATCCATTTCAGGTCATTCAGTTTTACTAGCACCTTTTCCTTGATGATGGCCACCATACTCAGCTCTTCCCCCTGACTCCCTTGAATTTTTGGGATATTACTCGTGTCTTCCACTATGAAGACTGACCCAAAGTAATTATTCAGTTCCTCAGCCATTTCCTTGTTCCCCACTACTATCTCTCCAGTGTCATTTTCCAGTGGTCCAAGGTCCACTTTTGCCTCTCTTTTGCCGTTTATATATCCAAAGACACTCTTACAGTCCTCCTTTATGTTACTGGCTAGCTCACCCTCATTTTTAATCTTCTTCCTCCTTATCTTTTTTTTTTGTTGCCCTCTGTTGGTCTTTGTAAGCTTCCTAGTCCTCTGGTTTCCCACTGCCCTTCACCACATTATGTGTTTTCTCTTTTGATTTTATGCTATCCCTGACGTCACTTGCCAACCAAGGTTGCCTCATCCTCCATGTACCATGCTTCTTTTTCCTAGGGATAAATTTCTGCTGCGTCTTCTGAATTACTCCCAGAAACTCCTGCCATTGCTGTTCCACTGTCTTTCCTGCTAGGCTCCTCTTCCAGTCAATTCTCACAGCCCCCTCCCCCATGCCTCTGTAGTTGCCTTTATTCAGCTGTAATATAATGTTGTTAAACTAGAAAGGGTTCAGAAAAGATTTACAAGGATGTTGCCTGGGTTGGAGGGCTTGAGCTAAAGGGATGGGCTGAATAGGCTGGGGCTATTTTCCTGGGAGCATTGGGGACTGGGGCGGGGGGTGGTGACCTTATAGATATTTATAAAATCAGGAGGGGCATGGATAGGGTGAATAGCCAAGGCCTTTTTCCCAGGGTAGGGGATTCCAAAACTAGAGGGCATGGGTTTAAAGTGAGAGGGGAAAAATATAAAAGTAACCTGAGGGGCAACGTTTTCATGCAGAGGGTGGAATGAGCTGCCAAAGGGTGTGGTGGAGGCTCGTACAATTGTAACATTTAAAAGGCATCTGGATGGACACATGGATTGGAAGATTGAGAGGGATATGGGCCAAATGCTGGCACATGGGAGTAGATTAATTTAGGATATCTGATCGGCTTGGATGTGTTGGAATGAAGGGTCTGTTTCCATGCTCTATAACTCTATGAAATAGACATTGGTGAGATTGATTCTGGAGCATTGTGTACCGGACAGGTCACTGTACTTACAGAAGGATGTAAGAGCATTGGAAGAAGTTCAGAGGTTTATTGGACTAATACCAGGAATGAGTAGATTGCCAAACGAGAAAAGGCTGGACAGGGTTGACTTGTATCCTCTGGAGTTTAGAAGAATCAGCAATGACTGAATTGAAACATATAAGATCCTGAGGGAACTTGACCAGACAACTTGTGAAAAGGATGTTTCCTCTTGTGACAGAATCTAGAGCTAGATTAAAGTAAGGGCTTGACCTATTAAAATAGAGATGAGAAAACTTTTTATTCCTTCAGAGGGTTATGAGTCTTTGGAATTCCCTTCCCTGAATGCACAGGTTATGGAATATTTAAACATTCTTAAGGCAGAGGTAGATAGATTTTCGACGACCAAAGGAGATGAAAGATTTTAGGGGATGTGCAGGAGTGCAGAGCTGAGGTTAGAATCAGATCAGTCGTGATCGTATTGAATGGCGGTGCAGGCTCAAAGGGCCGAGTGGCCTAACTCTTGTTTGCATGCAAGGGGTTGCAGTTCTCTACTAATGCAGAGGAATTGCTGCTCTTTGTAACATACACACTCACTTCTGTTCTCCAAATGCATATAGGGGTCTTGTTTTTATCATTTAGAAAATGAAGCTTTGAACACCATTTCACATTTTGTTCAAGTTTTGTCCCTTCACTAACTGCCTGTCCTCGCTGTGTTTGTGGGTCTGACTGCTATTTGTGAGTGGGTAAGAATGGCAGATTTCTTTTCCGAGTGCCAAGGGATATCATGGCATGCAGCAATACAGACAGCACGCGGGTAGGCATCTGATTGAACTGAAGTTTGTGCTTGCAGCAAATCAATTCAATAGAAAGGGTTGCATTTGTGTAGCGCCTTTCATAAGGCCGTAAGGCCATAAGAAATGGGAACAGGAGTAGGCCATTTGGCCACTTGGGCCTGTTCCACCATTCAATAGGATCATGGCTGAGATGGCATTCCTCGCATCCACTTTCCTGCCCTTTCCCTGTAGCCATTGCTTCCCAGACCCCTTGTTCAGAAGATGGACTTTATTTTTGTAATTTCCTTTTTCAGTCTGGAGGCTAGGTGCTGCGGCGCACACTAAAGTGGAGGGACTGTAATTCTCAACTTTTTATTCCTTTATTTTTCCATTTTATTCCTGCGGTTTTGTATTTTTCTAATTTATTCCTGAGAATTTGTACTTAAGATTCTGTACCTATGCACCTTTGTAGCTAAAATGGCACTGTAAATGGTGACTTGTAAACATTTCACTGTACTCCTGTGTGTACATGTGACAATGAAGCTAATTCTCACTTTAATTGTAATTTCAATTCTAATTCTATCTCAGCCTTAAATATACACAAGGACTCTGCCCCCACAGCGCTCCGTGGAAATGAACTCCAACGACTCACAACCCTCTGAGGGGAGAAATTCTTCCTTATCTCAGTATTAAGTTGGTGCCCATTTAATCTGAGACTGCGGACGTATGAAAACATATGAAGTACTTCTGAAGTGTAGCAATATAGAAAATTTGTCATCTTTTTAACTTTATTATTTGCTGAGATGTGGGTGTCCCTGGTAAAGTCAGTATTTGCTGCCCATCCCTAACTGCCCTTGAACTGAATGGCTAACTCAGCCATTTCAGACGGCAGTTAGGAAGGATGTGGAGATATTGGAGAGGGTGCACAATAGATTCACAAGGATGATTCCAGGGATGAGGAACTGCAGTTTCGTGGATAGGTTGGAGAAGTTGGGACTGGTTTTCCTTTGGAGAAGACAACACAGGATCTCTACAGTGTGGAAGCAGACCATTCAGCCCATCAAGTCCACACTGATCTTCTGAAGATCCATTTCTCTACCCTACTGCCATGCATTTCCCATGGCTAAACTACCTAGCCTGCACGTCTTTGGACAGTGGGAGGGAACTGGAGAAAACCCATGCAGATAACATGCAAACTCCACACAAACAGTTATCTGAGGCTGGAATCAAACCCAGGTCCTTGTTGCTATGAGGTGCTGCCTCCCATGTTGAGAGGATATTTGATCCAGATGTTCAAAATTACAAGGGGTCTGGACAGAGTAAGTTGGGGAAACATTGTCCCCATTAGTGGGAGAATTGAAAAGCAGAAGGCATAGATATAGGAACATAGGAACAGGAGCAGGCCATTCAGCCCCTCGAGCCTGTTCCACCATTCAATGAGATCGCAGCTAATCTGAGGCCTACCTCCATATACCACATCTCTTAATATTTTTGCTTAACACGAATGTATCTATCTCAGATTTAAAATTAACAACTAATCCAGCATCCACGGCCCTTTGTAGAAGAGAGTTCCAAACCTCTCCCACCCTTTGTGTGTAGAAATGCTTCCTAACATCTCTCCTGAATGGTCTGGCCCTCATTCTCAGACTGTGCCCCTCATTCTAGAATCCCCACCCATTGGAAATAGTTTATCTTTATCTCCCCTGTCTTTTCTTGAAAATATTGATTGAGTTAGAGAGAAGAAGGTTAAGAGGTGACTTAATAGAGACATACAAGATGATCAGAGGATTAGATAGGGTGGACTGTGAGAGCCTTTTTCCTCGGATGGTGACGGCTAGCACGAGGGGACATAGCTTTAAATTGAGGGGTGATAAATATAGGACAGATGTCAGAGGTAGATTCTTTACTCAGAGAGGTAGTAAGGGCGTGGAATGCCCTGCCTGCAGCAGTTGTAGACTCGCCAACTTTAAGGGCATTTAAATGGTCATTGGATAAATATATGGATGATGATGGAATAGTGTAGGTTAGATGGGCTTCAGATTGGTTTCACAGGTCGGCGTAACATTGAGGGCCGAAGGGCCTGTACTGCGCTGTAATGTTCTATGTTCTATGTTCTATGTTCTATGAGTGATTGATTTTATTTCTTGTCACGGAGTACAGTGAAAAGCTTTGTTTATGAGCAGGACAGACAGATGGGGACATACAGATCAAAGGTTGTACACAGATTTAGAATTTAAGTTTAAAAGTGTGGGAACAAAAACAGAAGTTGCTGGAAAAGTCAACAGGTCTGGCAGCATCTGTGATGAAAAAAATCAGAGTTAATGTTTCGGGTCCGGTGACCCTTCCTCATAACTCTGATTTTTTCTTCACAGATGCTGCCAGACCTGCTGAGTTTTTGCAGCAACTTCTGTTTTTGTTCCTGATTTCCAGCATCTGCGGTTCTTTCGGTTTTTAAAAGTGTAGAACAGTTGTAAGAAACGTTTGAGTTAGATCCGCTGTAGGGAGCTCGCAAGGATTCGCACAGTGTCAGCGCCACAATATCTTGAAAACTTTCATCAGATGACTCCTTAACCTTCTAAATTCCAGAGAAAACAGGCCTAATTTGTATACGGTCTCCTCATAACTTATCCCCTGAAATCCAGGTACCATTCCTGTAAACCTACGTTGTACTCCATCCAAGGCCTATCTATCCTTCCTAAGGTGTGGTGCCCCAATCTGCTCACAGTACTCCAAGTGGGATCTAACCAGGGTTTTGTATAACTGCAGCATAGCCTCTGCATCATTATACTCCAGTCCTCTAGACATAAAGTCCAGTCTTCCATTAGCTTTCTTGACTATTTTCTGCACATGTGACATTTTAAAGATCTATGCACCTGAATCCCTAAGTCTCTTTGAACATCCACTGTATTTAACTTCATAGCATCGAGAAACTATCCCGATTTATCCCTTTTCTGTCCGAAATGGATAACCTCACACTTGCTTACATTGAACTCCATCTGCCACAGTTTTGCCCATTCACTTAGTTTATTGAGGGGGGAGGTGACAGCCTAACGGAATTATCACTTGCTTGTTAATCCAGAGACCCAGATAATATTCTGGGGGCCCTAGTTTGAATCCCACCACGGCAGCTGGTGGAATTTGAATTCAATTTTTTAAAAAAATCTGGAATTAAGAATCTATCGAAGACAGATAATGTTTTGAATAGTAAAGGAATTAAGGGTTATGGGTGAGTGAGTGGGTAAGTGGAACTGAGTCCATGAAAAGATCAACCATGATCCTATTGAATGATTGAAGAGCCAGATGGCTTACTCCTGCTCCTGGTTCTTATGTTCTTTTCTTCTAACATCAAACAATTGTCAAAATAAAAACAATAATTCACTGATGTCCTTTAGGGAAGGAAACTGCCATCCTTACCTGGTCTGGCCTACATGTGACTCCAGACCCATAGTAATGTGGTTTAGGGATGGGCAATAAATGCTGCCCTAGCAAGAGATGCACTTGTGAGAGAATGAAACAAAAACCCTTGTAATTTTATGGTATAATCTACAGGACAGGGTGGGTCAGTGCAGAGGGATCTGGGCATCTTAGTGCGTAAATCACAGAAAATGGGTATGCAGGTGCAGTATAGAATAAAAAGGCAAATGGAATCCTGGTATTTATTATAAGAGAGCTGGATTATAAAAGTAAAGAAGTGTTGTTACAAATATATAAGGCGTTGGCAAGACCACACCCAGAATATTGTGTCCAATCCTGGTCTCGTTACTTGAGGAAGGATGTGGTGGCACTGGAGGCAGTTCAGTGGAGGGTCACCAGGTTGATTCCAGGGATGAAGGGGCTGTCGTACGAGGAACAGTTGAGTCACTGGGTTTGTACTCACTGGAGTTCAGAAGAATGAGAGAGGGATCTGACTGAGGGATATAAAATAACTAAAAAGGATTGATAAGGTGGACATTGAACAGATGTTCCCCGTTGTGGAAAAGTATCGAACAAGAGGCCATCAATGTAGAGTGTGAGGAGGTCAATTCAAAACTGAGATGAGGAGAAACTACTTCTCTCAGAGGGTTGTGAATCTATGGAACTCACTGCCCCAGAGTACAGTGGGGGCAGAATCAATCAATAAATTCAAGAAAGAAATAAATATGTTTCTGATGAAATGCGGGTAAAGGGCTATGGGAAGCAAACAGGAAAGTGGAGTTGAGACCAGGTTAAGATCAGCCATGACCATGTTAAATGGCAGAATGGGCTGAAATACTTAATCCCTCTCCTAATTCCCATGTTCCTATGCTGAATGCAGTCAGGAAATGACTTTACCCAGAGCAGAGAGAATGTAGAATTGAGCACCACAGGAAGAAGTTGAGACAACAGCCTAGATGTTTTTAAAGGGAAGCTAGACAAGCAGATGTGAGAAAAAGGAATTGGGGGATTAGTTGATTGAGTTAAATGAAGGCCGATGGGAGAGGAGGAAGGTGCAGAGTGTAAACTGTGGCATAGGTCAGTGGATATGAATTACGAGTTTCAGTTCCTTACAGTTTTCACATTTCTGTGTAATATGTACACAGCATCCTCCAGTGGAAGCAAATGGCTTCATCACTTTTGAGTGGGGTTGTTCTGAAGAAGGATCCCAACCCGAAACATCGACTTTCCTGCTCCTCTGATGCTGCCTGACCTGCTATGTTCCTCCAGCTCCACATTATGTTAGACTCGTCACTTTTGTTCAACTCTCCTCTTTAATCTTCCCTGCTTGAAGGAGAAAAAAACTTACAATCTTCAGTCACTCTCCAAGAGCTTTGTCACGGGTGCAAATGAATCTTCTCCGCCAAGTGTTGAACTCCCTTCCAAAGTGTATGGTGCCCAGAATCAGAAACAACCCTTCAGCTGAGGCTGAAGTAAGGTCTTCCAGTGGTTTAGTGTGACATCCCTGCATACATACTCAACCTGCTTTATAAGAGCCAAAGTGTTCAAGAAGGCAGCTCACCAGCACCTTCTCAAGAACAACTTGGGACAGGCAATGAATGTAGACCAACCAGTGATTTATCATAGAATCCCTACAGTGTGGAAACAGGCCATTCAGCCCAACAAGTCCACACCAGCTCTCCAAAGGGTATACCGCACAGACCACCCTCCTCCCCGTATTGTCCCATGGTTAATCCACCTAACCTACACAACCCTGTACACAATGGGCAATTTAACATGGCTGATCCACCTAGCCTGCACATCTTTGGACTGTGGGAGGAAACCAGAGCGCTCAGAGGAAACCCACACAGACACGGGGAGAATGTGCGACCCCCACACAGACAGTCATCTGATGGTGGAATTGAACCTGGGACCCTGGTGACGTGAGCCAGCACGCCATCCCTAAATCTGCATCCCACAACTGAATAGATTTGCTCTTTTACCAGCTTCTCCACCTGCTCTGCTGCCTTCCCTTTATAACTGCACCCACTATTTTCTTTTGTCACCTTTGCTTTTCTGTATTTTACAACAACATTTACTGTTCCTATTGCACTTGACACCCACCATAAACCTTTATCTTCATGCTGCTTCTCTGCATTTTCACACCACAATTTATCACCAGGTTATTGAGTTAATGTTAACAACTCTCATACTTATGAACAATTTCCATCAACTGTTGTTCACCCATCAACCGTGAGCTTACTGAACTATATTGTTCAAAAATAACCCCAGAGATGCGAATGCTGGAAATTAGAAATGCAAACAAAATTACTGGAAAAGCTCAGCAGATCTGGCAGCATCTGTGGAGAGATAGCTGCGAGGGAGGGTCACTGGACCCGAAATGTTAACTCTGCTTTCTCTCCGCAGGTGCTGTCAGATCTGCAGAGTTTTTCCAGCAATTTCTGTTTGAGTTTTTGAGCTACGCTGCTGTTCAGTCCAGAACGGTTCCAGTTTTAAAGAAAAGCCGAAAGAACTGCGGATGCTGTAAATCAGGAACAAAAACAGAAGTTGCCGGAAAACCTCAGCAGGTCTGGCAGCATCTGTGAAGAGAAAATCAGAGTTAACGTTTCGGGTATGTTCTGAGGAAGGGTCACCGGACCCGAAGCATTAACTCTGATTTATTTCTTCACAGATGCTGCCAGACCTGCTGAGCTTTTCCAGCAACTTCTGTTTTTGTTCCAGTTTTAAGGAATTCTTCCTTGTAGTGGCATTGTGATATCGTCACTAAGCAAGTAATTTAGCGACCCAGGCTAAAACTCTGGAACACAGACTGAATTCCACCAGGCATCTGACTCAGCAAATAATTCTGAACTATGAAACTAGCCTTAAGAGCATGATAACATCCTGTTTGTAAATGGCCTTTGGGGAGGAGTTTAATGCGTGAATCAGAGATTGGTGTTGGTGGAATTGGGGTTCAGTTTTGTGGGGCACTGTCACCAGTACTGGGGTAGAACTGAGCTATTCCACTGGGATGGACTTCACTGCAACTGTGGTGGGACTGTGGTCTTTGTGTGTTGAAGAACGAGGGCTGTGGAGAGTACTTCAAACTTATGAGAGGGGCAAGTGAGGGTTTGGGAGATGGAAAATGTAGGCTGACAAAGCATGCAAGTGGAGGCTTAGAGATATAGAAATAGGCTGGAAAGACTGGGACTCTTTTCAATGGAGCATAGGAGGATGAGGGGTGACCTTATTGAGGCTTATCAAATCATGAGGGGCATAGATAAGATGAATGTCAAAGGTCTTATCCCCAGGGTGGAGGAGGTCAAAACTAAGGGGATATTTTTAAGGTGAGAGGAGAAAGATTTAGAAAGGACATGAGAGACACAGAGGGTATGGAATGAACGGTCAGAAAAAGTGATGGATGCAGGTACAGTTACAACGTTTTAAAGGCATTTGGATAAGTACGTGAATAGGAAAGGTTTGGAGGGGTATGGGCCAGGAGCAGGCAGGTGGAATTAGTTTAGGTTGGGAACATGATCAGTGTGGACTGGTTGGACCAAAGGGTCTGTGCCATACTGTATGACCCTATGACTTTATGAGGAAATACCAGCAGATAAAAATGCCCAGAGTGGGACAGGGAGGGACAGTGTATACAAGCCAAGAAAAATGGTAGCAAATAGGGTCAAAGGGGAAATGTAATGGTAAAAATGGTTAAAAAAGAATACACAGAGTATTCAGAATGAAATGAATGCATTGACAGCATAAGTACGGGTAACGGGGAGGATCATATAGTCATTACAGAGACATGGTAGAGAAGGGGATCAAAACTGGGAACTAAATACTCAGGGTTATGGGAGGTTTTGAAACGACAGGTAGGAAGGAAAGGGTGTTGGGTTAACAGTGTTAGTATAGGATGGAATAAGTCCGAAAGCAAGAAATGATCTTGGATCAGAAGATGTGAATCTATACGGGTGGAGGTAAGAAGTAAGAAAGGGAAGAAGACGGCAGTAGGAGTAGTCTATAGGCTGACTAACGGCTGTTATACTGTAGGATAGCGAATAAAGTAGGCAATCATCAGTATAAAACAAAAGGCAGTACATTAATTATAGGCGACTTTAATCTTCTTTCAGGTCACCCCTCAACCTCCTGCGTTCCAGTGAAAACAAACCCAGTCTATCCAACCATTCTTCATAGCTAAAATCCCCCATACCAGGCAACATCCTAGTAAACTTTTTCTGTACTCTCTCCAAAGCATCCACATCCTTCTCATAGTGTGGTGACCAGAACTGTACGCAATGTCCCGAGTGTGGCCAAACTAAGGTTCGATAAAGCTGCAGCATAACTTGTCGATCCTTGTACTCAATGCTCTTTCTAATGAGGGCAAGCATGCTCTAAGCCTTTTCTATTACCTTATCTAGCTGTGCTGCCACCTTCAGTGATCTGTGGACCTGCACCTCCAGATCCCTCTGCATATCAATACTCTGAAGGGTTCTGCTATTCACTGTATAATTTCCACCTGTACACGCCTTCCAAAATGCATCACTTCATATGTGAACAAAGAACAAAGAACAAAGAAAATTACAGCACAGGAACAGGCCCTTTGGCCCACCAAGCCTGCGCCGATCCAGATCCTCCATCTAAACCTGTCGCCCATTTTCCAAGGACCTGTATCCCTCTGCTCCCTGCCCATTCATGTATCTGTCTCGATACATCTTAAATGACGCTATCATGCCCACCTCCACCACGTCCGCTGGCAACGCGTTCCAGGCACCCACCATCCTCTGTGTAAAGAACTTTCCACGTATATCTCCCTTAAACTTTTCCCCTCTCACCTTGAAATCATGACCCTTAGTAATTGATTCCCCCACTCTGGGAGAAGAACTCTTGCTATCCACCCTGTCTATACCTCTCATGATTTTGTAGACCTCAATCAGGTCCCCCCTCAACCTCCGTCTTTCTAATGTAAATAATCCTAATCTACTCAACCACTCTTCATAGCTAGTGCCCTCCATACCAGGCAACATCCTGGTGAACCTCCTCTGCACCCTCTCCAAAGCATCCACATCCTTTTGGTAATGTGGCGACCAGAACTGTACGCAGTATTCCAAAAGTGGCCGAACCAAAGTCCGATACAATTGTATCATGACCTGCCAACTCTTGTACTCAATACCCCGTCCGATGAATGAAAGCATGCCGTATGCCTTTTTGACCACTCTATCCACCTGCATTGCCACCTTCAGGTTACAATGGACCTGAACACCCAGATCTCTCTGTGCATCAATTTTCCCCAGGGCATTTCCATTTACCGTATAGTTCGCTCTTGAATTGGATCTTCCAAAATGCATCACCTTGCATTTGCCTGGATTGAATTCCATCTGCCATTTCTCCGCCCAACTCTCCAATGTATCTATATTCTGCTGCATTCTCCGACAGTCCCCTTCACTATCTGCTACTCCACCAATTTTAGTGTCATCTGCAAACTTGCTAATCAGACCATCTATACCCTCCTCCAGATCATTCATGTATATCACAAACAACAGTGGTCCCAACACGGATCCCTGTGGAACACCACTGGTCACAGTTCTCCATTTTGAGAAATTCCTTTCCACTACAACTCTCTGTCTCCTGTTGCCCAGCCAGTTCTCTATCCATCTACTTAGTACACCCTGGACCCCATGTGACTTCAGTTTCTCCATCAGCCGACCATGTGGAACCTTATCAAATGCCTTACTGAAGTCCATGTATATGACATCTATGGCCCTTCTCTCATCTATCAACTTTGTCACTTCCTCAAAGAATTCTATCAAATTGGTAAGACATGACCTTCCCTGCACAAAACCATGCTGCCTATCACTAAGAAGCCCATTTTGTTCCAAATGTAAATAGATCTTTTCCCTCTGTATCTTCTCCAGCAGCTTCCCCACCACTGACATCAGGCTCACCGGTCTATAATTACCTGGATTATCCTTGCTACCCTTCTTAAACAAGGGGACAACATTAGCAATTCTCCAGTCTTCCGGGACCTCACCCGTGCTCAAGGATGCTGCAAATATATCTGTTAAGGCCCCAGCTATTTCCTCTCTTGCTTCCTGAAGTAGCCTGGGAAAAGATCCCATCCGGACCTGGGGACTTGTCCACCCTAATGCCTTTTAGAATACCCAACACTTGCCCCCTCCTTCTGCTGACTTGACCTAGAGTAATCAAACATCTATCCCTAACCTCAACATCCGTCATGTCCCTCTCCTCAGTGAATACCGACGCAAAATACTCATGAAGATTCTCACTCATTTTCTCTGACTCCTCGCATAACTTCCCTCCTTTGTCCTTGATCTGGGTGTTCAGGTCCATTGTACCCTGAAGGTGGCAATGCAGGTGGATAGAGTGGTCAAGAAGGCATACGGCATGCTTTCATTCATCGGACGGGGTATTGAGTACAAGAGTTGGCAGGTCATGATACAATTGTATCGGACTTTGGTTCGGCCACTTTTGGAATACTGCGTACAGTTCTGGTCGCCACATTACCAACCCTTTCTCTAGTTACCCTCTCGCTCCTTATGTATGAATAAAAGGCTTTGGGATTTTCCTTAACCCTGTTTGCTAAAGATATTTCATGACCCCTTTTAGCTTTCTTAATTCCTCGTTTCAGGTTGGTCCTACTTTCCCGATTATTCTTCCAAAGCTTTGCCTGTTTTCAGTCACCTAGACCTTATGTATGCTTCCTTTTTCCTCTTTGCTGGTCTCACAATTTCACCTGTCATCCATGGTTCCCAAATCTTGCCCTTTCTCTCCCTCATTTTCACAGGGACATGTCTGTCCTGCACTCTAATCAACCTCTCTTTAAAAGCCTCCCACATATCAAATGTGGATTTACCCTCAAACAGCTGCTCCCAATCCACATTTCCCAGCTCCTGCCGAATTTTGCTATAGTTAGCCTTCCCCCAATTTAGCACTCTTCCTTTAGGACCACTCTCGTCTTTGTCCATCAGTATTCTAAAACTTACAGAATTGTGATCACTATTCCCAAAGTAATCCCCTAATGAAAGCACCTGGCCGGGCTCATTCCCCAACACCAGATCCAGTATGATCCCTTCCCAAGTTGGACTATTTACATACTGCTCTAGAAAATCCTCCTGGATGCACCATCTAAACCCTTAACACTAAGTGAATCCCAGTCAATGTTGGGAAAATTAAAATCTCCCATCACCACCACCCTGTTGCTCCTACATCTTTCCATAATCTGTCTATATATTTGTACCTCTATCTCACCCTCGCTGTTGGGAGGCCTGTAGTATGGCCCCAACATTGTTACCGCACCCTTCCTATTTCTGAGCTCTGCCCATATTGCCTCACTGCTCGAGTCCTCCATACTGCCCTCCTTCAGCACAGCTGTGATATCCTCTTTGACCAGTAACGCAACTCCTCCACCCCTTTTACCTCCCTCTCTATCCCACTTGAAGCATCTATATCCTGGGATATTTAGTTGCCAATCTTGCCCTTCCCTCAACCAAGTCTCAGTAACAGCAATAACATCATACACCCAGGTACTAATCCAAGCCCTAAGTTCATCTGCCTTACCTACTACACTTCTCACATTAAAACAAATGCACCTCAGACCACCCGTCCCTTTGCGTTCATCGTCTGCTCTCTGTCCATGCTTCCCCTTAGTCACACGGACTTCATTATCTAGTTCCTTACAGGCTTTAGTTACTCCCTCCTTACTGTCCACTAACACGGGTCTGGGATCTCCTGCCATTTTAACTCTTCAGCTTAATTTAGTCCTACTATAATATCAAATACTAGATAAATGAAATGAAAAAAAAATTGTGCCAAATCACTCTACTTACCAGCACACGATAAAAAGAAGAAAAAGAAAAACGCTCATTTTATCAACACACCAGAGTGTTTTTTGTTTGGTCAGAGGATTTGCCTGGATTAAACTCCATTTGCCATTTTTCTGCCCATGCCTCCAACTGATCTATATCCTACTGTATCCTCTATCAATCCTCCTCACTATCTGCAACTCCACCAATCTTTGTATCATCCACAAACTTACTAATTGGACCAGCTATGTTTTCCTCTAAATCATTCATGTGAATCATGAACAGCAGAGGTCCTAGCACTGATCCCTGTAGAAAACCACTAGTCACAACCCTCCATTCAGAAAAACATCCTTCCACCGCTGCCCTCTGTTTCCTGTGACTGACCCAGTTCTATATCTATCTTGTCAGCTTACCCCTGATACACTGCTGTGGCAAAGATTAGTGATGAGACGGAGGATGGGGAAACTTTAGAAACGAACAAAAGGATGACCCCAAAAAAGGAGAAAATAAATTTTGAGGGTAACCTACAAGTATCATCAAGATGGACAACAAGAGCTCTGTTAAATGTATATAAAAGAAGAGAGAATCCAAAGTGAACCTAGGTCCCACAGAGAATGAGGCTGGAGAAATAATAAGGGGCAATCAGGAACTGGCAGAGGAGTTGAATAAATGTGTGCATCAGTCATCACAGTAGAAGACACTAATAAGATCCCAGAATCACTAAATATGCAAGGGGCAAAAGGACGCAGTGATTACAGTAACTATCTCTCGAGATTAAGACCTTGAGAAAATATGGGCTAAAGAGCAATAAATTCCCTGGACCTGATGGGATGCATCTGACGATATTAAAGGACGTAGCCACAGAAATAGGATACTTTATTAAGATATGAGCTAAGAGTATGAGCGGGAACATATATTAACATGGATACAGGATTTGCTAATTGATAAAATTGCTACTATTAAGGGGCCTATAGACTACTCCTACCATGTTCCCCTTACCTCCACCCATATGGATTCTACATCTTCTGAACCAAGATTATTTCTTGCCATTAATCCATGGGATTATTCCATCCCATTCTAACAAAGCTACCTTGTCTTTTCAAAAACACACATACCCCTCAATATTTAGCCCTCAGCTTTGATCTCCTTGTAATCATGTCTCCGTAATGGCTATTAGATCAAACACATTAACCTCTATTTGCGCCGCTAATTCGTTTATTTTCTTCTGAATAATCCATGTATTTTTACAGAAAAGTATTAATGCAATGGGGAAGTAGCAGGATCTTTAGGCTTCCTGCTTCCAGCTTCAGAAGACAGTGTTTAACCCCTTAATCACACTGTCCCTTACTACAAGGGGACTCCTGTTTCCTTACCCCATCTGAAAGGCTCCCTGTACCAAGGTGCAGTGCATCCTTCTTGGCATCCCAATTTGTGTCTACATATTCCTGCAAGAACCCAATAACTGTTGGGAAATTGCAGCCTTCTCGTTTGCAACCCCTGGGGTCCATTGTGTTTCTCCTGTTTTGGCAATATTTCAACAGAATTGAAGCCACAGTCTTTGGAGATAGTAGGAACACATCAGTCTTTGGACCCTGTTACAAACTGTGTTCCCACCTTTCACTGTCCCTGGCAACTACGCGGTATCCTGAGACGTTAATATTCAGGACAAGAACCTATCTCAATTACATTTCAAGATAGCAAGCATGGGGCTGGATGAACACAGCAGGTCAAGCAGCATCATAGGAGCAGGAAAACTTGACGTTTCGGGCCTAAACCATCATTTCTGATGAAGGGTTTAGGCCCGAAACGTCAAGTTTTCCTGCTCCTATGATGCTGCTTGACCTGCTGTGTTCATCCAGCCCCATGCTTGCTATCTCGGATTCTCCAGCATCTGCAGTACCTTTTATCTCAATTACATTTCACCTCATTTCTGAACTCATTGCTCATTTCACTGGTACAGGTTTAATCACTGTTCTGAGTAGAGTGAAGTTTGAAGACCGCAGATGTCGGGGGTGGGGTGATATGGTGAAGGGAGCAGCTTCTGTCACACAGTGGTCTTCCTGTGGGTAGAACACACACACATTGAGCACAGTGATGATTTACAGCACGTTTGCACTCGTCATGACAGTTTCTGCAGAAACCACAGGCAGCATCAAGATTCATTCACAAGACTTGAAAGAACTGAAAACCGTTGTGTGAAAGGTAATTCTTCTTGCTTCTCCATCAAGCCTGTTCACTCCCCCTCATTATTCAGTGTTTACATGGCCCACTGGAAGCTTTCATTGTTTACCTTTCGACTTGTTTGGAGATGTTACCACGCAGCTCTGGAATATTATTGCTGGGAGCAGGAGTAGGCCATTCAGCCCCTCAAGCGATGAGGAGGATAGTAACAGACTTCAGGAGAAGACACAGAGCAGTAAGTTGGGCTACCACAAGCTAGTATTACTTAGTTCTGAGAAGTATGAAGTGCTACCACTCAGGGGAAACATCCCGAAGTGACGGTATAACCTCTTCACTGGGGACTGCAAAATCAAAGCGACCAGGAAGGGGAGGCAATGGCCTAGCGGTATTATAGCTGGACTGTTAATCCAGAGACCCAGATAACATTCTGGGAAAACAGGGATAACAAGATGTGGAGCTGGATGAACACAGCAGGCCAAGCAGCATCGTAGGAGCAGGAAAGCTTGACGTTTCGGGCCTAGACCCTTCATCAGATAGAATCTGGGTTCGAATCCTGCCATGGCAGAAGGTGGAATTTGACTTCAATAAAAATAATCCTGGAATTAAGAGTCTAATGATGACCATGAATTGATCGTTGAGGAAAAACCCATCCGGTTCACTAATGTCCTTTAGGGAAGGAAACTGCCATCCTTACCTGGTCTGGCCTGCACGTGACTCCAGACCCCCAGCAATGTGACTGTCTCTTAACTGTCATCTGGGCAATTAGGGATGGGCAGTAAATGCTGCCTGACCAGCGATGCCCTCATCATGTGAATGAATAAAGGAAATTTATACACCAAAATATTTGAAGGTGGCAGGACATGTTGAGGAGTTGAATAAAATGCAGAATATGAATAAAATGAATAAATGAAACGGACAAATGAAATGAAATGAATAAAATGTTGGCTTATTGACAGAGGATTACATTTCAGAAAGAATGAAGTCACAGGGACATAAAGACAGTGGGTCCTCAGTGGGAGTGTTTCATCCATTCTCATCATAGAATCCCTACAGTGTGGAAACCTAGGTCCAGTGAAGAGTTTTGTTCTGTGTGCAATACAGGCAGATCAGACCATACAAAGTGCATTAGGTAATAGAACACAGTGAGGAATACAATGTTATGGCTGCAGAGAAGGTGCACTAAGAGTGAGTTCAACATTAAATTTAAAATTTGAGAGGTCCTTCAGAGGTCTAATAACAGCAGGGAAGAAGTTGTTCTCGAACCTGCTGGTTCTGATGTTTAAGCTTTCATGTATTCTGCCAGTAAACTAGTTTTTCTTAAATTCATTCATGGGATGAGGGTGTCGCTGACCAGGCAGCATTTATTGCCCATCCCTAATTGCCCAGAGGGCAGTTAACAGTCAACCACATTGCTGTGGGTCTGGAGTCACATGTAGGCCAGACCAGGTAAGGATGGCAGTTTCCTTCCCTAAAGGGCATTAGTGAACCAGATAGGTTTTTCCAAAAATTGACAATGGATTCACAGTCATAATTAGATTCTTAATTCCAGATATTTATTGGATTCAAATTCCACCATCTGCCGTGGTGGGATTCAGGCCCAGGCCCCCAAAACATTATCTGGAGCTCTGGATTAACAGTCCAGCGGTGATACCACTCGGCCACCACCTTCCCCTATGTCAGGTGTATCAAAATGCTACTTCAAAATCAAGGAAGATTCAATCAGACTGGTCAGATTTTTAATCAGGAAGGGGAATCGAGGATTTCAGGGGAAAAACAGAAAAGTGAAGTTGAGGATTAGCAGATCAGCCATGAGCTTGTTGAATGGTGCAGCAGCCTGCATGGGCTGACTGGCCTACTTCTGCTCCTACATCCTCTGGTCTTTTGGATCACTCAGCGTTGGTCTAGGTATTGGATACAAAAAAGTCAGCTGATCCTGCTAAAGAACTAAAACCATCACCATTCCTGCACAAAGATCTAAATCTACCACTGTACCTTCACTCTCGCTAGGTGAAAGTTTCCTTGCCTGCAGCTCTTGTGGGTGTACCAACACAGGTGTCTCACCATTATCTTTTCAAGGGTTTCAAATACTGGCCGCATCACATGAATGAAAAGGAAATATTGGCCAGGACAGCTCCTTTTCTGGTCAGCAAAATAGCATCATTGTTTATTTTTGTACCGTCCTGACAAGACAGATAGAGGTTTCAATTTAACATCTCAGCTGAAAGGCAGACCCGCCAACAGCGCAGCATTCCCACAGCACTGCACGGGGAGCAGCAGCCCAGATGCTGTGCTGGTCATTTGCAATTGGGTTGAAACCTCAACCATGTCAGAGTGATAAGAGGGCTCCCCCACGGCTCAGAGTGTGTAAGGGCTGATCTGAATGACAAGGAGTGAGAGAGTTCAGTGGCTGTGAGCCTGGGGCTAGATCCCTCAGTCTGCAGCTGTAGCCTGCAGGTCAGTTTTTTGCGAACTTTGTGAGTGTTGCAGTGAGTAGGTGTGAAACAAACAAAAAAAAAATGGGCCAAGAAAAGAAAACGGGAGTCACGCTGTGGTTAATCACATGATTGGCACATCTGGTGAACCTGTGACTTCAAACATGCTCCTAGCTTCACATGTCTGTTTTCTGTACCTCAATCGAGGCTGACACCACTTCGTTTTGTTGGTAACGTTGCTCTTTCCAATATCAGACTTTCAGCAGAGGGATACACAGTTTCTGTATCTCCTTATGTGAGAAAGGGTGTGCTGGGTTCGTTTATTCATTCACGGGATGAGGGTATCACTAGCTAGGCAGCATTTATTGCCCATCCCTAATTGCCCAGAGAGCAGTTGAGTCAACCACATTGCTGTGGGTCTGGAGTCACATGTATGCCAGAGCAGGTAAGGATGGTAGTTTCCTTCCCTAAAGGGCACTGGTGAACCAGACGGATTTTTCCAACAATTAACAGCGGATTTACAGTCATCATTAGATTCTTAATTCCAGATATTCATTGAATACAAATTCCACCATCTGCCGTGGTGGGATGCAAACCCAGGTCCCTAGAACATTGCCTGGGTCTCTGGATTGACAGTCCAGCGATAATACCACTAGGCTATTGCCTCTCCCTTTGATCAGATTGATTCCTGGGATGGCAGGACTGACATATAAAGAGTGACCAGACCTGTTAGGATTACGTTCACTGAAGTTTGGAGAAATGAGGAGGGGTCTCATGGGTACTTTTCAACTTCTAAAAGGATTAGACAGGGTAAATGCCGGAAGGATGTTTCCGATGACCGGGAATTCCAGAACCAAGCCTAAGGATAATGGGGAGGCTACTTAAGACTGAGATAAGACAAATGTCTTCACCCAGAAGGGTGGTGAGCCTGTGGAATTCTCATCCACAGAAAGCAGTTGAGGCTAAAGCATTGAATGTTTTCAATAAGGACTTAGATATAGTGCTTAGGGCTATGGGGACCAAAGGGTGTGAGGAAGAAAATTGGAACAGGGGACTGAGTTGGATAATCATTCATGGTCATATTGAATGGCAGAGCAGGCTTGAAGGGCTGAATGGCCTCCTCCTGCCTCTGTTTTCTGTGTTTTTATGTCATTAACATTCACCTGAATGAGGATTGGCAGGAGATTGAACAATTTCAGGAGAGCTGGAGAATACAAGGAAGGGAGACTGGTGAGGAGGTAAAGGAGTAGGAGAGCGTTTAGTGTCAGGGAGTCATTGAAACAGACCCTTCAGTCTGACCAGTCCATGCTGACCAAGTTTCCTAAATTATATTAATCCCATTTGCCTGCATTTGGCTTACATCTCTCTAACCTTCTTTTTGTGTATCTTTTAAATGTTGTAATTGTACCTACCTCTACCACTTCCTCTGGCAGTTCATTCCATATATGCACCACCCTTACGTGAAAATGTTGCCCCTCAGGTCCCCTTTAAATCTTTCCCCTCTCGCCTTAAACCTGTGCTCTCTAGTCTTGAACTCCCTTACCCTGCAAAAAGACCTTTGTTATTCACCTTATTTTTATTTTATTCATTCAGGGGATGAGGGCATCGCTGGCTGGGCAGCATTTATTGCCCATCCCTAACAGCCCAGAGGGCAGTTATGAGCCAACTACATCACTGTGGGTCTGGAGTCACATGTAGGCCAGACCAGGTAAGGATGGCAGTTGCCATCCCTAAACGACATTAGTGAACCAGGCAGGCTTTTCCTGACAATTGATTTACAGTCATCATTAGATTCTTAATTACAGATATTTATTGAATTCAAATTCCACCATCTGCTGTGGCAGGATTTGAACCCAGGTCCCCAGAACATTTTCTGGGTCTCTGGATTAACAGTCCAGTGATAATGCCACTCGGCCATTGCCTTCCCATTATCTATGCCCCTCACTATTTTATAAACCTGTATAAGGTTACCGCTCAATCTCCTGTGCTCGAAGGAAAAAGGACCATTGTGCATTAATGGTCTCGATGAAGGAACTGTGGGCATTCTGGCTAAGTTTACAGACGATACAAAGATAGGTGGAGGGACAGGTAGTATTGTGGAGGTGGGGGGTCTGCAGAAGGATTTGGACAGGTTAGGGGAGTGGGCAAAGAAGTGGCAGATGGGGTACAACGTGGGAAAGTGTGATGTCATGCACTTTGTTAGGAAGAATAAAAGCATGGACTATTTTCTACATGGGGAGAAAATTCAGAAGTCTGAAGTGCAAAGAGACTTGGGAGTTCTAGTCCGGGATTCTCTCAAGGTAAACGTGCAGGTTGAGTTGGTAGTCAGGAAGGCAAATGGCATTTATTTTGAGAGGACTTGAATATAAAAGCAGGGATGTACTACTGAGGCTTTATAAGGTTCTGGTCAGGCCACATTTGGAATATTGTGTGCAGTTTTGGGCCCCATATCTCAGGAAGGATGTACTGGCCCTGGAGCGGGTTCAGA
This sequence comes from Ginglymostoma cirratum, assembly GCA_024137785.1. NCBI lineage: Eukaryota > Metazoa > Chordata > Chondrichthyes > Orectolobiformes > Ginglymostomatidae > Ginglymostoma > Ginglymostoma cirratum. Next base: position 174,606 of record JAHRHZ010000249.1, read on the forward strand.
GGAGGTTCACGAGAATGGTCCCAGGAATGGAAAGTTTAACATGTGAGGAAAGTTTGAGGACTCTGGGACTATACTCATTGGACTTTAGAAGGATGAAGGGGGATCTAATTGAAACTTTCAGAATACTGAATGGCCTGGACAAAGTGGATGTTGTGAAGATGCCTTGGTAGGAGAGACTAGGATCCAAGGGCACAGCCTTAGAGTAAAAGGAAGATCCTTTTCGAACAGAGATAATGAGAAACTTCTTTAGCCAGAGAGTGGTGAATCTATCGAATTCACTGCCACAGAAGGCTGTGGAGGCCAGGCCATTGAGTACGTTTAAGACTGAGATAGATAGGTTTCTTGATTATCAAGGGGATCAAGGGTTACGAAGAGAAAACGGGAGAATGGGACTGAGGAACTTATCAGCCATGATTGAATGGCGGAGCAGACTCAATGGGCTGAATGGCCTAATTTCTGCTCCTATGCCTTATGGTCTTATAGTCTTATGGACCAAGCTTAGCCCTATAACTCAAACCCTCCACTTCCAGTAACATTCTGGTAAATCTTTTCTGCACCGTCTCCAATTTAAAAATATCCTTTCTATAGCAAGGGAACCAGAACTGTGCAGAATACTCCAAAAGTGGCCTCAACAATGTCCTGTACAACCTTGACGTGACGTCCCAATTCCCATACTCAATGGCCTGAGCAATGAAAGCAAGTGTGCTAAATGCCTTCCTTGTCACCTTGTCTACCTGTGACTCCACTTTCAAGGAACTGTGTACCTGAACCCCTCGGTCTCTCTGCTTGACAACAATACCCAGAGCCCTACCATTAATTGTATAAGTCCTGGTTTGGTTTACCACGATGCAGCACCTCACATTTATCCAAGTTAAACTACATCTGCCACTCCTCCGCCCATTGGCCCAATTAGAACAATACAGCGCAGAACAGGCCCTTCGGCCCTCAATGTTGCGCCGACCTGTGAACTAATCTAAGCCTATCCCTCTACACTATCCCATCATCATCCATATGCTTATCCAAGGACTGTTTAAATGCCCCTAATGTGGCTGAGTTAACTACATTGGCAGGCAGGGCATTCCACGCCCTTACCACTCTCTGAGTAAAGAACCTGCCTCTGACATCTGTCTTAAATCTATCACCCCTCAATTTGCAGCTATGCCCCCTCGTACCAGCCGACGTCATCATCCTAGGAAAAAGACTCTCACTGTCCACCCTATCTAATCCTCTGATCATTTTGTATGTCTCTATTAAATCCCCTCTTCGCCTTCTTCTCTCCAATGAGAACAGACCCAAGTCCCTCAGCCTTTCCTCATAAGACCTTCGCTCCAGACCAGGCAACATCCTGGTAAATCTCCTCTGCACCTTTTCCAATGCTTCCACATCCTTCCTGTAATGGGGCAACCAGAACTGTACACAATATTCCAAGTGAGGCCGCACTAGCGTTTTGTACAGTTGCAGCGTGACATCACGGCTCCGGAACTCAATCCCTCTACCAATGAAACCTAACACACCGTATGCCTTCTTAACAGCACTATCAACCTGGGTGGCAACTTTCAGGGATCTATGTACCTGGACACCAAGATCCCTCTGCACATCCACACGACCAAGAATCTTTCCATTGACCCAGTATTCTGCCTTCCTATTATTCTTCCCAAAGTGCATCACCTCACATTTGTCTGCATTGAACTCCATTTGCCACCTTTCAGCCCAATTCTGCAGTTTATCCAAGTCTCCCTGCAACCTGCAACATTCTTCCACACTGTCCACCACTCCACTGACTTTAGTGTCATCTGCAAACTTACTAACCCATCCACCTATGTCTGCGTCCAAGTCATTTATAAAAATGACAAACAGCAGTGATCCCAAAACAGATCCTTGTGGCACACCACTAGTAACCGGACTCCAGGCCGAATATTTTCCATCAACCACCACTCTTTGCCTTCTTTCAGAAAGCCAGTTTCTAATCCAAACTGCTAAATCTCCCTCAATCCCATGCCTCCGCATTTTCTCCAATAGCCTACCATGTGGAACCTTATCAAAGGCTTTACTGAAGTCCAGGTACACCACGTCAACTGCCCTACCCTCATCCAAGTGCTTGGTCACCTTCTCAAAAAACTCAATGAGGTTTGTGAGACACAACCTGCCCTTGACGAATCCATGTTGACTATCTCCAATCATATTGTTGCTTGCTAGATGATTATAAATCCTATCTCTTATAATCCTTTCCAAAACTTTTCCTACAATTGATCAAGATCCCTTTGTAATCTTAGATAACCTTCTTCACTGTCAACTATACCACCAATTTTGGTGTCATCTGCAAACTTATTAATCCTACATTCACATTACAATAATTTAAATAAAGGACAAACAACAGTGGACGCAGCACCAATCCCTGTGGAACGTTGCTAGTCACAGGCCTCCAGTCTGAAAAGCAACCCTCCACCATCACCCTCTGTCTCCTAACATTTTTGTATCAATTTGGCAAACTCTCCCTAAATCCCATATGATCTAACTTTACTAATCAGTCTATCATGAGGAACTTTGTCAAACATTTTGATGGTATGAGACAGGAAATTTCAAAAGTTGATTGGGGTATATGGAATGAGCTGCCAGAGGAAGTGGCGGTAAAGTGGTGCTAGTAAAGTGGTAGTAGTGGGAGGCTTTCAACAGTGAGATAATGAGAGTTCAGAGGCAGTATGTTTCTGTTAGAGTGAAGGGTAAGGCTGATAGGAGTAGAAAACAAAGGATGCATAGAGATATTGAGGTGTTGGTCAAGAATAAAAAGGAGGTAAATATCAGACACTGACAGCCGTGATCGAGTGAATCTCTAGAAGAGTATGAGGGGCCCAGGGGCATTCTTAAGAGGGAAATCAGGAGAGCAAAAAGTGAATATGAGATAGCCTAGATAAGAAGCATGGGGCTGGATGAACACAGCAGGTCAAGCAGCATCATAGGAGCAGGAAAACTTGACGTTTCGGGCCTAAACCCTTCATCAGAGATTTCTGATGAAGGGTTTAGGCCCGAAACGTCAAGTTTTCCTGCTCCTATGATGCTGCTTGACCTGCTGTGTTCATCCAGCCCCATGCTTGTTATCTCGGATTCTCCAGCATCTGCAGTACCTTTTATCTCTAATATGAGATAGCCTTGCTGGATAAGATTTGGAAGAGAATAGGGGAGTGTGGTATCAGAGGTATTGTCACAGAAGGCACAGGCAATGGAAAAGGGGAGGAAGCTGGGGGAGTGAGGAGGAGAAAACAGGGAAATAGGGCAGAGAAAGTGTGGTTAGGAATGAGAGAAGTGGGAGAAGTGAGAGAGGGTGTGTGGGTGGAAAGTGGGGAGGAAAATGGAGAGTGGAAGTAATTGGGAGTGGGAGGGAGCAGGGGCAGGAATGGGGGGCTTTGGGGAAGGAACAGATAGGAGGGCGCTGAGGGAGGAAATGGACAGCAGAGGGGTGATGTCTTCAAAGCCAGGCACGTGGAGGCATTACCAAACTTTGCCTACGGCCCACAAGTCGATCAGCTTTTCTAAGAGTGGGACAGTGAGCAAGAAGCAGAAGATTGCTGGGGCAATCCAGAGTATAGGTTTATCCAAATTAGGATGTGGGGTCAAAGGGAGCCCTAGGCTTTGCGTGAGGCCTTGAGGAGCAATTTTTAGCAAGACGTAAGAATGAAAAATAAATGTAAATTTTAACACCTCTGCGGGCCTCTTCTGTCCTTCAAACCACACAAGTGTTACAGTGCAGAAGGAAGTCATTCAACCCATTGTTCCTGAACTGGTTCTACAAAGGAGCATCGTATCCGGATGCCAATCTTTAGCTTTGTCCTCTGACTGTTGGACGTGTCTCGGAATTTGCTCGTGTGACTTGGACAAAATTCTGTTTTGACTATACTCCCGTGGAGCACCTCACTGTGTTAGAGTGCACTCTGATTAAAGCTTTGGCTGGGCATGATCCTTCCACACTCTGTCAGCCTTGTCTGCTCCTATCCTAAAATCGCAGGACATGGCCTTCGACCTGTTCCAGGGTGGAAAGCAAAGTGTGGAACAGTGGGGTGTTTCCCCATTAGTCAGCCCAGAGTGTGTGAGGTCCCTGTAAAACTGACCCCCACATTATAAGCTCACATTACTTTCCATAAGACCGCAAAACAACGCAGGAGCAGAAGTAGGCCATTCAGCCCATCGGGTCTGCTCTGCCATTCAATGAGAGCATGGCTGACCTGATAATCCTCAACTCCACTTTACTGTCTTCTTCTCATTACCCTTAATTCCTTTCCCAATTAAAAATCTATGTTAGCCTTGAATATACTTCATGACCCAGCCTCGAGAGCCCTCTAGCTGGTAAAGAATTCCACAGATTTGCTGCCCTCTGAAAGAAGAAGTTCTTCCTCATCTCTGTCTTAAATCTGCAGCCCCTTATTCTGAGATGATGCGCTCCGATATCTCACAAGGGGAAACAACCTCCCCACATCTGCCCTGTCAGGTCATGTTTCCAATAGTCACTGAATAAAGGGGCACCAATTTACGACTGAGATTAATGATCAGGAATCGCTGAATTTAAAAACAAAAGTGGTGATTTTATTGAATATTCAGGAGAACAGAAGGAGAGAAAGTATATCTGCTGCTTGCAAAGTCTAACACTAGAAGACATTGTGAAAATATTCGAGCCGGTTTCTGAAGAAGGTTCCTTACCCAAAGCACTAGCTTTCCTGCTCCTCTGATGCTGCCTGGCCTGCTGTGTTCATCCAGCTCCACACTGTGTTATTTCAGGAATTGACTTCTTTTTCATTATACATTCACGGGATGAGAGCATCGCTGACCAGGCAGCATTTATTGCCCATCCCTAATTGCCCAGAGGGCAGTTCAGCGTCAATCACATTGCTGTAAGTCTGGAGTCACATGTAAGCCAGACCAGGTAAGGATGGCAGTTTCCTTCCCTAAAGGACATTAGTGAACCATATGGGTTTTTCCAAACTTGACAATGGATTCACGGTCATCATTGGATTCTTAATTCCAGATTTTTATTGAATTCCATTTCCAGTTAGGAAACTGATCATGACACAAAGTGTAGTGAAAGCCAGTAACACTGTACTGGCCAGACCTGTCTCGTAAGTTTCAAAATGGCATTCTTGTGAAACCACATTGTTAACTTCCAAGCATTACTGCTTATTTACTAATTTGGTTTTCCCTCTGTATTAAGATTTCAGAAACCACTTTCTCAAATTGCAATCAGTTTTAATTTTAAATCTGAGTTCGATAGATTTTTGCTTATCCAGTGCTATTGGGGGTTAGAGGTAAAGGTGGGTGATACGCAGCTGCCTCATGAGACAGCCTTGATCTCATTGAGTACTGGGATGGGGCAGAATGTTCTCATCCTTGAACATTCCTCCTCCTGTTCCCGAGAAAACTACTCACATGTGACATTGTATTCGCTACAAATTAAAGACATATGTTGTTACAGAATCGTTGAACTCCTCTAATAATTAAAACCGAAACACCCAGAGAGGTGCACCTCGCCTCGAAATCTGTTAAAGGAAGTGTGAAAAGTGGTATAACCTGTTTCTCACCACCTCTCCCCAGCATCGCCCCCACCCTACCCTCCGCCCCCACAAGCTGTTAGAAAGGAGAGGTTAAATGAAATGAGCTCCTGACTGTCACTCTATAATCAACAAGTAACAATTTTTTTAACTCACACTAATAGTGAACAAATTAACAAAACCGCACATAAACCGAACACGAGATAGTAGGAACTGCAGATGCTGGAGAATCCGAGATAACAAGGTGTAGAGCTGGATGAGTACAGCAGGCCAAGCAGCATCATAGGAGCAGAAAAGCTTGACGTTTCGGGCCGAGACCCTTCATCAGAAATGGGGGAGGGAAAGAGGGTTCTGAAATAAATAGGGGGAGAGGGGGAGGTGGATAGAAGATGGATAGAGGAGAGGATAGGTGGAGAGGAGGCAGACAAGTCGAAGAGGTGGGGATGGAGCCAGTAAAGGTGAGTGTAGGTGGGGAGGTAGGGTAGAGATAGGTCAGTCCAGGGAGGACGGACAGGTCAAGGGGGCAGGATGAGGTTAGTAGATAGGAGATGGGGGTGCGGCTTGAGGTGGGAGGAGGGGATAGGTGAGAGGAAGAACAGGTTAGGGAGGCGGGGACGAGCTGGGCTAGTTTTGGGATGCGGTTGGGGGGGGTGCAGATTTTGAAACTTGTGAAATCCACATTGATACCATTGGGCTGCAGGGTTCCCAGGCTGAATATGATTTGCTGTTCCTGCAGCGGGTGGCGTTCTCGACTACTGTGGGGAGGAAGTTGCGGTCCTTGAAGAAAGAGGACATCTGAGATGTACGGGAGTGGAATGCCTCATCCTGGGAGCAGATGCAGCGGAGGCAAAGATATTGGGAATAGGGGATGGCATTTTTGCAGGAAGGTGGGTGGGAGGAGGTGTATTCCAGGTAGCTGTGGGAGTCAATGGGCTTGAAATGGATATCGGTTTCCAGGTGGTTACCGGAGATGGAGACAGAGAGGTCCAGGAAGGAGAGAGAAGTGTTGGAGATGGTCCAGGTGAACTTAAGTGCTACACCTGCCCCCACACCTCCTCCCTCACCCCCATCCCAGGCCCCGAGAAGACTTTCCACATCAAGCAGATGTTCACCTGCACATCTGCCAATGTGGTATACTGCATCCGCTGTTCCTGTTGTGGCCTCCTCTACATCGGGAAAACCAAGCGGAGGCTTGGGGACCACTTTGCAGAACACCTGCGCTCAGTTCGCAACAAACAACTGCACCTCGCGGTCGCGAACCATTTCAACTCCCCCTCCCATTCCTCAGATGACATGTCCATCCTGGGCCTCCTGCAATGCCACAGTGATGCCACCCGAAGGCTGCAGGAACAGCAAATCATATTCAGCCTGGGAACCCTGCAGCCCAATGGTATCAATGTGGATTTCACAAGCTTCAAAATCTCCCCTCCCCCAACCGCATCCCAAAACCAGCCCACCTCGTCCCCGCCTCCCTAACCTGTTTTTCCTCTCACCTATCCCCTCCTCCCACCTCAAGCCGCACCCCCATCTCCTGTCTACTTACCTCATCCCGCCCCCTTGACCTGTCCATCCTCCCTGGACTGACCTATCTCCTCCCTACCCCCCCACCTACACTCACCTTTACTGGCTCCATCCCCGCCTCTTTGACTTGTCTGTCTCCTCTCCACCTATCTTCTCCTCTATCCATCTTTTATCCGCCTCCCCCTCTCTCCCTATTTATTTCAGAACCCTCTTCCCCTCCCCATTTCTGATGAAGGGTCTAGGCCTGAAACGTCAAGCTTTCCTGCTCCTATGATGCTGTTTGGCCTGCTGTGTTCAGCCAGCCCTACACCTTGTTATCTCACAAACTGAACAATTCTCCCTCAACCACTAACTACTCCTGAGTAAAATAAAATTCTAATGGTATATTGTTCTCATTGATATGAGTCCCACTTATACAACACAAGTTAATTTGAAAAAAGATTATAACCTAATCTTTCAAAATTAGACAGGATAAATCTTCTGGAATGTTGTTTGCCTTCTCTGCTGTCCTGTCCTTCAGTCAGGAACGTGTTCCTCCGCTGAATTCGTGTGAGGAATATTAGCTATTTGTGTCAGGAATATGAGCTAAGAGTATCATAGTATCTTTATTTAGATGCTGCTTACTCTGAGAGCGTAGAGATTTCTGGTGGAGCCAATGGTTTTCTCTTTCTTTAGAGATGATGGCTGTTGGGAGCTGTTTTCTTAACAGATGGCAGTTTGCTCTCACACCAATTTTCAAATGCCATCTTCTTTTATACCTCTTACAATTTTATAATCTTTTTATACCTCTTTATAATTTCTTACAATAGGATTGGTCCAACATTGTCAAAAACATCAGATTTAAATTTAATTGAGCTTTGGTATCGAGGGCCTGGTTCAAATTAATTGGCTAAATTCAAAAACTTGTTGACTTGGTAAAAATGCTGCTTTTCTGCTAACAGTGTAGCCTTTTGATGCAATGTTTCAACTTCAAGAACTTTGTACAACTGCTGCTGCCTGCAGAAATTTTTAAAAATATCTCCAAGCCTAGAAAATACACATCATCTTTTAAAGGGACCATGCACTCTTCCCCCCCCGCCCGCCCCCCCACCCCCCTGTATCATTTTACAAACAAATTCTAATGTCTTGCCTTGCAATCCACAAATACTATATCCAACTTCGCAACAATGTTAAAGTCTTGGGGCTTTTCTAAAATTACCCACGAACATGGTACGTCACATGGGATCCAGGGACAGCGTACCAATTGGATACAAAATCGGATTGATCGTAGAAGAGGAGGGTGGTGGTGGAGACTTGGTTTTTGTGGACTGGAGGCCTGTGACGAGTGGTGTGCAGCAAGGATTAGTGCTAGGTCCACAGCTTTTCATCAATTGTCTAAACAATTTGGATGAAAATATAAAATGCATGGTTAGTAAGTTTGCAGATGACACCAAAATTGGTGGTCGAGTGGACGGTGAGGAAGATCATCTCAGTGTACCATGGGATCTTGATCAACTGGGCCAGTGGGCCAAGGAGTTTTATTGAGATAAATGTGAGGTGTTGCATTCTGGGAAGACAAACCAGGGCAGGACCTACACAGTTAATGGTAGGGCTCTGGCGAGTATTGTCAAACAGAGAGACCTAGGGGTTCGTGTACGTAGTTCCTTGAAAGTGGAGTCACAGGTAGACAGGGTGATGAAGAAAATGATTGGTATGCTTGTCTTCATTGGTAAGGGCATTGAAAATAAGCGTTGGGGTGTCATCTTCCAGGTGTACAAGATATTGGTAAGGCCATGTTTGGAATATTGCGAACAGTTCTGGTCTCCCTGCTATAGGAAGGATGTTATAAAAATGGAAAGGGTACAGAAAAGGTCTACAAGGATGTTACCGAGACTAGAGGTTTGAGTTATAAGAAGAGGCTGGACAGGCTGGGATTTTTTGCCTGGAGTGTCAGGGGCTGAGGGGTGACATTATAGAGGTTTTGTAAAATCATGAGAGGCACAGATAATGTGAATAACCAAGGTCTTTTCCCCAGGGAAGGTGAATCCAAAACTAGAGGACATAGGTTTAAGGTGAGAGGAGGGAGATTTAAAAAGAAACTGAGGGGCAACATTTTCACACAGAGGGTAGTGCGTATATGGAACAAGCTGCCAGAGAAAGTGGTCAATGCAGGTACAGTTACAAACATTTAAAAGACATTTGGACAGGTATGTGGATTGGGAAGGTTTAGTGGGATATGGGCAAAAGCTAATAGGCCAAAATAAAGGCCAAATGGAACTAGTTCAGTTTAGGAAACCTGGTCGGCATGGACAAGTTGGGCCGAAGGATCTGTTTCTGTGCTGTAGAACTCTATGACTCTGTGACTGTATTGGAGCCTGTAGTTCCCTGTTGCTTTCTCCATGGCTTTCTCTTTTCTACAGTGCCATGTACAGAAATTCACTTTCCACCACCGACGCTCAGTAGCAGCAGTGTACTATTTACAAGATGCACTGCAGAAATTCACTCAAAATCCTCAGACAGCACCTTCCAAACCTATGACTACTTCCATCTAGAAAGACAAGGATAGTAGAAACATAACAACACCATCCCCTGCAAGTTCCTCTCCAAGGCACTCACATAAGAACATGAGAATATAAGAACCAGGAGCAGGACTAGGCCGTCCGGCCCTTTGAGCCTGCTCCGCCATTCAATAAGATCATGGCTGATCTTTTTGTGGACTCAGATCCACTTACCCGCGCTCTCACTGTATCCCTTAATTCCTTTATTGTTCAAAAAAAATCTACCTTAGCTTTAAAAACGTTTACTGAAGTAGCGTCAACTACTTCCCTGGGCAAATAATTCCATAGATTAAAAACCCTCTGGGTGAAGAAGTTCCTTCTTAATTCAGTCCTAAATCTGCTCCCTCTAATCTTGAGGCTATGCCCTCTTGTCCTAGCTTCACCTGCCAGTGGAAACATTCTCTCTACTTCTATCGTATCTATTCCCTTCATAATTTTATATGTTTCTATAAGATCCCCCCTCAATCTTCTGAATTCCAATGAATATAATCCCAATCTACTCAGTCTCTCCTCATAAGCCAACCCCCTCAACTCCGGAATCATCCTCGTGAACCTCCTCTGCACCCCCTCCAGCGCCAGTACATCCTTTCTCAAGTAAGAAGACCAAAACTGCACACGGTACTCCAGGTGTGGCCTCACCAGCACCTTGTACAACTGCAACATAACCTCTCTGCTTTTAAACTCAATCCCTTTAGCAATGAAGGACAAAATTCCATTTGCCTTCCTAATTACTTGTTGTACCAGCAGACCAACCTTCTGTGATTCATGCACAAGGACACCCAGGTCCCTCTGTATAGCAGCATGATGCAACTTTTTACCATTCAAGTAATGATCCTTTTTACTATTACTCCTACCAAAATGTACGACTTCACATTTATTTACATTGTATTCCATCTGCCAGACTTTGCCCACTCACTCAATGTATCTATGTTCCTCTGTAATGTTTCACAGTCCTCTGCACACTTTGCTCTGCCACTCATCTTAGTGTCATCTGCAAACTTTGACACCCTACACGTGGTCCCCAACTCCACATCATCTATACAAATTGTAAATAATTGCGGTCCCAACGCCGTTCCCTGAGGCACACCACTAGTCACTGATTGCCAGCCAGAATTGCACTCATTTATCCCCACTCTTTGCTTCCTATTAGTCAACCAATCCTCTATCCATGCTAATACTTTACCCCTAACGCCATGCATCCTTATCTTATGCAGCAGCCTCTTGTGCGACACCTTGTCAAAGGCCTTTTGGAAATCCAGGTACACCACATCCACTGGGTCCCCATTGTCCACCTTGCTTGTAATGTCTTCATAGAATTCCAAAAGATTTGTCAAGCATGACCTGCCCTTCATGAACCCCATGCTGCGTCTGCCCAATGGGACAATTTCTATCGAGATGCCTTGCTATTTCTTCCTTGATAATTGACTCAAGCATCTTCCCCACTACAGAGGTTAAGCTAACCGGTCTATAATTCCCCATCTTTTGTCTACATCCTTTTTTAAACAGTGGCGTCGCATTTGCTGTTTTCCAATCTGCTGGGACTGCCCCAGAGTCCAGCGAATTTTGGAAAATTACCACCAGTGCACCTTCTATTTCTCCCACCGTCTCTTTTAGTACCCTGAGATGCATTCCATCAGGGCCAGGAGACTTATCAATCCTTAGCTCCATTAGCTTCCCCAACACTACCTCTTCCGTAATAATGATTGTTTCCAGGTCCTCACCTACCTTCGTCTCTTTGTCAATTATTGGCATGTTATTAGTGTCCTCCACTGTAAAGACCGATACAAAATACCTGTTCAATGCCTCGGCCATTTCATCATATCCCATAACTGAATTCCCCATCTCATCCTCTAAAGGGCCAACGTTTACTTTAGCCACTCTTTTTCGTGCACTTGCGGTGCTAAGGTTATGCGACAAATACTGGTAAATGAGTAGTTGTTTTATGCAGTGATGGGCTGAAGGGCCTTTTTTCTGTGCTATATAACTCTAATTTTAGAGCAAACAGGACCTCATTTTAATGTCTCAGTCAAAAGAAGACATCACCAACAGTGCTCCCTCAGTACCACACTAGGGATATTGGCACAGTTTAAATACTCAAGGGTGGCTTGAACCTAAAATGACCTGACCCTGACATAAAGAGTGCTGATGACTGCGCCGTTGTTACAATTAGCCCATTGCCACTCTGCCATGGGGCACCAGGGCAGCCAAAGGTGATGGAACTTGGTCTTTTTACTTGGTCTAACCTTGTGATTCTACATCTTCTCCTTTTTTTTAATCCATCCAAAGAAATAGTCATTGAATCATAAAATTTTAGAATGGCGACAGCACAGGAGACGACTGTTTGGCCCGTTATGCCTGTGCTGGCCCTCTGGAACAGCGACCCTCCTACATTCGCCCTGTAGATCTGCAAATGTTTCCTTTTCAGATAATTATCTAATTTTCTTCTAAACACAAGGATTGAATCTACCGACAGCGCACTCTCAGATACAGCATTCCAGGATATTCCTAGGGACTGTTTAAAATCACTTTTCCCCGTATTACCTTTTTTTGGCTGATTACTTTAAATCAGGGTCCTGTAGTTATCACAGTCATACAGCATGGAAACAGAAACTTTGGTCCGACCAGTCCATGCCAACCATAATCCCACTCTAGCCTAGTCCCAGAGATAGTTAGAACTGCAGATGCTGGAGTCAGAGATAACACAGTGTGGAGCTGGAGGAACACAGCAGGCCAGGCAGCATCAGAGAAATAGAAAAGCTAACGTTTCGGGTCCCGACCCGAAACATCAACTTTCCTGCTCCTCTGATGCTGCCTGGCCTAAACTAGTCCCACCTGCCTACGCTTGGCCCATATCCTTCCACACATTTCTTGCTCATGTAGTTATCCAAATGTCTTTTAAACGTCGTAGCGAAGTTGCATTCACCATTTCCTCTGGAAGTTCATTCCACACACACAACACTCTCTGCGTCAAAAAAAGTTGCCCCTGTCTTTTTCAAAACTTTCTCCTCTCACCTTAAAAATATGCTCCCTTGTCTTAAAGTCCCCAACCCCATTCTTGAAACTTCCATCGGCAGTTTCCCTATCTCCCAGGCGCCTCTGGATTTTGAGCACCTCGATTGGAATCTCCTTTCTTTCCTGATGAAATCGGTTGACATATCGCAAATTTCTCACACCAGGAGCCATTCTCCTGTCTCCTTTCCGCACCATCTCCAGTGTCTTTCAGTGTCTTGTTGTCTAACTTCTCCCTGTCCCACAGGATTTGACCGAGGAAGAGAAACCCAACTGGTTCAAAGCCGAGAAAGGAGAGCTCATTGACCCCAACACAGAGGCGGGAGCACAGCAGCAGACAGAAATGATCGGCACGCACCAGGAATTCTTGGCTCACTCCTCCTGGAGTCCGAGGGAATCGGATTCACAGAGCACCAAGCAGGACAGTGATGTGGAAGTGGACACTCATTGCAACAAGACCAAAGATTCCAACAGTCTGTCACAAACGGAGGAAACAGTTGGCACGAAATAAATGACCACCCAGTGGAATGTGAAAAGGACTCTAAATGCACTTTGCGTCTCTCTCCCCCGCTACATTCCTTAGAAACTGTGAATCGGGTCAGAATTAGAGGGGGAAAAAATAGACTGTTAAATCTTGGACCAATTGCTTGCCACGACAGTGAGGTAATTCAAGACAAGTTCTTCGGTTTCAAACACCACCATCATTCACCCGCAGCTTTCGATCTGACCCTGTCAATGGGTCAGAGATGATGGGTAAAGGGCTAATGCTGGCAGTGGTAAGGATTCTAATCTCAACAGCAGGAGCAAAGTCTCCCCTTCTTGAAAATTAAGCAATGAATTTGGTCGGCCTAACCTTGTGTCTAAGTAACAACAGGCCCATTTACAGCCTGCATTTTATTTAGAGTCAGACATAACGAACAGACTCAGTGCTTTCGGAATACACTTCTCCTGACTTTGTGTCAGCTGGGAGTGTTTGATGGGGACAGTGTAGAGGAAGCTTTACTCTGTATCTAACCCCATGCTGTCCCTGTGCTGGGAGTGTTTGATGGGGACAGTGTAGAGGAAGCTTTACTCTGTATCTAACCCCATGCTGTCCCTGTGCTGGGAGTGTTTAATGGGGACAGTGTAGAGGGAGCTTTACTCTGTATCTAACCACGTGCTGTCCCTGTCCTGGGAGCGTTTAATGGGAATGGTGTCAAGATGGTCTACATTCAGCTTAAAGGAATAAAGGATAGTTTACTTCCATTCTAAATAAGTAGAGGGTGTTTTATATCTAACTCTGTGCTGTACTTAACCTGGGAATGCTCAGTGGTGATGGTGTTGAGAACGTTGTACTCTACATTTAACCCTGTATTGTACCTTTCTGCAAGTGTTTGATGGGAACAGTGTCAAGGATAATTTTACTGTCAGGTTAAAAGAATAGTGAGAGCTTCAATTTCAGGTTAAAAGAGTAGAGGGGGCTTCACTCTGTATTTAACTTAGTGCTGTCCAGTGTTTGATACACACGGTGTAAAAGGAGCATTAACTTCAGTTTAAAAGAGTAAAAGCATTTTTACTTTCAGGTTAAAATAGTGAAGGAAGCTTTACACTGTATCTAACCCCGTGCTCTCCCTGTCCTGGGAGTGTTTGATGGGGACAACGTAGAGGGAGCTTTATTCTGTATATAACCCCGTGCTGTCCCTGTGCTGGGAGTGTTTGATGGGAGGACAGTGTAGAGTGAGCTTTATTCTGTATCTAACCCCGTGCTGTCCCTGTCCTGGGAGTGTTTGATGGGGACAGTGTAGAGGGAGCTTTATTCTGTATCTAACCCC
>JAHRHZ010000249.1:191964-208908 GCA_024137785.1 Ginglymostoma cirratum
GCACTGTCGGAGGGTCAGTACTGAGGGAGCACCGCACTGTCGGAGGGTCAGTGCTGAGGGAGTGTTACACTGTCAGAGGGTCAGTGCTGAGGGAGAGTCGCACTGTCGGAGGGTCAGTACTGAGGGAGAGTCGCACTGTCACAGGGTCAGTGCTGAGGGATTGCCGCACTGTCAGAGGGTCAGTGCTGAGGGATTGCCGCACTGTCAGAGGGTCAGTACTGAGGGAGTGGGCACTGTCAGAGGGTCAGTACTGAGGGTCAATCCTGTTCGAAGCAGGCTGTTAATCGACTTCATACCCACCCTCCAAACAGCAGTGTCTGTTTGCTAAAGCTGGTTAATATTGATGATGGAGAGCTTGCTGATCAGTGTCTATTTGACACCGGTTGTTTGCTGGCCAGTTTCCTTGGGTGTCCAAAGTCCAGACAGCTCCTGGTCACATGTAATGCAGAAGGGGGTGTGTGTAGGTTGTGGGCAGGTCTGGCATCTGATGTCAGAGGAAGTCAGTGCGGGATGATGGACACAGAGCGGAGAGGTGCTGGGTTCATCGCGGGTGACCTGGGCAGGAGCCTGTGTCTCATCACGGGAGCGTCCCGGGGTCTGGGCTGGTCGCTGGCCATGGCACTAGCCCCCAGGCTGAAACCGGGCTCCCACTTGGTGCTGGTGGCTCGATCCGGGGAGAGCTTGCGGCAGCTGGAGGCTCGGCTGCTGGAGGGTAGCCCTGACAGAGCGGGCCAGCTCCGGCTCAGCCGTGTTGAAGCAGACCTGAGCGGGGAAGAGGGTTTACAGCGGGTCCTGAATGCGGCGGAGAACAGCCGGGCAGCAGCTCCGGACAGACTCCTGCTCATAAACAACGCGGGTGAGGACACATTCCACCCCTGTCTTCCCCAATCCAACACCAATGTGGCATTTCATTCTCTTCCTGAGTGTGACCTCAGGCAGAACCACCGGGTGGCGACAACGCATTGCTCCAGCTCTCTCAGTTGCTCAGTTTCGTGAACACTTTCTGCATTAATGATCTGAAAGAGCCGTTGTGGCACGGTGGTCATGTCCCTCCCTCACAGCCAGGAGGCCCACGTTCAGGTTCCAGAGGTGTGCAGTGACATCAGGCCACACCTAGAGTACTGCATTCAGTTCTGGTCATCACATTACAGGGAGGATGTGGAGGCTTTGGAGAGGGTGCAGAGGAGGTTTGCCAGGATGCTGCCTGGTTTAGCGGGCATGAGCTACAAGAAGAGGCTGGGAAAAACTCAGGCTGTTTTCTCTGTAACGGCAGATGCTGAGGGGAGTCTTGAGAGAAGTCTATAAAATTATGAGAGGCATAGATAGGGTTGACGGTCTGAATCTTTTTCCCAGAGTTGAAATGTCTAATACTAGGGGATGCATTTAAGGTGAGAGGGGGAAAGTTCAAAGGAGACATGTGGGGCAAGTTTTTTACCCAGAGAGTGGTAGGAGTCTGGAACGCACTGCCAGGGATGGTAGAGGAGGCAGATTCAATAGGGACATTAAAGGGACTTTGAGTAAAGACCATGAATATGCAGAGAATGGAGGGTTATGGACCAAGGCAGGCAAAAGGGATTAGTTTCATTCGGTGTCATGTTTGGGACAACATTGTGGGCTGAAGGGCCTGCTCCTGTGCTGTACAGCTCTATGTTCTATGTAACACTTCTCACCAGGTTGGATAGGAATAGGGTAACATGCTGGCTCAGTGGTTAGCACTGTTACCTCACAACACCAGGGACCTGGGTTCAATTCCACCCTCAGGTGACACTCTGTGTGGAGTTTGCACAGCCTCCCATGTCTATGTGGATTTCCTCCCATGGTCCAAAGATGTGCAGGCTAGGTGGATTGGCCTGTGGTGCACAGGCTAATGGGTTAGCCATGGGAAATGCAGCCATGGGGTTGGGGGCTGGTTCTGTGCAGAATGCTCCTCAGAGGTTGTATTGATGGGCCAAATGGCCTGCTTCAACATGGTTGGGATTCTGTGAAAGATACCTATTAATGATCTGAAGAATTTGCTACATTCTCCTGTTGGAGGAGGCACTTATGGGTATCACTAGCAACAATAATTGCAGTGTGATGAATTTATATATTATTGTGAGACTGGTTTATACATTACAGTGTAACATGTTTATGTATCATAACACAACAAGTATGGTGAACATTGATAACAAAGTGTAGAGCTGGATGAACACAGCAGGCCAGGCAGTATCAGAGGAGCAGAAAAGCTGACGTTTCAGGCCTGGACCCTTCTTCAGATATGGGGGAGAGGAAGGGGGCTCTGAAATAAAGAGAGAGAGAGGGAGGCGATGATAGAAGATGGATAGAGGGGCAGATAGGTGGAGAGAAGACGGACAGGTCAAGGAGGCGGGGATGGAGCCAGTACGGGTGAGTGTAGGTAGGGAATTGGGATGGGGGTTGGTCAGTGAGGAGGGAGGGGCGGGTAGGTGGGAGGGAAGACGGACAGGTCAAGGAGGTGGGGATGAGCTGGGCTGGTTTTGGGATGAGCTCGGGGGAGAGGAGATTTTGAAGCTTGTAAAGTCCACGTTGAGACCATTGGGTTGCAGAGTTCCAAGGCGAAATATGAGTTGCTGTTCCTCCAGTCCTCAGGTGGCATCGTTGTGGCACTGGAGGAGGCTCAGGGTGGACATGTCGTCCAGGGGGTGGGAGGGAGAGTTGAAGTGGTTCGCGACTGGGAGGCGTTGTTATTTGTCATGAACCGAGTGTCGGTGTTCCACAAAGCGGTCTCTGAGCCTCAGAAATGATGAAGGGTCTAGGCCCGAAATGTCACGCTTTCCTGCTCCTATGATGCTGCTTGGCCTGCTGTGTTCATCCAGCTCTACACCTTGTTATCTCGGATTCTCCAGCATCTGCAGTACCTTTTATCTCTGAAACAGTGAGAAGTTTTTTTTAAAAAAATCATTTACAGGTTGAGGGCATCGCTGGCTAGTCCAGCATTTATTGACCATCCCTAATTGCCCAGAGGGAAGATAGAAGTCCACCACATTGCAATGGGTCTGGAGTCATATGTAGGCCAGACCAGGTGAGGATGGCAGATTTCCATCCTAGAGAACTAGATGGTTTTCCCTGACCATCAACATGGTCAGCATTAGACACTTTTTCTGTTTTCTTTCATACCCAGGAGCATTATCACATACAGCTGAGTGACCTTCCCACCGTCAAAATCACCATGACTGTTTTTATCTTTTGGAAACTAACTACCGCCCGTGACTAGCCAATATCATTAAAACTCTTAATTCCAGGTTTTTGTTGGATTCAAATTCTACCTTTGGTCATTGCGGGATTCAAGCCCAGGATCCCAGAACATTATCTGGCTCTCTCAATTAATAAGCCAGCAATAGTACCATGAGGCCCTTTACTAGGTGTCAATATCTCGCCTAAAATGTGGTTTGTGGCTGGCATTTAATTTGTATTTACTGGGTTAAGAATTAAAGTAAGATTAGCAAGTAAAATTCAGCTCATCCAGCCTTGAGCTAAACAAGCTGTGTAAGAGAGTTGCTGATTAACTGGGTAAACAGGTTCAGTCTCGTTTTTGCACTGTAGCAACAGGGCATCAATGCAGTTTGCAAGCTGAATACAGATTTCAGGCCCAGTGAGAACATGAACAAGGAACAGGAGGAGGCCATTCAGCCCCTCAAACCTGCTCTGCCATTTATTATGATCAAGGCTTATGTTATCTTGGCCTCGAATCCACTTTCTTGTCTGCTCCCCGTGACCCTTCAAACCATTGCTACGAAAAATTTATTGAACTCCTCCTTAAACTTATTCAGTGTCTAATGCATTCTGGCATAGTGAATTCCACAGGTTCATAATCCTTTGAGAGAGGTAATTCTCCCTCATCTGTTCTAAATCTCCTACCCCTTACCCTAAAACTGATTCTAGATTGCCCCACAAAGGGATACACTGTCTCTATCCCTGTTTTGTCAATCCCCTTTAGCATCTTACATAATTTAATTAGATCTCCTCTCATTCTTCTAAACTCCACTGAGTATAAGCCTAAACTGTTCAGTCTCTCTTTGTAAGACAAACCCTTTCATCCCTAGAATTAATCTAGTGATTAGGCTTGTGACCAGCGGTGTTCCACAGGGATCAGTGCTGGGTCCATCTTTGTTTCTCGTTTATATAAATGATTTTAGGTAAGAATTTAGAAAACATAGTTAGTAAGTTTGCGGATGACACCAAGGTTGGTGGTAATAGTGGACAGTGAAGAATTTTATCTAAGATTGCAAAGAGAGCTTTGTGACATGGTGGCTCAGTGGTTAACACTGCTGCCTGACAGCACCAGGGACCCAGGTTCAATCCCAAAGTGGGATGACTATGTGGAGTTTGCACATTCTCTGTGTGGGTTTTCTCCAGGCTTTCTGGTTTCTTCCCACAGTTTAAAGATGTTTAGGTTAGGAGTCTAAAACGAGAGGGTATAGGTTTAACGGCCTACTCTGCTCCTCATCCTATAATCTGGAGGGGTTAATTTCTTTCTGCCTTTCTCTCTTCAGGTTCTCTGGGAGATCTCTCAAAGTTTGTGGTGGATTTTACTCAGCCCACCGAGGTGTCCAATTACATGGCCCTGAACTTCACATCCTGCATGTGCCTCACTGCCGCTCTGCTGAAGGCTTTCCCCAAACGCGAGAACTTTCATCGAACAGTGGTTAACATCAGCTCGCTGTGTGCAGTACAGCCTTTCAAAGCCTGGTCACTGTACTGCTCAGGAAAAGCTGCGAGGGAGATGATGTTCAAGGTGCTGGCAGCAGAAGAGCCTGATGTGAGGGTTCTGAACTATGCTCCAGGTAACACACCAGGGTTTACCCACAGAGTAACAGTGAGGAATACTCTTGGGGTAACAAGCTGTCCATTACTCTTGGCAACACAATACCAAATACTCTTGGGTAGGCGATGGCCTGGTGGTATTATTCCTAGACCATCAATCCAGAGACCCAGGCAGTGTTCTCGGGACTTGGTTTTGAATCCCGCCACGGCAGATGGTGGAATTTGAATGCAATATTAATCTGGAATTAAGAGTCTAATGATGACCGTGAATCCAATGTTGATTGTTGGAAAAACCCATCTGGTTCACTCATGTCCTTTAGGGAAGGAAACTGCCATCCTTACCTGGTCTGGACTACGTGTGACTCCAGACCCACAGCAATGTGGTTGGCTCTTAACTGCCCTCTGGGCAACTGGGGATGGGCAATAAATGCTGCCTGGCCAGCAACACCCTCATCCTGTGAATGCATAAAAAAAACACAATGAGGACCCCTCTGGGTCACAGACTGAGGATCCCTCTTGAAGAATCCTGGAGTCACATTGTGAGTATTTCTCTCAAGTGATGTGAGGAGGATTAGTTTTAGTAAGCACAGGTTTAACAAAAACAATAAAAAAGGGATTTAGATTGTGAGCAGTGATTCAATTTGTAACACCTCTGCCTCAATGCCTCTGAAAGTCCTGTGTCCATTTGGAAGATTGAGGATTTATTCCAGGGTGATTCTCCAAGTGCTGTGCTGAGGGAGTGCTGCTCTGTCGCTCGGGCCCCTTTTAGATAATATTGTTAAATTGAGGCCCTGTCTGCTTCCTCAGGTGGACGTGGGAGATCCCACAGCACTAAGAAATATAGTTAGCTCGTCCCAACCCCCTCAACATTACTGAAACCCTGATGCAACCGGTTCTTATGGCGTTGCTGGTTGCGGGAACTTACTGTGCTCAAACTGACTGCCACAGTAACTTCAAAATGTGCTTCACTGCCTGCTCAGAGCTTTGCAATGTGCTGAGGTAGGGAAAGGCGCTAGTGAAATGAAAGTTCTTTCTTCATCCGATTGTGTTTGTGTTGAGCCCAGTTGACTTTGTTCCTTGCCTGTACAGGTCCCCTGGACACTGACATGCAAAAACAAGCTCGGTCAGAGACTGCGGACCCTGAACTCAGGCAAACATTCCTCACCATGCACCAGGAAGGCCAGCTCATCGATTGCCATGACTCTGCCAGAAAGCTGGTGAATATCCTCATTCGAGATGACTTCCCGTCTGGAGCCCACCTCGATTACTATGACCAGTAAAATCCTGTGAATGCTCACTGCTGGGCAGACTCAGAGAAAGGCTGGTGACAGGAATTCTACCCAAACATGGACTCTGACACCGACACTGTTCGTCTGTCTGGGTCATCTCCACTATCTTGACTTCCTCCAAACCAGGCAGCCTGTCTGTCTGTCTGCCTGTTCACAACTCAGCATGTCACATCACCTGCTTCCTGGGGATTTTAGCAAAGAACCCTCTGCCTCTGGGGAAGGTTTTTCAAAACAAGAGGCCTCTGTGCCTGTTTGTAGCTTCCTGTCTCTTTACTGGGTCCTGTGTTTGATTGTGTGTACCTCTCCTCCCTCTACGACTCCCAGTGTATGCCTTTCTCTCAATGTATGTCTCTGTCTGTCCCTCATGTTTCTATAACTCTCCATCGCACTCTCTCTTTCCCCTTCCCCCTCATGTTTCTATAACCCTCCATTGCACTCTCTCCCCCTCATGTTTCTGTAACCTACTATTGTTCCCACTCTCCCTCTGGACCTTGTGCCCCCACAACTTTATATTGCTGTCTCTGTCCCTTGTGTTGCTGTAATTTCCCTCATTGATCTTCAATAAAATATCTGGAATTAAGAATCTAAAGATGACCATGAATCCATTATTGGAAAAACCCATCTGATTCACTAATGTCCTTTAGGGAAGGAAACTGCCATCCTTACCTGGTCTGGACTACATGTGACTCCAGACCCACGACAATGTGGTTGACTCTTAACTACCCTTTGGGCAATTAGGGATGGGCAATAAATACTGCTGAGCCAGCGACGCCCTCATCCTGTTAATGTATAAAGGAATCTCCAAATGAATCTGCCTCTGCATTCCATACCATATCCCTCACTAAATCCTGTTCATCTGTCGCTATGGTGCTCACTGTCTCACACCCTGGATCCTCTTCCCAACAGGTCCTCAACTGTAAAATTCTCGAACAAAAACAGAAATTGCTGGTGAAACTCGGTTCTGAAGGATGGTCACCTTCATCATGAAATGTTAACTCTATCTCTCCCTCTCTCTTTCTCTCATCACAGATGCTGCCAGACCTGCTGAGTTGCTCTAGTGATTTCTGTCTCAGATTTCTGCAATGTTTTGTTTTATTTGACAGTTCTCAGCCTTGTTTGCTCCTCCTGCTGTGGCCTCACTCTTCCCTACCTCTGTAACCTCCGGTGAGCCCGCCACCCTCTGGGATCTCTGTACTCCTCTGATGCCAGCTCCTTGAAGAATTCCCAATTGACTTCCCATCACCTGGACTTCCCATCATCAGCCTCCCTCGAGTTCTCTCCCTCACTCATTGTCTGCTTCTCCTTTAGGATGCTGATAAGGTCAGCTGTCCAAATATGTGCCTCAAAGCCGAGATTTTGTTTCGCTCATGATGCTTCGCTATGTGAGAGGCTCGCACAGTGGCGACTGGAGGAACAGAAAGGCTAAAGGCTACGGAGAGGGAAAGATGAACTTTTGAAGCTGTTTCAGTTTTAGTAGCATCAATTTAATATTAATTTATTCAGCTATTTATCAAATGAGCAATTGATTCAGTAATTTATTCTGTAATCCAAGTGGCACTGGAATGTGGTGTCATTATCCACTTTTCACTGTACCTAGGCACAAGGGGCAATATTGAATAAATCTGAACAACCAAATCTAAATAAATCTATATCTACATGCGATGTAAACTGGAAATTGCTGGAGAAACTCAGCAGGCCCGACAGCTTATGTGAAGAGAGAAACAGAGTTCACCTTTTGAGTTGAGATGATTATCAGAGCTGAAGAAACGCTGCTTATTTTTTCTGTTGCTAACATAGCCATCTTGCTTCAGAAAGACTCAGAGGGCAGGAAGGAGAATAATTCTTAGCTTAATGAGCATTACTTCCTCAGTCAGCATTAAAGAGAGGAGTCTATTACTTTAAAGCAATGTGGCCTGTGATAGAGGTATCTGGACAATAAAACAGCAGGAACTCATGTGTACATCGTGTAAGACCATAAGACCTAGGAGCAGAATTAGGCCATTCAGTCCATTGAGTTTGCTCTGCTATTCGATCACGGCTGATACATTTCCCAACACCATTCTCATGCCTTCTCCCCATTACCCTTCATCCCCTTACTAATCAAGAACCTCTCCATTTCTACTCAATCACACTCAATGAAATCAGTTGCCACCCAGGTTGATAGGGTTGTTAAGAAGGCGTACGGTGTATTAGGTTTTATTGGTGGAGGGATTGAGTTTCGGAGCCGTGAGGTCATGTTGCAGCTGTACAAAACTCTGGTGCGGCCGCACTTGGAGTATTGTGTACAGTTCTGGTCACCGCATTATGGGAAGGATGTGGAAGCATTGGAAAGGGTGCAGAGGAGATTTACCAGGATGTTGCCTGGTAATGGAGGGAAGGTCTTATGAGGAAAGGCTGAGGGACTTGAGGCTGTTTTCGTTAGAGAGAAGAAGGTTAAGAGGTGACTTAATAGAGACATACAAGATGATCAGAGGATTAGGTAGGGTGGACAGTGAGAGCCTTTTTCCTCGAATGGTGACGGCTAGCACGAGGAGACATAGCTTTAATTTGAGGGGAGATAGATATAGGACAGATGTCAAAAGTAGGTTCTTTACTCAGAGAGTAGTAAGGGCGTGGAGTGCCCTGCCTGCAACAGTAGTAGACTCGCCAACTTTAGGGGCATTTAAATGGTCATTGGATAAACATATGGATGATAAGGGAATAGTGTAGGTTCGATGGGCTTCAGATTGGTTTCACAGGTCGGCGCAACATCGAGGGCCGAAGGGTCTGTACTGCGCTGTAATGTTCTATGTTCTATGTACTGTTTCGGGTCCTGTGACCCTTCTTCAGGGTGTTATTCCGTTACATCTGATTCCAGCTTCTCCCCCTCAAACTGCCGGGTGAATTTGATCATGTCATGGGTCAATACCCCCTCGGGCTTCCTTCACCTTAAGCCCCCCCCACCTCGAGTCGGCTCCACTATCCAATGGGATCCTGTCGAATCAGCTCATGCTTCACTCCGTTTCGCAGCTGATTTCAGTTTGATTGGTGAGGACCAGGAGACAGGAGTTTATGTTGTGGACGAATGTGTGGAGTGATTTCCCCTTTACCCAGAGGAGAGGCTGTGCCTAATATGTGCTGTTGGACAGTAAGGGTGGGCACTCTCGTTTGAAAGTAAAACTGGACCCAGTTCTGACAGGGGACAGGGGTCACGTCATATGGAAGATAAGGGGTCAATTGCAAAGTTGAAACAAAACAGACTCCTTCAGAGAGGAGACAGTGAAATTTCTGAAGTTGCTGTAGCAATAGCTAGTCCTGTTCAGGGTGAATGTTCAAATCCTTCCCCCACAGAAGTACGAGCTCTTAGATCAGCCTGTTGTAGGCTAACCATCAGACATCAGTCAGTACGGCTGAGCACTTCGAGGTGAAATGGTGACCGTCCAATTACATTCAAATACAAGAGCTTAGGAGCGGAGAGAGTCCCTCTTGTATACCTTGAGCTTCACATGGGCGCACGATGAGTTGTGATAGTATAGAGGAGGCTCAGGGTAAGAATGTTCTGTGCAGAATTACAGAATTCTGACAGCACAGAAGCAGGCCATTTGGCCCATCATGCCTGCACCAGGTCTAATGCCCGTTGCCAATCGCCTACCTTTTCCTCATGTCCCTGAACAGCATTGCTATCCAATTAACAATGCAATCTTCAGCTATTCGCCTATTCCAGGTGATTAAGGCAGAACACAGACAGAATATAAAGAAAGGCTCTTGTGCAGCACACTCCTGATTTGTACCTTACAGTTTGTGGCAATCAGTTTTAGTTCAGACAACAGGATAAGCTCAAAGGAAATTTCATCCCGTTACATCCTCTCTTTAATAAATTTTGGTTTCAACATCCACTCACTCATTGTAATGACCCACATACTGATTTTTAATTTACTCATTGCCACTGGCTGGGTCAGCATTTTTTGTCCATCCCTACGTCCCCTTTACAAGGTGATGGCAAGCCATCTTCTTGAACCACTGCAGTGCTTTCGGTATAGAATACCTACAGTGAGGAAAGGGGCCATTTGGCGCATCAAGTCTGCACCGACCCTCTGAAGAGCATCCCAGCCAGTCCCCCAAGCAACCCGTGTGGTTACCATGGCCAATTCACCTAACCTGCACATCTTTGAACTGTGGGAGGACACCCAAGCAGACAATGTGCAAACTTCACACAATCACCCGAGGCTGGAATCGAGCCCCAGTCCCTGGTGCTGTGAGCCAGCAGTGCGAACCACTGAGCCACCGTGTCACCCAGCATAGGGCAGTGGATCTACAATGCTGTAAGGGAGAGGTTTCCAGGATTTTAGTGGCCATAGGTTTGGAAGATGCTGCCAAAGGAGCTCGGGTGAATTTCTGCTGTGCATTTCTTGTAGCTTGTACACACCTCTGTGACTGCTACTTGGTAGCACTGTGATGATGAAGGAACAACCAAGGATGATCGAGGATTGAAATAAACTGGAACCAGCAGGTACAGCATGAAAATGACCATAAATCTGATAGAATAAGACCATAAGATATAGGAACACAAATGGGCCATTCAGTCCATCAGGTCTGCTCCACCATTCAATCATGGCTGATATGTTTCTCAACCCCACTCTCCTGCCTTCTCCCCATTACCTTTGATCCCCTTACTAATCAAGAACCTATCTGCCTCTGTCTTAAATACATTCATGAGTTGGCCTCCACAGCCTTCTGTGGCAATGAGTTCCACAGATTCCCCACCCTCTGGCTGAAGAAATTCCTCCTAGTCTTAGTTCTAAAGGGTTATCCCTTCACTGTGAGGCTGTGCTGTAGGAACCAAGCCTCTCCTACTGGTGGAAACATCTTCCCCCGGGTTTAGGCCCGAAACGTCAAGTTTTCCTGCTCCTATGATGCTGCTTGACCTGCTGTGTTCATCCAGCCCCATGCTTGTTATCTCGGATTCTCCAGCATCTGCAGTACCTTTTATCTCTGATACAATTTCCCCCACGTCCTATCTGGGCCTACCAATATTCTGTAAGATTCAATCAGATCTCTCCCTCATCCTTCTAACCTTCATTGAGTACAGACCCAGAGTCCTCACAGCTCCTCATATGACAACCTTTTCATCCTGGGAGCATTCTTGTGAACTTCCTCTGGACCCCTTCCAAGACCAGAACATCTTTCCTTAGATACAGGACCCAAAACTGTGGCCTAGGATATGATTAATTAAGGCAGAGAGATTTTGTTTTGTGATTATGTCTCTGCCTTAACTAATCAGATCTTAGGTCATCCCTTCACTTGCAATCCAGCAGTTGATACTTTACTTCCACCATCTGACACTTTTATCACCACAAAGACTTGTTATTCAGCCTGTTGACACTCCATTTATACCATTTGTACCCATCTTTTGATACTCTTAATTACTTGGAATTATCTTGCAATTATCCCTCTGCATATAAATTCTGTGCCTGTGCGCTTCCTTCTACTTCACCTGATATAGGCGCAGTGCTGCGAAAGCTTGTGATTTCAAATAAACCTGTTGGAACATAACCTGGTGTCATGTGACTTCTAACTTTGTCCACTCCAGTCCAACACTGGCATCTCCACATCTCAGTTGCTATACAGCCTTATATGTTAGAAAGGCACACACAGTCATAATACGAGACTAACTAGGCAGTTGTTACAAAGACCCAACACAGGCACAATGGGTAAAATGGCTGTACTGCATATTTCTGATATGAAAATCTGATGAAGGGTCTAGGCCCGAAACGTCAAGTTTTCCTGCTCCTATGATGCTGCATGACCTGCTGTGTTCATCCAGCCCCACGCCTTGTTATCTCGGATTCTCCAGCATCTGCAGTTCCTATTATCTCTAACCCCATGTTAGGCTAACTGTTATTTGTTGAGAGAGTCAGTACGGGGAATTGAACAGCCTGCTAAAATCAGAAATTCTCCATGTGAGAGAATTGTGTGCGGTCTAACAGTTTACAAAATCAGCACAGATCCCGGTATTCCCGTTTTTTTCTGATGAAGGGTTTAGGCCCGAAACGTCAAGTTTTCCTGCTCCTATGATGCTGCTTGACCTGCTGTGTTCATCCAGCCCCATGCTTGTTATCTCTGGTTCCCAACCTGTTTAGCTTTTGCTCAGAAGACAATCCCTCCCTAACATGGAGCAGCTTAGTGAAAGAGCAAAATACTGCAGATGCTGGAAACTGTACTGAAAAGAAAAAGTGCTGGAGATCACAGTAGATCAGGCAGCATACATGGAGACAGAGCAAGCTAACTTTCTGAGTGTAGAGAAGAGTTGTCTAGACTTGAAATGTTAGCTTGCTCTATCTCCATGGATGCTGCCTGACCAGTTGTGATTTCCAGCGTTTGTTGTTTTCATCTTAATGAACCTTCCCTGAACTGCCTCCAATGAAACAATATGTTTTCTTAAATAACGGGACTAAAACTGCTCGCAGTACTCCAGAAGTGGTCTCACCAGCACCTTGTACAGTTGAAGTAAGACTTCCTTACTCTTCTATTCCAAACCCCTTGAAATAAGGGCCAACATTCCATTAGCCTTCCTAATTACCTGCTGCCCCTCTGTGCTAGCTTTCTGTGTTGTGTGCACAAGACCCCCCAAGGCCCTTTGAGGTGTAGCTTTGGAGAGAGACAGTGTGCGTGTGTGCGTGTGTGTGTGTGTGTGTGTGCAGTGTGTGTGTGGTGGCGAGGGAGTGAGTGAGTGAGTGTGTGTGCTTGAGAGTCAGTGTGTGTATGAGAGAGAATCTGTGTGTGTATGTGTGTGTATAGTGTGGTGGGGTCACCTGTAGTGCAATATAAACCCAAGATCCCGGTTGAGGCTGTCCTCATGGGGACTGAACGTGGCTATCAGCCTCTGCTCGGTGACTTGACGTTGTTGTGTTTCACGAAATCCACCTTAGAGGACCTTTACCCAAAGATCTGAGGCCAAATGTCCGTGACCACTGAAGTGTTCCCCCATTGGGATGGAACATGCCTGCCTGGGGATTGTTGCACAGTGTCCATTCAGAGTGTCAGCATGGTGTTGCCAATGTACCAGGCAAGAATGCCCAAGGGCATGGTACACCCATACTCTATTTTCCTCACACACACACTCTCACACACACACACACACACACACACACACACACACAAACACACACTCGCACACACAAACACACACACACACATACACTCACACATACATACACACACACATACACTCACACACACACACACTCTCACCTTCACATGCACACTCTCACCTTCATACACACACACACACTCCCCTTCACACACACACACACACACACACTCTCACCTTCACACACACACACACACTCACACATACACGCTCACCTTCACACATGCACACACAAACACAGGCACACACACACCCACACACTCTCACCTTCACACACACACGCACACGCGCACATGCGCATACGCACACGCGCACACACACACGTGCACACACACACGCACGTGAATCTATGGAGTGAATTTGCATTCGCAGATACATTGTATTTTGCTCAAAAAGCACACAATTTATAGACAGTCAGTCAATGTGGCGTTTTATAAAATGGAAGTAGGGAGGCGATGGCCTGGTGGTATTACGGCTGGACTGTTAATCTAGGGACCCAGATAATGTTCTGGGGATCCGGGTTCGAATCTTGCCACAGCATATGGTGGAATTTGAATTCAATAAAAATCTGGAATTAAGAATCTAATGATGACCGTGAATCCACTGTTGATTGTCGGGGGAAAAAAGACCATCTGGTTCACTAATGTCCTTTAGGGAAGGAAACTGCAATCCTTACCTGGTCTGGCCTACATGTGACTCCAGATCCACAGCAATGTGGTTGACTCTGAACTGCCCTCTGGGCAATTAGGGATGGACAATAAATGCTGCCTGGCCAGTGACTCCCTCATCCTGTGAATGAATAAGGGGAAAAAAAAATAGTCTGACTCCAAACCGAAACAGAAACTGATTCTAAACAAGCCTTCACACCTAACAAGCATTGTCCGACTAGAGTGTCACCTCTTCTTTACACAGATTTAGTTCTCTCAGGGCAGTGACTTGAAAGGAATTTGGGGATTTACATATAAATATTAATCAATTAAAACCTTTTACCTGATTAAAGACTTAACAGCATCTTAGGTTTGTTTAATACATCATCATCAGTATAAAGTGGTCACTAACCTAGGGGCACATGTTTAATGTAAGGTCCAAGAGTTTTAGAAATGGTTGGAAGAAGGAAATGCTACCCAGAGGCTCGTGGTATCTGGAAGTCACTGTCTGAAATGGTGCTAGAGGCAGGAACCCTCAATACAGTCAAACAGCATTCAGATGAACACCTGATACAGCATAGTATTCATTAGAATCATTAGAATCCCTACAGTGTGGAAACTGCCCTTTCCACAGTGTGGAAACTGTGGATACAGCCCTTCAGCCCAACAAGTCCACACCGACCCTTGGAGCATCCCACCCAGACCCATCCCCCTATAACCCACACACCCCTGAACACTATGGGCAATTTAGCATGGCCAATCCACCTCGCCCGCACAGCTATGCGATATTAGAGTATGTGGATGCTTGGTGACGGGCATGGCTATGCTGGGCTGAAGGGCTGTAGAAACTCCATAATTCTGAGCCAAAAACAGGAATTGCTGGAGAAACTTAGCAGATCTGGCAGAACCAGTGGTCAGAAAGCAAGGTAAACGTTTCGGGTCAGAGAATATAGAAGAGTACAGCAAAGGAACAGGCCCTTTGGCCCACCACTGGGGCAGCATGGTGGCTCAATGGTTAGCATTGCTGCCTCACGGCACTAGGGACCCAGGTTCAATTCCACCCTCCGATGACTGTCTGTGTAGATTTTGCACATTCTCCCTGTGTCTGCGTGGGTTTCCTCTGGGTGCTCCGGTTTCCTCCCACAGTCCAAAGATGTACAGGCTAGGTGGATTGGCCATGGAAAATTGCCCATAGTGTTAGGGCAATGTGTAGATTAGGTGGGTTATAGGGGGATGGGTCTGGGTGGGATGCTCTGAGAGTCAGTGTGGACTTGTTGGGCCGAAGGGCCTGTTTCCACACAGTAGGGAACACGTGTTGCGCTGAACATGATGCCAAATGAAACTAATCCTTTTTGCCAGCCCTTAGTCCATGTCCCTCCAATCCCTGCATATTCATGTGCTTATCAAAAAGTCCTTTAAATGCCCCTATCATATTTGGCTCCACCATCACCCCTGGGAGTGCGTTCCAGACTCATACCACTCTCTGGGTAAAAAACTTGCCCCTCACATCCCCTTTGAACTTTCCTCCCTCATCTTAAATGCATGCCCCCTAGTATTTGACATTTCAACTCTGGGAAAAAAGATTCTGCCCGTCAACCCTATCTATGCGTCTCATAATTTTAAAGGTTTCTGCCAAGTCTCTCCTCAGCCTCCACTGCTCCAGAGAAAACAACCTGAGTTTTTCTAGCCTCTCCTTTTACCTCATACCCTCCAATCCAGGCAGCATCTGGTAAACCTCGTCTGCATTCTCTCCAAAGCCCCCACATCCTTCCTGTAATGTGATGACCAGAATTGAACACAGTACTCTAGGTGTGGCCTAACTAAAGTCTTAAAAAGCTGTAACAGGACCTCCTGACCCTTCTTCAGAATGCTAACTCTGCTTTCTCTCCACTGATGCTCCCAGACCTGCTGAGTTTCTCTGGCACTTTCTGTTTTTTTTCTGAT
This sequence comes from Ginglymostoma cirratum, assembly GCA_024137785.1. Lineage (NCBI taxonomy): Eukaryota > Metazoa > Chordata > Chondrichthyes > Orectolobiformes > Ginglymostomatidae > Ginglymostoma > Ginglymostoma cirratum. Next base: position 207,756 of record JAHRHZ010000249.1, read on the forward strand.
TTCCAGCATCCACAGTTCTTTGTTTTTTACCCCTATCATTGTAAGTCTTGCTGCAAATGTACGGGGCATTGGTAAGACCACTCCTGGAGCGCTGCATACAGTCTAGTTTCTTGCTTGAGTCCCTCCTTTGGAAGCAGTTCAGTGAAGGTAGACTGGGCTGATTCTTACAATGATGGAATTGGACTGGAATAAAGGTTGAGCAGTTTGAACCTTGTACTCATTGGAGTTTAGAAGAATGAGAGTTGATCATGTTGAAACACACAAATTGTGAGGGAGGGCATAGCAGGATAGATGTTCAGAGAATGCTTCCTCTTGTGAGTAAATCTAAAACGAAGAGGCGCAGTTTCAAAATAAGTGACCTTCTATTAAAGAGAGAATGAAGAGGAAGTTCTTTCTCAAAGGATTATCACTTATTGGATTGCTTTTCCCCCAGAGAGCAGTGGAGGCTTTGTCTTTGAATATATTCAAAGCTGAGTTAATATTTAAAAAGGACTTTAAAAAAAAACCTTAAGGGCATTTAAATGGTCGTTGGATAAACATATGGATGATAATGGAATAGTATAGGTTAGATGGGCTTCAGATTGGTTTCACAGGTCGGCGCAACATCGAGGGCTGAAGGGCCTGTACTGCACTGTTATGTTCTATGTTCTATGTTCGATGGGTCTCAAGGGTTACAAGGGATAAGTGAAATCGAGGCCACAAAAGATCAGTCATCATCTCAATGAATAGCAGAGTGGCTTCACAGGTCCAAATAGCCTACTCCCACGATAACAAGCATGGGGCTGGATGAACGCAGCAGGTCAAGCAGCATCATAGGAGTAGGAAAACTTGACGTTTCGGGCCTAAACCCTTCATCAGAAATGGGGGAGGGGAAGAGGGTTCTGAAATAAATAGGGAGAGAGGGGGAGGCGGATAGAGGATGGATAGAGGAGAGGATAGGTGGAGAGGAGGCAGACAAGTCGAAGAGGTGGGGATGGAGCCAGTAAAGGTGAGTGTAGGTAGGGGGGTAGGGAGGAGATAGGTCAGTCCAGGGAGGACAGACAGGTCAAAGGGGCGGGATGATGTTAGTAGATAGGAGATGGGGGTGTGGCTTGGGGTGAGAGGAAAAACAGGTTAGGGAGGTGGAGATGAGCTGGGCTGGTTTTGGGATGCG
>JAHRHZ010000249.1:241246-263775 GCA_024137785.1 Ginglymostoma cirratum
CTTCACAGATGCTGCCAGGCCTGCTGAGCTTTTCCAGCAACTTCTGTTTTTTGTTCCTCAAACACAGTTCTGTCTTGGTCATGATCTTATACCAAAGCTGTAATCATAGGCCGTTTGTAACAGATAATGACAGGCTGAACCTTCCTAATTCATTTGTCTGAATCGATTTGTTTTTTTGATCTGGATGTTGGTTGCTAGCATGGAGCATAGCAGCGGAAGACGGTGATTTAACTCCTCTGCATATAATTAAATTGTGACTGATCTGTACATTAACTCCGTCTTCCAAATCTGGGTTCAGTAACCTCGCTGAATGGAAATCTCTCACTCAGAAGCTGGAATCTTCCCAGGCCCTGAACGGTGGGGAATATGGTGAGGAATTTGGGAGAATTATATGAGACGTTGAGTGAGGACTGCATTGATTGTGACCCTTTAGCGTCAGCCTTATGGGTATCAGCCAACCAAGTACCCCTGAAAAATTTCATGCAGCATAACATCTGAACCCCAGGGGTGTATGGGATGGAGCATCAATCTCTGTGCACTTGGGATGATAGAGATTTGTTGCCAGAGTGCCATAGAAACATAGAAAATTGGTGCAGGAGTAGGCCATTCGGCCCTTTGAGCTTTCACCACCATTCAGTACGATTGTGGCTGATCATGCACTTTCAGTATCCCATTCCTGCCTTCTCTCCATACCCTTTGGTCCCTTCACCCTCTGCCTGTACACAGTGCAGGAACTGCTCACTTCACGGCTTACTTCATGAAACATTGTGGAGGGATAAAGATGGGTGGGCTCAGTCCCACCAGTGCTGCATTTCCCGATTAACAGAGAGGTAATGTTAACACAGATGATGGTGAGAGCATCGTGTGAGTGAGCGATTTCTGTTAGGCATGGTAGATAGGGTTGCTGAACCCGGATTGATAGGTGTAGCTAATGTACAGATCAGTCATAATGTAATTATACGCAGGGGAGTTAAATGCTCTGCTCCTGTTCATATGCTCTTATGATAGCAACCAAAACACAAAACCTACTGCCAAAGTGAAAACTTATTTACAATGGCTTAATGTAATTGGCACTGTGGCTCGGTGGTTAGCCCTGCTGCCTCACAGCACCAGGGATCCAGGTTCAATTCCACCCTCGGGCAACTGTCTATGTGGAGTTTGCACATTCTCCCTGTGTCTGCGTGGGTTTGCTTCCAAAGTCGTGCAGGTTATGGGGATTGGCTGCGCTAAACATGGGGTGTTAGGGGGATTAGTCTGGGTGGGATGGTCTTTGGGAGGTCACTGTACTGTTCGGCCTCTTTTTGCGCTGATGGGATTCCATGTGCCCTCAGAACGTCCCCTTCTATCCTTCCCTCCCACTGTGTCATAGACCCACGTTATGTCACTGGGCTGCAGGGAGCCTGTTGGTGTGGGAGGTTAGGTCAGGAGACCCTGGGTATTTTCACTGAGAGAGCCAAGACTTTCTGAGTATGTTCTCGTGAAAGGCGAGTGCACCTTGTCTTGACCTCCCAGGGAGTTGGGGCAGACAGGTAGGGTGGAGGCGGAAGGTCTGGTCCTCACCTGAGTGAGACCTCTGAGGCGATCTGTGTGGTTTCTGTTCCTGCCAGCTACCTACTGACATCGCCATGTCTCTGTGTGAGGAAGGGGCACCTGGTGAGAGATCGAGACCCCTCAGACCTGATGCCATGGACCACTAGGCCCATTCACACATCCAGCAGACTCTGAAGAGTGTTGGGACCTGGCTCGCCGTGGGTAGCTGCCAACCTGCCCATGTAGACAGGCAGAGTCTCATGTGTCAGAGCGTGCAGGGTCCCTGTCTGCATCGTCTATGTAATGCTGCCCAGTGCCCTGACAAGCCTGCCATTGTCTCTCTCTGTACATTTCAGCGCAGTGACAAATTACCAACATTATGGAGTCCTCCTGTGTCTGGGCTCCCTTCTCTCCAGGGGTCCTCAAAGTGCCAACGGCTGAGGATGGGGGCCGTATCCCCCTTTTTTCAGATGGCAATGGCCAGCAGCTGGTGCAGCTTGTCTCTGATCTAGATAACACACCAACCGGGTGTTGTATGTCTGAGGGGAGGCAGTGACCTTCTGGTATTGTCGCTGGACTGTCAATCCACAGACCCAGATAACGTTCTGGGGACTCAGGTTCGAATCCCACCACGGCAGATGGTGGAATTTGAATTCAATAAATATCTGGAATTAAGAATCTAATGAGGGCCATGGATCCATTGCCGATTGTTGTAAAAACCCACCTGGTTCACTGATGTTCCTTTAGGGAAGGGAACTGCCATCCTTACCTGGGACTCCAGACCCACAGCAATGTGGTTGACTCTGAAATGCCCTCTGGGCAATAAATGCTGCCCAGCCAATTACACCCTCATCCCGTTAATGAATAAAGTGAAAAGCTGGTGTGGGAAGGTGCAGTATAGTAGGAGGTGGGTGTTTCCTCTGAGGGACTGTGGTGTCTTCCTCAGAGGTTGAGGAGGACATACCTCAGAGGGTCAGTCTTACTCTACAGCTTGTACCTGCAAGACACGAGAGGGTGAAGGTCACGACTCGAAGGTGCGACATGCAAACATTTGATTCACTGCGGTGGGGTGGTGGGGGTGTGGTAGGATGTCACCCTGCTGTGATGAGATTGCAGCGCAATACGGAACACCCTGTCTTTTCTTCGCTGTAGGGACACATGTTTCTGTGTCTCCTCAGGCGTCGTCCCTGGTCTTCGCCTGCAAGAGCCAAGATTTTCCCATGGTAGGGGGGGTGGAGATGTGAGGAGCTGAATGTTGGGCACCCGACCACCCGTCCTACTCTGTTTCCTTCTGTACTGGGAGCGAGGGAGGGATGGAGTGAGGAGAAAGAGGGTGGAACAGCTGGTGGTGCTGGTGCCTCTGGGAGAAAGCTGAGTCAGGTGTCCTGACTGAGCTTTTTTTCTTCAATCATTTGTGGGGTGAGGCCATCACTGTCTTGGCAGCATTTATTGCCCATCTCTAACTGCCCAGAGGGCAGTTCACAGCCAACCACATCACTGTGAGCCTGGAGACACATGGGGGCCAGACCAGGTAAGGATGGCAGATTTCCTTCCCTAAAGGACATTAGTGAACCAGATGGGTTTTTCCCGTCAATCGGCAATGGATTCATGGTCATCGTTAGATTCTTAATTCCAGATATTTTACTGAATTCAAATTCCACCATCTGCCATGACAGGATTTGAACCTGAGTCCCCAGAACATTATCTGGGTCTCTGGATTAACAGTCTAGTGATAATAATGCTAGGCCCTCGCCTTCCCTATAAGTGGGCAGTGTGGGCAGGGCAGAGATGATGAAGACCAGAGGAGGTGATAGCTGTGGGCATAGTTACTACATTTAAAAGACATTTGGACAATACATGAACAGGAAAGGTTTAGAGGGATACAGGCCAAAAGTAGACAAATGGGACTAGTTCAGTTTAGGAAACTTGATTGGCATGGACAAGTTGGGCCGAAGGGTCTGTTTCCTTGTCTTATGGCTCTATGAAAGGGTCATGGTGTTGGGTGTTGGGGTAGGTGAGAGAGACTAAGGGATCTGGTGATGATACTTAACCCAAATGCAGGCACTGGTGGGAGGTGGTATGAGCCTGCCTGGGAGGTGGGTGGAGTGCCACAGGGAGAGTGAGTGTGAGATCACAGATGGTGCCATGTGCTGGGTGGAGTGCAGAAGGCCACTGACCTATTTGCTGGGCAGTCCTACAGTTGGCTGAAACATTCCCTCAAATATTTCCACAGTCTGTGTGGAGCAGTAGCCTCTGGATGTGGAAGTTCATGTGTTGGCACTGTGATCAGTGTTGTCAGACTCTCTGAGAGGCTGCACATACACACACAGCCCAGAGAGAGAGAGACAGAGAGACGGACAGTGAGAGACAGAGAGAGAAGTTTGTTTGAGACCACACTGACTGGACATCCTAGGAGCAGGCTAGCAGAATTTGGTGCCCTGGTGATCTCCTCTGGTTGTCCTGGAGAAGTGTGGGAAGGAGGAAGAGGACAGCTCTCCTCCTCAGTACCCCATCCACCAGGACCTCAGGGTCCCTGTGCAGAAAGAAGGGCATGAATTCACCCCACATCAGTCAAGTTGGCACCAGGCAGCTCCACACTGCAGGTGTGTGGCACCTTATGTGGCAAAGACATTGAAAAGTTGTGATGGTGCCAGGAATCTGGGAATACCGCCGGATATCTAGGCAGCAGCCAGTACCTTCGACTCTGATTGGACGAATACCCTTCAGTTGGGAGAGACGCCATAGGGGCTGGGTTAGGGTAGTTACGGCGTTGTGTTTGGGATGATCGCGCAAGAAAATTCACAAGCCCTTACGGAGAGAAGCCCTCTGCAGAACCTGACAGAAATGAAATGTTGCCAAACTATAATAAAATTCAGCCTCACTCCCATTTGTATGAAGAGGGGCTCCCTGGTTATATTCTCTTATCCTGGATTCTGTCACCAGGGGAAATTTTCTCTCACTCCACCTACCCTATCAACTCCTTTCATCATCTGACACACAACTTATTAAATCACCAATTAATCTTTTGTATTCAAGGGATATTTATGCTATCAATCCGCTTCAGTTAACCTTGTAGCTCAGTTACTGGTTTGATGAATGCCAATCTGTAAGGACTTGAACATCTTGACATCTGAAAACAGAATACTGCTGGAAAGGCTGAATGGCCTCTTCCTGTTCCTAACTGTTAAAGGTCAGGTGGAGATGCTGGACTGAGAAAGATCTGTTACAACAGATTCAGTTGGAGTTCCCCACTTTTGGGAAGGCCTGCATTTGAACGAATGGCCTGATGATCACCCTGACATAGTACTGAGAGTGAGCTGCAATGAGCTTCCAACCTCGTATTCACTTCATCGCCGAAACAAAATTCCTTCCATCACCACAATGTTAACTATCTTCAACCTTTCCTCAGTTTGTCTGCTACTAATTCCCCATAATCCTGTGCTGTCTGACCTATATTGACTCTTCAACCCACCGCATCTCTGTTAACTGATCTCCATTGCCCCTTCACCTCGTCACCCTGTGCTCTCTGACCTACATTGCTGTTTAACTCCATCTCTCCTGTGCTCACTGATCTGTAACAGCTCCCAGACCACCAACCCTCACTATGTCCTGGGTGGCACGGTGGCTCAGTGGTTAGCACTGCTGCCTCACAGCACCAGGGACCTGGGTTTGATTCCACCCTCAGGCAGCTGTCTCTGTGGGTTTGCTCTGATTTCCTCCCACACTCCAAAGATGTGCAGGTTAGATGGATTGGCCTTGGGAAATGCGGGGTTACGGGGATGGGATAGGGGATTGCATCTGGATGGGATGCTCTTTGAGGGTCATGTTGGATTCGATGGGCTGAATGGCCTGCTTCCACACTGTAGGAATTCTATGATTCCATATCTTGGTTTCAAAATGCCCCGCTTGGTTTTAAATTGACCCACACCTTGTCTCTGCAATTTCCGCCAGCCCCATAATCCTCCAACATCTCTGTGTTCCCCCAATTCTGGTCTCTTGAGCGTTTCTAATTCTGACCAGCCCATCTTCAGCTTCCTGGATCCTAAGCTCAGGAAATCCCTCGATAAAGACCCTCCTTTCGGCTGGCCATTGAAACCTATTACTGTGATGGCTGATTCCTGTTCCCTGATATTTCTGCCGATCAACTCGGTGGCACATTTTGTTTGGCCACAGACCTCGTGTTGCTTTGGGCCATTTTATGGTGCGAGATAGATCCAAGTTGTTGTTGTTTGAGCCAGATAAACTGGATACGATGTTAAAAGTGCTGCATTGACTATTTCAGAGATAGTAGCAACTGCAGATGCTGGAGAATCTGAGATAACAAGGTGTGGAGCTGGATGAACACAGCAGGCCAAGCAGCATCAGAGGAGCAGGAAGGCTGACGTTTCGGGCCTTTTTCTGAAGAAGGGTCTAGGCTCGAAACGTTAGCCTTCCTGCTCCTTTGATGCTGCTTGGCCTGCTGTGTTCGTCCAGCTCTACACCTTGTTATCTTTGCATTGACTATTTGTTCACTTGTCCATGTTCATATCATTGAACGTTCTCAAGCTTTTGATACTAATACATTTCACAGAGAACAAAATGCAAACTGTCAGAAGGAGGAAATACAATCTTTTATGTCAGTCATGTGCCAACTAACAGGGAGGCAGTGTCAGGGGGCTACTACTAATCTCGAGCTGTAGTCCGGGTGACACAGGTTTGATTCTTGTTTGGGATATCAATGCCGTCTCTGAGGTTTTGTGCATGGGTGATTGGCATGACAACAAATTGACTCTAGTTTTTGGATCTCAGTGCCACACATGGGCATCAGAGGTCTGTGCACTGGGACGCGGGATGGGGTGGGGTGGGTGTGGGGTTTTGGGGGGTAGTGGGTGCAAAGCCAAGTTAGAGGGAGCATTGAATGGCACGTGATGGAGTTTCAATTCAATAAATTTTAGAGTAAATGGTTGAATCGTGACTTTGTAATCCCTTTCGATTGTTGTAAAAACCCATCTGGTTCACTCGGGTTGGCAAAGGCCCAGTGTTATTATCAGTGGGCTATTAATCCAGAGACCCAATTAATCTTCAGTGGTAAGTAAAAACCGAAAGAACTGTGGATGCTGTAAATCAGGAACAAAAACAGAATCTGCTGGAAAAGCTCAGCAGGTCTGGCAGCATCTTTTGTTTTTGTTGTTAATGTTCTAGGGACGCAGGTTCGAATCCTACAGAAGGTGGAATTTGAGTTCAGTTTGAAAAAAAATTCTGGAATTAAAAGTCTAATGATGACTGTGGCTCCATTGTCGATTGTCTGGAAAAATCCACTTGGTTCACTAATGGCCATTAGGGACGGAAATCTGCCATCCTTACCTGGTCTGGCCTACATGTGACTCTAGGCCCACGCAATGTCATTGACTCTTAATTGCCATCTGGCCAATTAGGGATGGGCAGTACATGTTTGCCTGGCCTGGGATGCCCATATCCCATGAGCAAATAAAAATTTGTTGCTTTGCTGCTGGAACGTCTGTATGCCCATGTTAGATGAGGAGAGGATTGAACAGCATGTGAGATCCCTTGTAGTCAAATGTCCTCCAGATTGCTATCAAGGGTATGGAGCAATACTTTAAGCAATTCGCTAAACTCCTTAGACACCACCTTCTGTATTCACGATCACTTTCATCAAGAAGGACAAGGGCAGCAGATACGTGGGAACACCACCCCCTGCAAGTTCCCCTCCAAGCCACTCACCATCCTGCCTTGGAAATATATCGCCGTTCCTTCACTGTCACTGGGTCAAAATCCTGGAATTCCATCCCCAATGAGATTGTGGATCAACCCTACAGCAGGTGGGCTGCAGTGGTTCAAGAAGGCAGCTCACCACCACCTTCTCAAGGGCACCTAGGGACAGGCAATAAATGCTGCTTCATCGAGCAACGCCCACATCCTGTGAATGACTAAAACAGTGTGAAATGTTAGAGAGTCTGTGGAAGGGAAACTGAAGTCTCATTATTTCATCACGTCTCTCAGTGACTCAGATGGATGAGCAGAGAGCTGTGTTTGCAGCAGAAACTGATTTCGATGGCATCCATCTGAAAGGGGTACGGCCCCAGTACAGTCCGAAATCACTGGATTAACCCCGAAATCCCAGGAAGATTGGGAGCCTTGAGATAACAGACTTTGCACAGGAGAGACCAGGCGTGACAATGTCTTCAACAAACTGTGAAAGTCGGAAAAAACTGGATAGAGTCACCTTAACTCATTAAATTAATCCAGAATGTAAGGTTTGACTGAATTATTACAAAGTCCATCCCACGGAGGAGTTAGAATTAAGATTGAGAAAGATCAAAGTGATTTATTCTTTGGAAGAAAGCACTTTGAAACCAAAACAGTAAAACTTCCAAAGGAGCAAGGAAACGAGAGGATGACCTGGCCTGGAATGTCTCATCCCGGTTTGACCACTCTCTGTAGCTGGGAGACCTCACTGCTGCAGGAATACCCTGCAGCATTCCCACACCTGGACCTCTCAGTTGCTGACACTTGCCCCCAGACGTAGCGGACGTTGAGAGGGAATAGGTGCCCCGCTTCCTGCTATGTGGAACTGCAGTGGCAGCATTCCTCTGACCTCAGGATCAGCAGAGGAGGCCACAGGGCCAGATCCTGCAAGCCTGGTCTGTGGTTACCAACCAGGGTCAGTGCGGCCTCAGCTTTTGGGACTGTAGGAAGAAGGTTAATAACTCATGCCAGTAGGTCCCAACCACTGACTGCCTCAGTACAATACTCCCAAAATTAACTCTGATATGAAGTACTGGTCCTCCGTAGTTGCATTGTAAAGACTGGAAAATGCAAACAGATACAATCAGTCCCACCTCATTTTTTCCTTTAAGGGTGGAAGTTTCAGAACTAAGAGATGTCAGGCCAAGAAAGGGGTGGCCGAATTGAAGTCAGTGAGTGGGGTGAGGACATCCGATAAAGAGAACGCTTCTTGTTCCTAAGATGCTTGCAGGATACACTCAGAAAGAGGAACCCAAGGCAAGTGAGAAGTGAAACAAAAATCGGGAAGCTCAAGGGTTAATCGTTTTCTTTCTTTCCCACGTCTGGGAGGAGCCAAGATTTTCATTTGGGAAAAGGGAACAATTAACGGCAGTTCATTCCGCTGTGAGGGTTTTGTATGAGAAGCTGTAATCTTTATTCCTGGTCTTGGTATTCAGGCGACAAGAAAGTGTGTTTTGGATTTTTTTCATTTTTTTGTCAAAGCTGAGTTTGGATCTCATTTTGATCACGGAACGCATCCCAATCAAGTTAGAGCATGCTGCGATGCCTTCTGCACTCAGCCAGGAATCTTCCCAATGTGGAAAAGAAAGACAGACACAGCGACCCAGTCGTGACTCTGAACTTCAAAGGTAAGGACAGAATGTCTCAGTGTGCCTACCCAGGAAGCAGGACCATAGCTCCAGGAGCCGGAGTGAGCGTAGACTATGGGAATGTTTGTTTTATTTTGACATCCCTGCATCAAAAAAGGGGCAAGTTAAATTTTACTCTGCAAAGTCTGCCAGTATGACTGGAGGATAATGTAGTTCATTAGGAAGCAGGCCATTCAGCCCATTGATACAGCCTTTCCCATGCATCTCACTCTTCTGGCATGTCCTCCCTGAAAAGTTGTGTCGAATTGCTTTTAAAGAGTTTTCTTTCAAAGAACAAACCGTTCAGAGTTTCTGAATCTTAATTCTAACTCTTGTGTGGGATGGGTTTACGCATAACTCAGTCAAATCTTGTATTCTGGACTAATCTTAAAGAGGTAAGATGAGTCCATCCAGTTTCTCCGACTTCTACAGTTTGTTTAAGACGTTGTAAGACTCGGTCTCTCCTGTGCGAAGTCTGTTATCTCTAGGCTCCCAAAACTTCCCTTGATTTCTCCATTAACCCAGCAATTCCAGACTGTTGCAGAGGTCATACCCCTTTCTGCTGGCTAGCTGTAATGTCCCCTCTCCCCTGACCTGGAGAAGGGAAAGCTGGGCTCTCCCTGCATAACCTAGGGATGCAGGAAGTGGAGGAGGGACTGAAGATTTTGCTCTGAAATTTTGTTTCCATATATAGAAGCCCTGCCTCTCACACCTCCACTTAAAAATGACCAAGCGGTGAAAATGATGCCAAACATAACACTAAACATCACAGAACCATGGCTGCTCAGCTGTTTTTTTTAAGGAGTGAGGGAGTGTTTCTCTGGTGCACACATTTGCTATTAGGATCCTCTGGTTTTAAACCCATTGCCTCTCTGCTCAGGATCCATTTAAGCCTCTCCCCCTGCCTCTTTCTTTCCCTAAAGTTTCCGTTCAAATGTCAACAAGACTGGGTCCATAGGCTTTGCTCCCCGTCATGACACAGTTCGGTCACTACAGCCACCACCTCACTCCCAGTGTCTGAGGCTGACCACAGACTTTATTATTAGACCCTGGAAGGGATTTCCAACCCCATAGCCTCCTCAAACTGCCCGCTCCCATCTCTGCAGTGCCTCTCGACTCTGCGGTGCCTCAGCTGAAGCCCCACAAGTGGTATTAATGTAGGTAGAAGGCACAGTCTTAATGGGCTGAAGGGCCTCTTCTGTAGTGGATGACCCTGTGACTATGACGCATCTATCCTTCTGTCACCTCCGTGCCTAACTGGTGCGACATCACCCAGGGCACTGATCATGGGATTGCTGACTACTGACTCTCACATGCTACTTTGACAGGGCCCTGGTGGAACCCAAACTGAACAGGTTATCGCTGAGCAGATGCTGCTTGATAGCACTGTTGATTTCGCCTTCTTTGGATTCCTTGTTCAGTTCATACAGGACATCGATGAGGCCTCTTCTGGAGCACTGCGTCCAGTTCTGGTCGCCCTACTATAGGAAGGATGTTATTAAGCTGGAGAGTGTTTAGAAGAGATTTACCAGGATGTTGTCGAGGATGGAGGGTTTGAGTTATAAGGAGATGCTGGATAGGCTGGGGCTTTTCGCAGGAGCGTAGGAGGTTGAGGGGGTAACCTTATAGAGATCTACATAATCATGCAGTGTATAAATAAGGTGAATGGCAGGGTGTGTTTTCCGGAGAGTGGGGGATTTCGAGGTGAGAGGAGAGTGGGTCGTGTGCACAGTGAACTTCCAGAGGAGGTGGTTGATGCAGGTACAATTACAATGTTAAAAAGACATTTGAAAAAGTTCATGAATGAGAAATGTTTGGCGGGACATGGGCCAAGTGCGGGTAGATGGGACTAGTTGAGTTTGGGAACGTGGACAGCATGGATTGATTGGATAGAAGGGTCTCTTTCTGTGCTGTATAACTCGATGACTCTATGAATACTCAATGTGCTGCTTGGGCTGGCAAAATCCGCATATACATTGATTGAAATAAATGCCTCTTAGTCATTAATGCTCGGCCCCTTTCGATGGTGACTGTGAGCCTGTGATTTCAGATCTCCAGCCAAGCAATACAGCCTCTCAGCAATTACCCTGTGAAGTTCTCAAATCATTTTGTGAGTTTCGATGAGATCACCATCCATTCTTCTAATCTCCAGGGAATATTGCAGGGTAAAACTGTTCCAGAGCAGGAGGACAAGCATGGGGCTGCATGAACACAGCAGGTCAAGCAGCATCATAGGAGCAGGAAAACTTCGCCCGAAACGTCAAGTTTTCCTGCTCCTATGATGCTGCTTGACCTGCTGTGTTCATCCAGCCCCATGCTTGTTATCTCGGATTCTCCAGCATCTGCAGTACCTTTTATCCCAGAGCAGGAGGAGGTCATTCAGTCAGGAATCTCAGCGCTGCTTCTTCACAAGATTAATGATTGACTCAGTTTAGGCAACTCTTCTGTCCTTGGCCACTTGTCAAAAAGTAGATCTCACTTGCGACATTATGAGAGGCATGGATAGGATGGGTAGTTGGAGTCCTTTTCCCAGGGTAGAAATGTCGGTTACTGGGGCATTAGTTTAAGGTAAAAGTGGGGTAAGTTTAAAGGAGATGTGAGACAGCTTTTTATGCAGAGGGTCGTAACGTGCCACCAGAGGAGGTGGTAGAACCAGGTGCCACAGCAATGTTTAAGAAGCATTTAGATAGATACAATAATAGGCAAGCAAAAGGTTTTTATCTTAGAAAAGTGTCATGTGTCAGCACAAGCTTGATGGGCCAAAGGGCCTGTTCCTGTTGCTGTACCATTCCTTGTTCTATTTTTTTGTTATGGTATATTTACAGTTTTAATCCAGGTTCCTGTAGGAGATTGTTCATGACAAGTTAAATTTCCAGGAATGGGCAATAGCGGATACGGATAGAGCTGGGAATGGGGAATAGCAGACATGGATATCGCAGTGAGAACCTAGTGACCCACCAAGGAGTGGGGAATTGTGGACATGATAGAGCTGGGAACAAGCCATAGAGGACAGGAATAAAGCAGGAATGGGGAATTGTGAACGCAGAAAAAGTGGGGAATGGGGCGTAGTGAACAGGGGTACAGAAGGGAACAGGGATACAATGGGGAATGGGGAATAGGGGACAGGGACAGAAAGTGGAATGGGGAATAGGGAATAGATATGCAGGAGGGAATGGGGAATAGGGAACAGGGTTACAGTGAAGAATGAGGAATAGTGGACAGGGACAGCAAGGGGAATGGGGAATAGGAAACAGGGATACAATAGGGAATACAGAATAGTGGACAGGGATAGAGCTGGGAATAGGGAGCAGTGGCAAGAGGTACAGCAGGGAACAGGGAATTGTGGGCAGGACTGAGTGGCCTAATTTTCCTCCGATATGATCTGAGAGGGATGGGGAATGATGAACAGTGAACGAGGATACTGTGGGGAATGGAGAATAATGCAAATATGAGGTTATCCACCTTGGTAACAAAAGTAGGAAGGCAGATTGTTATCTGAATGACTATAAATTGAGAGAGGGGAATGTGTAAGGAGACCACGCACCAGTTCCTGAAAGTAAGCATACAGGTGCGGCATGCAGTAAAGGAGGTAAACTGTGTGATAGCCTGCATTGAGAGGGGATTTGAGTACTGGAGCAGGGATGTCTTGCTGCAATTATACAGGGCTTTGGTCAGACCACACCTGGAATATTGTGTGCGGTATTGGTCTCCTTTTCTGAGGAAGGATGCTCTTGCTCTCGAGGGATTGCAGCGAAGGTTTACCAGGCTGGTTCTGGGGATGGCAGGACTGACATATGAAGAGGGATTGAATCAGTTAGGGTTGTATCCATTGGAATTGGGAAGAATTATATGAATGATTCATATGTGAACATAGGAGATATAGTTGGTAAGTTTGCAGAGAAACCAAAATTGGAGGTGTAATGGACAGCGAAGAAGGTTACCTCAGAGTGCAGCGAAATCTTGATCAGATGGGCCAATGAGCAGACAAGTGGCAGATGGAGTTTAATTTAGATAAATGCTGCATTTTGGGAAGGCAAATCAGGGCAGGACTTATACACTTAATGGTAAGGTCCTGGGGGGTGTTGTGGAACAAAGACCCTTGGAGTTCAGGTTCATAGTTCCTTGAAAGTGCAGTGGCAGGTAGACAGGGTAGTGAAGAAGGCATTTGGTACGCTTGCCTTCATTGGTCAGTGCATCGAGTCTCGGAGTTGGGAGGTTAAGTTGTGGCTATACAGCGCATTGATTAGGCCACTTTTGGAATACTCCATGCAATTCTAGACTCCCTGCCATAGGAAAGGATGTTGTGAAACTTGAAAAGGTTTGGAAAAGGGTGGGAGGGTTTAAGCTTTGGGAGAGGCTGAATAGACTGGGGCAATTTTCCCTGTAGTGTTGGAGGCTGAGGGGTGACCTTATAGAGGTTTATAAAATCATGAGGGGCATGGATAGGATAAATAGACAAGGTCTTTTCCCTGGGATGGTGGAGTCCAAAAGCAGAGCACAATGGTTTAAAGTGAAAGGGGAAAGATTTAAAATGGACCTAAGGGACAACTTTTTCACGCAGAGGATGGTGCGTGTATGGAATGAGCTGCCAGAAGAAGTGGTGGAGGCTGGTACAATTGCAACATTTAAAAGGCATCTGGATGGGTATATGAATAGGATACAGGCCACATGCTGGGAAATGAGTCTAGATCTATTTCGGATATCTGGTTGGCATGGACGAGTTGGACCGAAGGGTCTGTTTTCATGCTGCACATCTCTATGCCTCTATAGTGAAGGGAGATCTCGTAGAAACTTTTAACATTCTAACAGGACTAACAGGTTAGATGCAGGAAGGATGTTCCTGATGGTGGGGGAGTTTGGTACCAGGGGTCATTGTTCAAGGATAAGAGGTAAACCTTTTAAGACTGAGATGAGGGGAAATTTCTTCACCCAGAGAGTGGTGAGCCTGTGGAATTCCCTGTCGCAGGAAGTGAGGCAAAGCATTATGTGTTTTCAAGAAGGAGGTTGATGTAGCTTTTGTATATAAAAGTGATCAAGGGATACTGGGGATGGTGGGATTAATTTATTGAGCTCAATGATCAGCCATGACCATAATGAATAGTGGAGCAGGCTCGAGGGGGTCTAATAACCTACTCCTGCTCCTACCTCCTGTGTTTCTATCTTAATAGTGGATGCGGATAGTGTCGAATAGGGAATAGTGGATGGGGTACAGTGGTGAATGAGGAATAATGGACATGGATACAAAGGGAATTGGGAATAATGGACAGGGATACAGATGGGAATGGAGAATAGTGGACAGGGATACCGAAGAGAATGGGAATAGTGAACATGGATACAAAGGGGAACGGGGAAAGGTGGAGAAGGAAAGGAAAGGGAAGGGGGAATAGTCGACAGGTATACAGAGAGGACTGGAAAAGCTAGAGAGGGATACAGAAGGGAATGGGGAACAATGAACACGGATACAAAGGGAAAAGGAGAACAGTGAACTGGGATAGAGAAGGGAATAGGGAATAGTGGACATGGATAGAGCAGGGAATGGAGAATAGTGGACCGGGATAGAGATGGGAGTGGGGAATAGTGGACAGCAAGAAAGCTCCTTTTTTTTCTGGGATTATTTATGTGTTTTATCTTGTTGGTATTTGAGGGAAGCTGCAGTGATTAGGCTGGTAGCCATGATCGGCAGCTGAAAACTGGTCAGGTTTCAAAATTGCCATTCTAGCATTGAGGAGGGATCGAGATTGTGAACAGTACTACCCTTCCTTTGTCAGATTTAAAATGGCAATTGATTTGGTTTGAAGGGAGTAGTAGAGACTGTTAATATGGAGTGAATGTGGGGAGGAGCCGGCCATTGAGAAGCTTGTACAATACAATGCAATCGATGGCTGTGATGACCATTTCATAGTTGAACACTCTGTATAATACATTGTCCAATATTATCAATGCGAGTGATTCAGTCCATCCTGCCTATGCTGGTGCTTCTAAACATCTGTCCAGTTATTCCCAGCATGCTACTCTTTCCTCAGAGCTCTGCAATCATATCAAATCCTGTCAAATCTGCTTCCACCGCCCTTTCAAACACTGCATGATAGATCACAACAGCTCACTGTGTCTAAAAATCTCCCTGCTTCCTCTCTGCTTCATTTATCAGCTATCGGAAATCAGTTTACTGAGGTTATTGACCTTCCCGCCTGTGGAATCTCTTATCATTCAGTTGAAATTCCTGTCTGGTGTCCCACTCCACCCATAACCTGCTTTGATCAAAGGAGAACATGCCACTCACTCCCTCATAAAATCCATCTTCTTCCTCTTTGGCACTTTTAACTGACGGGAACTTTTATCTTCCATTTCAGGCGTAAAGAAGAAGACCAAGGTTATTAAGAACAATTTAAACCCAGTCTGGAATGAGGTGAGAAAGCTGTAAATGTCTATTTCACTGCTGAGTCCTTTGCTTCTCTGAGTGGACAGAGAAACTGAGTTAATGTTTGGAATCCATACGACTCCTCTTAAAAATTGAGGGGGCATAGAAATTGATAAGTTTCACGTTGTAAAATAAAAGGGAGGGGGACAAGCAAGCGAAACAATGCCCAGAACAAAAGGGAAAAGGACTGCCAATTGTTGTAGAGACGCGATACAGATGAAGAATAAGTGCTAATGGCAGAAAGTAGGTGTGCTGTGTCGAGAGAAAATCCATGTCAAAAGACACTTAGCAAATGGTTAAATGTAGAGGACGCTGCATTGTCAGTCTTAAGAATGACCCTGACCTTCCAGCCACTTGCTATTGTAATACGCCATCTTGCTTTCATGCGAATATTTCTGTCCTGGTGACTCCAGGCCCACAACAATGCCCTCTGGGATGGACAAAATGCTGGCCCAGCAGTGGAGGACTCTGGGTCTGTCCTCAGTAGAGTTTATAATGTTGAGGGGGGATCTGATTGAAACTTACAGAATACTGAGAGGCCTGGATAGAGTGGACGTGGAAAAGATGTTTCCACTAGTAGGACAGACTAGGACCCAAGGGCACAGCCTCAGTGTGAAGGCTTTAGAACTGAGATGGCTTTGTGGGTCAACCCACAGCAGGTGGACTGCAGGGTTCAAGAAAGCAGCTCACCACCACCTTCTCAAGGGGCAACTAGGGATGGGCAAGAAATGCTGGACCCAGCCAGCGACACCCACATCCTACAGATTGAATAGAAAAAAACAGATGAGGAGGAATTTCTTCAGCCAGAGGGTGGTGAATCTGTGGAACTCATTGCTGCAGAGGGATTCATAGAATCCCTACAGTGTGGAAACAGGCCCTTCGGCCCAACAAGTCCACACCGAACCTCAGAGCATCCCACCCAGACCCACCCTCCCCAACAACCCACCTAACCTACACCTCCCTGAACACTACAGGCAATTTAGCATGGCCAATCCACCTAACCTGCACATCTTTGGATGTGGCTGCTAAGACTTTAAGTCCATTTAAAATGGAGATAGGTAGGTTCTTGATTAGTTAGGGGATCAGGGATTACAGGGAGACGGCAGGAGGAGGGGTTGAGAACATATCCAGGATTGAATGGCCAAATGGCCTAACTCTGCTCCTACATCTTATGGTCTTATGGTGACCACATCTAGGCTACTGTGCAAAATTTTGGTTTGCTTATTTATCATTCTGAGAGTCACCCATTTATTCCTACTTTCTGTCGGTGAATCCATCCCAGTTTGTCATCCCATCCAATGCCCTCTAATTTTGTCTCCCAGCCTCCAGCCTGGGTCATTATTGAAAACCTCCTGAAAAACCCAAATACATCACATCCACTGATGGTCCTTTAACAATGCTGCAAATGATATCCTCAAAAATACTACGACGGGTTTGTCAAACCTCAAGATCATTTCTTTAGATTATAAGGAGATAATTGTTTTTAAAGCAGAGAAAATTCACTTTTTGATTTGATTTATTTTTGTCACATGTACCCAGGTCCAGTGAAAAGTTTTGTTTTGAGTGCAGTACAGGCAGATCATACCATACACAGTACATTAGGGAATAGAACAGAGCGAGGAATGCAATGTTACTGCTGTAGAGAAGGCGCACAAAGAGCGAGGTCTACAATAGATTTAAAATTTGAGACGTTCATTCAGAAGTTTAATAACAGTGGGGAAAAAGCTGTTCTTGAATCTGTTGGTCCGTGTGCTTAAACTTTTGTATCTTCTGCCTGACAGAAGAGATTGAAAGAGATTATAACTGGGGTGGGAGGGATCTTTGATGTTTGCTGCCTTTCTGAGACAGTGAGAAGTGTAGATGGAGTCAGTGGATGGAAAGTTGGCTTGCATGATGGACTGGACTGTGTTCACAACTGTTTGTAGTTTCTTATGGTCCTGGGCAGAGCAGTTACCATACCAAGCTGTGCTGCATCCAGACAGAATGCTTTCTACACTGCATTTCTAAAAATTGGTCAGAGTCTTTATGGACATGCCAAATTTCCTTAGCCCCCTGAGGAAGTAGAGACGCTGTTGATTGATTGATTTCTGGGATGGATGGTTTATCTGCTGTGGAAAAGTGAGAAGGTTTGAGTCTGTACCCATTGAGAAGAATGAGAAGTGATCATATTGAAACATGTAAGTTCCTGAGGGTGGATGCTGAGAGGATGTTTCCCTTTATGGGAGAGACTAGAACTGGGGGAGGATGTTGAAAATTAAGGGTCACCCTTTTAGTCAGAGGTAAGGAGAATATTTTCTTTCAGAGTATCTTGCCTATGTGGAATACTCCTCCTCAGCAAGTGTTGGAAGCAGGGCCGTCAAATACTTTCAAGACAGGGATTGATAAATTCTGAACTAACAAGGGTGTAGGGACTTGGTGGAAATAACCCTTGTTGACTGGGGGAGCAGGCTTGAAGGACCGAATGGCTAATTTGTGCTCTTAATTTGTAAATTTGTACATTCTGTGCCCTAATCCAAAATGGGTCTGGTGTAGATTTAGTGTAGCTTTGGTCGTACACACTCAGTGGACCGAAGGGCCTCTTGTACTGTATGATTCTATGACATTCAAGGTCTGAATGTGGCTGTTTGGAAGAAAGGTGAGCTTGCAGTGTCCTGGTCAATGTTTATCTGTCAACCACATCACTGAACAAAAAAACTGTTGGATAGCTACATCGCTGCTTGTGGTATCTAGCAAATTATGTTTTGCACTCCTACATTCCAGCAGTGACTACACAAGTACTTCACTGTCTGAGAGGTACTTTGGAATGCAGTGATAGGTGCTATGGAAATGTAGTTTCATGCCAGTGCTTAGCTGTGTCGAATTGTGTGTGCTGCCTCTGTTTGGGATTCACGTTGCAATTGCATTAAACTCAGTGTTATTCTGTGTCGATCTTTTCACACAGGGTTTTGAATGGGATTTGAAAGGAACACCACTGGATGCAAGTTCGGAGATCCAAATCGTGGTGAAAGACCATGAAACGATGGGTAGAAACAGGTAGGAGGTGTCCTGCGATTTATTCAACCTGTTTCAGTGTGCTAAATGCGCTGTGTATACCGTCTACCTAATAGCACAATGTGTTTTGAGCCCACATCCCTGGAGAATTAGCATAGGATAATAAAATCCTGTGATATTCCCACTATACCGGTATCATTGACTCTGTTTCCAACACCTTATTGGGGAGTGCATTCCAAACCTCAACCCCTTGAGCAAAATGCTTTTATCCTGATTCAGTTTAGCCAATCTGCACCTCTGTTATTGACTGTATTAGAATAACAGGCATTTACAGTACAGAAGGAGGCCATTCGACCCATTGTGTCCGTACTGGCTATTTTAACACTCTGTCTACAATGTGGCGCCTATTCTGAGATGTTCCATCACTTGTTGACAAAAAAGACACCTTTATAAAGCTGATCACAGCCAGATGTAGTAGTGAAGGGGAAGGTCACAATGGGAAAAATGCACTCACCAAAGCTAAGTGGAACGAGAGCTGGTTAAAACCATGCAGTTAGTTAATAACCCCTTATACGTATCATCTGATGTGTTTTTGTGACAATTTTAAGTTTATCACCCATTTACCAAAATTCACTGGTTCCTGCAGATTGGAAAACAGCCAATGTGATGCCACTGTTTAGAAAAGGAAGTAGACAAAAAGCAGGTAACTATAGGCCAGTTAGCTTAACTTCAGTAGTGGGGAAAATGCTTGAATCTATCATTAAGGAAGAAATAGCAAGACATCTGGATATAAATTCTCCCACTGGGAATGCCCAGCATGAGTTCATGAAGGGTAGGTCATGTTTAACTAATTTGGTGGAATTCTGCGAGGACATTACTTGCATGGTGGACAATGGGGAACCTGTGGATGTGGTGTATCTGGATTTCCAGAAGGCATTTGACAAGGTGCCACACCAAAGGCTGCTACATAAGGTAAAGTTGCACGGTATTACAGGTAAGGTATTGGCATGGATAGAGGATTGGTTGACCAGTAGAAAGCAAAGAGTAGGGGTAAATGAGTGTTTTTCTGGTTGGCTGTCAGTGGCTAGTGGTGTGCCTCAGGGATCAGTGTTGGGACCTCAATTGTTTACAATTTACATAGATGATTTGGAGTTGGGGACTAAGTGTGGTGTGTCAACATTTGCAGGTGACACTAAGGTGAGTGGTAGAGCAAAGTGTGCGGAAGACACTGAAAGTCTGCAGAGGGATAAAGATAGTCTAAGTGAGTGGGCAAAGGTCTGGCAGATAGAGTACAACGTTGATAAGTGTGAGGTCATCCATTTTGGTAGGAATAACAGCAAAATGGACTATGTTTTAAATGGTAAAAAATTGCAGCACGCTGCTGTGCAGAGGGACTTGGGTGTCCTTGTGCGTGAATCGCTGAGGGTGGGATTGCAGGTGCAGCAGATGATTAAAAAGGTAAATGGAATTTTGTCTGCCATTGCTCGAGGGATGGAGTTTAAAAACAGGGAGGCTATGCTGCAGCTGTATAGGGTCCTGGTGAGGCCACACCTGGAGTACTGTGTGCAGTTTTGGTCTCCTTACTTGAGAAGGGATATACTAGCACTGGAGGGGGTGCAGAGGAGATTCACTCGGTTGATTCCAGAGTTTAGAGGGTTGGATTATGAGAAGAGACTGAGTAGACTGGGATTATACTCATTGGAATTCAGAAGAATGAGGGGAGATCTTATAGAAACATATAAGATTATGAAGGGAATAGATAAAGTGGAGGCAGGGAGGTTGTTTCCGCTAGCAGGTGAAACTAGGACTAGAGGGCATTGCCTCAAAATAAAGGGAAGCAGATGCAGGACTGAGGTCAGGAGGAACTTCTTCACCCAAAGGGTTGTGAATCTGTGGAATTCCCTGCCCAGTGAAGCGGTTGAAGCTACCTCGCTGAATGTTTTTCAGGCAACGCTAGATAAATTTTTGGACAGTGAAGGAATTAAGGGTTATGGTGAGTGGACGGATAAGTGGAGCTGAGTCTCAAAAAGATCAGCCATGATCTTATTTAGTGGTGGGGCAGGCTCGAGGGGCTGGATGGCCTACTCCTGCTCCTAGTTCTTATGTTCTTATGTATGTACCTTCCAGCACTACCAGTGCAATTAAAACAAACTTTACTGACTAAAAGGATAAATATTAAAATACTAAAAATATACTCAAACTGTTAAATTTCTAAAACTCTACTTAGAACAGTAGATTATCTAAAACTATGCTTTTAGAAAATTATACAACCTCCTATGGAACCTGCCTCCACCACTCCCCCTTTCCAGATCCCAACAACTTTCTGAGTGAAGAAGTATCTCCTCACCTCATTCCTAGCTCTCTTGCTGACATGTTGACAATCTAATCTTGCATCTCTACTTGTGAGATAACAAGGTGTAGAGCTGGATGAACACAGCAGGCCAAGCAGCATCAGAAGACCAGGAAAGCTTGATGTTTCGGGCCTAGACCCTTCTTCAGAAATGGTCCTCTGATCTGATGCTGCTTGGCCTGCTGTGTTCATCCAGCTGTACACCTTGTTATCTCAGATTCTCCAGCATCTGCAGTTCCTGCCATCTCTACTTATTCTGTCCGAACTTTTTAATCGTTTCGATCACCTCCATCAGATGCTGTCAGGAGCAGATACCCATCTTCTTCAAACAACACACAGAATTTAAACCCCTCATCAATGGAAGAACTTACTTAATGTTGGATAATGATAAGTTGATTTTGGCATCAGAGCAGTGTCAAGACACAGCATGTTGAAGCTGATGAGAATTTGTACAAGTTCAGGCAAATTAAGGACTGATTGTATGGTTTGTCTCAAACTGTCTGCTCAGCAGCTTAACAAGCATGGGGCTGGATGAACACAGCAGGTCAAGCAGCATCATAGGAGCAGGAAAACTTGATGTTTCGGGCCTAAACCCTCCGAAACGTCAAGTTTTCCTGCTCCTATGATGCTGCTTGACCTGCTGTGTTCATCCAGCCCCACACCTTGTTATCTCGGATTCTCCAGCTTCTGCAGTTCCTTTTATCTCTGCTCAGCAGCTTTGTCTCAGTGTTTAGCTTTGCTAAGGTTAACCGCATTTGGAAATCCGATGTACTTTGATTTGCTGCTCCTCCATCCTGTGACACCACATCAAACAGCCTCCAACACTGAGTACCATCCTGTGCACACCGTCATTCTCAAAACCACCCAGTCACCTGGTCAGCTGCAAACAACGGAAACTGCTCCAATCAAATAACATTGCCACTGAATCTGTCCAGAATTTTTCCTGTGTACAACATGTCCCAGCGTTAACCTGTACATCTCTCAAAAGGTCCCACTGCTTAGCTGGTTCCAAAAATTAAACCACCTCTAGATTGTTTGATCTGTGATCTCTTCCCAATCAAGCATCAAATATTTTTCAAGTATTTAATGGGACTGTGCAGACGGGGCTTTAATCTGTATCTAACCCCGTGCTGTCCCTGTCCTGGGAGTGTTTGATGGGGGCAGTGTAGAGGGAGCTTTCAGCTCTATCTAACCCCATGCTGTCCCTGTCCTGGGAGTGTTTGTTGGGGGCAGTGTAGCGAGAGCTTTACTCTGTATCTAGCCACGTGCTGTCCCTGTCCTGGGAGTGTTTGATGGGGACAGTGTAGAGGGAGCTTTACTCTGTATCTAACCCCGTGCTGCCCCTGTCCTGGGAGTGTTTGATGGGGACAGTGTCGAGGGAGCTTTACTTTGTATCTAACCCTGTGTGTTCCCTGTCCCAGACGGGTGTATATAGATGATTTATTTCCAATCACCGGTTACCGGCTCCCACGGAAAATGTGTCGAAATCTGTTGATGATTTAAGGAAGGTCCGAAACTAAGAAGATGTGGTTTTGTCGAAAGTAGTTGTTTAATTCATAGACTGTCCAATGTGTCAGTCCTTCCTGTTGTGCTCTTTCCAAGAGTTCTCAAACAGGAAGGGAAGTTCCTCTCAGATGAGGTTAATGACGAAACTCTGGGTTTGAACAAATGGATTCTGGCTTCTGATCTATGTGCTGGCCCATAAATTGTCTGCTGTTTATAAACACACTGTCAGGCCACGATTGTGGGAGAGAATGGTCAGCCTTTACCTTATGAATGAGGTCAAATGAAAAGAAAGCCTCAAATATCAAGTGAGATAACAAGGTGTGGGGCTGGATGAACACAGCAGGCCAAGCAGCATCAGAGG
>JAHRHZ010000249.1:269712-281222 GCA_024137785.1 Ginglymostoma cirratum
TGTGTGTGTGTGTGTGTGTGTGTGTGTGTGTGTGTGTGTGTGTGTGTTTGAGAGAGAGTGTGTATATGTGTGTGTGAGGGAGCATATGTGTGTGAGTGTGTGTGCGTGTGAGACAGTGTCTGTCTCAATGTGTGAGACTGTGTGTGTGTGTGCGCGCACGCGTGTGCACTCGCGCACGTGTGAGAGTGTATAGTGCAGTGGGATCACCTGGTGTGCAACATGAACCCAAGATCCCAATTGAAGCAGTCCTCATGGGTACAGAACTTGGCTATCAGCCTCTATTTAGTGACTCTGCGTTGTTGTGTATCATGACGTCTGCCTTGGGGTCATTTACCCAAAGATCGGAGGCCGAATGTCCTTGATCTTTGAATTTCTCCCCCACTGGGAGGGAACATCCCTGTCTGGCCAGTGTTGTGCGGTGTCTGTTCATCCGTTGTCGCAGTGTCTGCATGGTGTCACCGATACACCATGTCCCAGGGCATCCTTGCCTACAGCGTATGAGATAGACAACGTTGGCCAAGTCACATGAGTATCTGCTGTGCACATGGTGGGTGGTGTTCCCACGTGTGATGGTAGTGTCCATGTCGATGATCTGGCATGTCTTGCAGAGGTTGCCATGACAGCGTTGTTTGAAGTTGTGGTGAATGTTGTCCTGAAGGCTGAAGTTTGCTTCGAACATTGGTTTGCTTAAGGTTTGGTGGTTGTTTGAAGGTGACAAGTGGAGGCGTAGGGATAATCTTGGCGAGATGTTGTTCATCATTGGTGATATGTTCAAGGCTGCGAAGAACATGTCGTTTCTCCGCTCCCAGCAAGTACTGGACAACGAAGGGTACTCTATTGGTCATATCCCACATCTGTCTTCGATGTGGCACATCAAAACGGGTGATTGATGAGTTGAGCGTCGTATCCTGTTCCTATGAGGGCATCTTTCAACACCTTCAAGTGCCTGTCTTGTTCCTCCTCATCCAAACAGACCCTGTGTATGCGTAGGGCTTGTCTGTAGGGGTTGGCTGTTTTAACATGTTTAGGGTGGAAGCTAGAGAAATGCAGCATCATGAGGTTATCTGTAGGTTTGTGGTAGAGTGAATGAATCTGTATTGCATACATCAACAGGGGAGGTGATGGCCTCGTGGTATCATTGCTGGACTGTTAATCCAGAGACCCAGATTAAAATTCTGGTAGACCTGGCTTCAAATCCCGCCATGACAGATGGTGGAATTTGAATTCAATAAACAATCTAAAGCTGTAATCGTGAAACCATTGTCAATTGTTGGGGGAAAAAAAACTCATGTGGTTCACGAATGCCCTTTAGGGAAGGAAACTGCCATCCTTACCTGGTCTGGCCTATGTGTGACTCCCAACCCACTGCAATGTGGTTGACTCTTAACTGCCCCTTTGGGCAATTCGGGATGTGCAGTAACTGGTGGCCTAGAAAGAGATGCCCATAAATTTGTGAATGAATATATGAAAAAATTTGTTGGAGAAACAGTAAGTCTGAGCCAGGGTGTCAATGCAGTAATGTGCAAGATTTTGTGTAACAAAACAGGAAGCCTTCCAGACAAAGACAAAACAAAACTCTTCCTTCACATGAGACAGTTGTGCCTTGAAACTGACATTTCCCGATCTTAACTCCACCTACCCCAGAAAAGTAGCAGGAAGTCTGCAGCATGTTGCCTTGATCTGTCATGCCCAACTTGGAGCTAACTCATCTCCGTGCACCGCTCTCTCTGTCTCTCGTTGTGCTACTTCATCCCGGTTTTCTCTCTCCATTATTGTTCCAGAAAATCCTGACTTGCTTCCTTTTATCAGTAATCTTCAGGCAGATATCCTGACCTGACGTTGCACCCACCTGGTGTATGATTAATGAAGGTGGATTGTATTTAATCTCAGAATTAGACTCGATTCAACTCGGCAACAGAGGCTTCATCAGAAAGTTCAGCAAGTGGATAAAAAAATTGACAGATGGAATTTACTGTGGGAAAATGGTAAAATATTCACTTTGGTAGGAAGAAGAGGAGCTGAATATCACCTAAATGGAGAAAGACTGCAGAAAGCTGCGGCACGAAGGAATTTGCAAGCCCTAGTCCGTTAATCTTATGAAAAAACATTGAATAGATTGTGACTGTACTCATTGGAGTTCGGCAGAATGATGGGCGGCCTTATTTAACATTCTCTTTGGGCTTGATAAGGTAGATGCAGAGAGCCAGAAAGTCTAGGACCACAGGGCATCATCTCAGACTAAGGAGTTGCCAATTTAAGACAGGGACGAGGAGGAATTTCTTCTCTGAGGGCAGTCAATCTGTGGAGTTCTTTACCACAGAAGACCATTGAGGCTGGGGCATTCAGTATATTCAAGGCCAGGTTTTTAATCAATAAGGGAATAGAGGGTTATTGGTAAAAGGCTGGAGAAACTCCCCAGGTCTGGCAGCATCTGTGGGAAGAAAGCACAGAGTCAACGCTTTGGGCCCAGTGACCCTTCTTCAGAATCTGTCACCTCCAGCAATTTCTGTTTCTATCATAGATCATGGAATCCCGACAGTGTGGAAAACAGGCCCTTCGGCCCAGCAAGTCCGCACCTTGATTTCATTAGCTAGCCGCAGTTGTACCCCTGTACTGGACTGTGCGTGACAATGAAGCATAATCTATTCCAATCCGCAAGTGCTTCACAATGACAGGAGTACGCTTCTCTTGAGTGGGAATCTGAAAGAAACAGCTTCAAATCTGGCCCAGGGTCAAGGAAGGCAGTTTGACAGACCCCACGCAAATTTACAACATACCTGACAGAGGTTAGTCATCTCATCAAAGAAGCAATGCTCTAAATAGATGGGAAAGGACTCTTTGGCCTTGGCTGTTTGCTCACAGAAAAGCAATTTACAAGCACGTGTATACAAGATTGACACACTGTTGGAAGACTGCAATCTCCTTTAGGGAAGGAAACTGCCATCCTTATCTGGTCTGGCCTACATGTGACTCCAGACCCACAAAAATGTGGTTGACTCTTACCTGGGCAATTAGGGATGGACAATAAATGCTGCCTAGCCGGCAACGCCCTCCTCCCATTAACGAATAAAGGAATCTCACTGGCCAGTCTGCACCTGATTTGGAAGCTCCCTATGTTGAGTTCTTCAATTCTGCAAATTAGCCCAGTTCTCTTCAGATAAGCATTGCCCTTATCGGGCCTTGCTTGTTACTGGCTCACTGTTACACATGGTGTCTTCTCTGAGTCCTTGCAATTACACAGAAAAAAATCCCAGTTCTGGTCAATTGCCTCTCCTACATCTTCATTCATTCACAGGGTGAAGGCGTCACTGGCTAGGCCAGCATTTATTACCCATCCCAGTCAAGTGTTAGCCACATTGCTGTGGGTCTGGAGTCACATGTAGTCCAGACCAGGTAAGGATGGCAGTTTCCTTCCCTAAACGACATTAGTGAACCAGATGGGATTTCCCCCAACAATCATTTCATGGTCATCATCAGATTCTTAATTCAAGATTTTTTCTTCGTTGAATTCAAATTTCAGCATCTGGGATTCAAACCCAGGTCTTCACAACATTGTTTAGATCTCTTGGATTAAGTGTCCAGCAATAGTATCAACAGGCCATCGCCTCCCCATAAAGGGCAGTCTCTGGAATATGTTGAGCACTATCTGTATATCTGCAGCCACCTCTGTCAAAAGACCGTCATGGACGAGGAGACCCTAAACCTTATCAGCTATGCCAGCCCAGCCTTCGACACATTATGGCAGTGAGTGTTTTAGGAAGCAGTCGACACAAGTCCGTGTGTACAGAACAGTTATGGTCACTACATTCCTCTCCTGAAGTGTGACCCGCACTGTCTACTAGTGACATATAAGTGGTTAGAGAAATTCCACCAGCAATGCCTCTGTTGTATTCAATGGGAGGATCATTGAATAAGTATCTGTGTCTTTCTTGAAGCCAATTTTACAAACCAATCACGCGCAACTCCTGCAAAACTGGATGATGATGGGATAGCATAGGGGGATGGGCTTAGATTAGTTCACAGGTCGGCGCAACATCGAGGGCCGAAGGGCCTGTTCTGCGCTGTATTGTTCTATGTTCTAAAACCAATTTTGATGGAACGGTCATTCTGGTCCAGACAGTTTTCCTTTATTATTTCCTTTTTACAGAACTTTCAAATGGCTAACGTTGCAGGGAAGAGAAAGAATACATTACAAGACTCACTGCAGCTCTCCTTAAAGCAGAGTGGCATTGAATTTAATGACTGGAAGGAACTTTCCGCGAACTATTCAAAGTGTTAATAATGAGTCCATTGGACCACATCATACTTTGAGTCACAACATTGTGACGATCAGGTAGAGTGGCAGCAGAGGAGGAGAGAAATAGAAGCAAATCCTGTTCTCCGGATTTCCCTCGAGATAAAGGACGCTGAAATAAAACCAGAAAGAAACTCAGCAGGTCTGGCAGCATCTGTGGAGAGAGAAACAGAGTTAACGCTTCGGGTCCGGTGTGACTATACTTCAGAAGTGCAACTGTCTTCGAGAGCCTGTGGAAATGAGCTGTAAACTCTTTTTCTTTCTGCAGATGCTGCCAGGTCTGCTGAGTTTCTCCAGCACTTTCTGTTTTTATTCTGGTTACAGCCGCATCGTGGGGACCCCCTGGCCCATGTGCCTGGAGGTCTCCAGGACACAAGTTCTGCTCTTCAAGTTAGGGAAAGGTCTGCAGCACAGAGAATCGACAGGATCATCAAATCGAGGGACAGCCAAAAACAGCAGGTTCATCCTGAGGTTAACTGCACAACCTAAACTGTGACCCAGCTGACGTTATAAATAACTCGAGGCAACGCCCACTATCCAAATCCCTGGTCTAAGGTATATCCTTAATGTAGAACTGGAAGTACGTCTTGCTCCCGACTAGACACTCCGGACATGGAAACATTGCAGCCGTCAGCTCGGCTGGTCACATTCCGTGCTATTTGCCAGGATCAGGGTCAGACTCCTTGGCAACAGTCATCAGGTCGTTTCCTGACTGCGAGCACTCAGCCTGATTTACTGGAAATGCCGTGGGCTACTGCTACCAAACAGCTGGCAGAGGTCAGGCAGGAAAGGGCTGTACATAAACCAGAGCATTAATAGAGACCTGGCTCGCAGTCAAAGGAACCAGCCCAGAGGCCACAGGACTGTTACCTGTGGGAGAATTGTCCTGTACATATTGTGCACTGATCCACTGCATGTTCCTATCAAACACCGATAGTTTTACACACATTATGTACAACACACATTCTGTACAATACACATACAATGCCCCAGTAACACTATAATGTCATGAGTCATCAGAGTCCCATTGGGCTGCTTTCTCATTAGAGACCGATGACTGGTGGAGCGCTTAGCCTGACGCATGGCGACCCTCAGGTAGGGGGTGAGAAAGTGGCATCTTCATAATGACCTCAGCCATGACAGGAATCAAACCCACACTGTTGCCATCATTCTGTGTCACAAACCAGCTGTCCAGCTAAGTGAGTTAACCGTCTGCCCTCATACAGGATCTATACACTCACAGTGTCTTTTTACAGATATCTTTTTAATCAATCTGTTAACCATGCCTCTGCAACAGTTGGGACTAGAACCTGTCCCTCCTGGCTCAGAGGTAGGGACACTACCACAGTTATTATATATTGTACAGGATCATTATTCACAGTCACACACAATCTGTAGAGGTGTGTGTTGTACACAGTAATTATGAAGGAGTATTATACACAGTAGCATACAGTATGTTATTGTACATGTTATTTTGTCTGTTTACGTGGTATGGACTTCATTGGGTGGGTGAGCAATCTTTGCTGATCCCTAGTTGCCCCCTTGAGAAGGTGGGGGTGAGCTGCCTTCCTGAACCGCTGCAGTTCATGTGCTGTGGGTTGCCTCACAATGCCCTTAGGGAAGGAATTCCAGGATTTTGACCCAGTGCCAGTGAAGGAACGGCGATATATTTCCAAGCCAGGATAGTGAGTGGCTTGGAGGGGCACTTGTAGCTGGTGGTGTTCCCATGTATCTGCTGCCCTTGTACCGTGGGTGCTGTTGAAGGACACTTGGTGAATTTCTGCAGACCACCTTGTAGATGGTACACACTGCTGTTACGGTGCACCATTGGTGGAGGCAGTGGAAGTCGAAGGGAGCAGACAGGGTGCCAAACAATTGGCTGCTCTGTATCAGATTGTGTCAGGTTTCCTGAGCTGCACTCACTCAATCAAGTGGGAGGAACATTGAGGCAGGAGTAAGCCATTCATCCCCTTGGGCATGCTGTGTCCCCCTAGATCACAGCTAATCATCAACCTCAATTCCATTTTCCCACACTATCCCATATCCCTCGATTGCATTTGCAATTAGGAATCTGTTAATCTCTGTCTTTAAATTAGTAATGACTGCGTTTCCACAGCCCTCTGGAGTAGAGAGTGCCAATGATTCACCACCGTCTGGGTGAAGCATGTTCCTACTCATTTCAATCTTTCTATTCTGAAATGGTATTCCTTTATTCTAGAGCTCTCAGTACGAGGGAGCATCATTGTTGCATCTACTCTGACCTTTCTAAGACTTTTCAAAGTTCCTTGGAGGTCACCTCTCATCCTTCTAAACTCCAGAGAAGACAGGCTCATCCTCCTTGATCTCCCCTTATAAGGCAAACCCACCATCTCAGGGATCAATCTGGTAAACCGTCATTGCACTTCCTTGATGGTAATTATATCATTTCTTTGGGCAAAAACTCCTTGGAATACTGTAGGTGCAGTCTCACTAGTGCTCTTTACAATTGAGGCATGATATTTTTGCTGTAGTCCTCAAATAATTTAATATTATTTCTCAGTATTGGTCACCTTGCAGCCACATCTCTCTAATGATAATAATCCTGTTTACTCCTACCAATACCATCTCTTCTACCTTATGGTGTGCATTCAGATGGCATAGATTCAATTCTGCTTTTATAACACGATTCTGTAATTTGATCGGGGTTGACTCTAGGATTTCTTCCAGCTGCTCTCCACTTTCATTTTTAGCTTTTCGACTTCTGAGGACCAGCTTCATTTCAACTCTCTCTGAATACCCGCTCGGATTCCCACTCTGCTACCCCTCCAAGCTCATTTAAACCCTCCCCAATGGCACAGGCAAATTTCTTTGTGAGGATATTAATGGGATTTCTGTTAAAAGTTTGACCTGAACTCCTTGTATAGGACCTGCCCCAGAACAGATCCAACACCCTGGAAATTTAAAGCCTTCCTCCTTCACCAGCTTCCAGCCACATGTTCATTCCCTCACTTCTCCGCTTTCTCTACTCACTGGCATGTAATATTGGGAACACTCCTGAGGTTACAGGGGTTCAAAAAAGATTTACAAGGGTGTTGCAGGGTTGGAGGGTTTGAGCTATAGGGAGAGACTGAATAGGCTGGGGCTATTTTCCCTGGAGTATCGGAGGCTGAGGGGTGACCTTATAGAGGTTTATAAAATCATGAGGGACAAGGATAGGGTAAATAGCCAAGGTCTTTTCCCCAGGTTAAGGTAGTCCAAAACTAGACGGCATAGGTTTAAGGTGAGAGAGAAAAGATTTAGAAGGGACCTGAGGGGCAACATTTTCACACAGATGGTGGTGTGTGTATGGAATGAGCTGCCAGAAGAAGTGGTGGAGGCTGAACAATGACAATATTTAAAAGGCAAATGGATGGGTACATGAATAGGAAGGGTTTACAGGGATATGGGCCAAATGCTGGCAAATGGATCTGCTAGATCAGCTTAGGATATCTGGTCGGCATGGACGAGTTGGACTAAAGGGGCTGTTTCCGTACCGTACATCCCTCAGAGGTTCTACTTTTCAGCCTGTTGCCTAGGTCCCGAAATTCTACTTTCAGCAACACATTCCTCCTCTTGCGCACTCCCTGGAGCCAATTTGGACCATGACCCCCTTCACCCTCCCCACATAGCAATTTCCCACAGTCACTCTGTGACATCCTTGAATTAAAAATAAAGAACTGTAGATGCTGGAAATTTGAAACAAACACAGAAGTTGCCAGAGAAACTCAGCAGCACCTGCAGAGAGAGAAACAGAGTTAACATTTCGGGTCCAGTGACCCTTCCTCAGTACTGGAGCAGCTTTGTCACATCTGATGCCTAGATTGGTACTGGCTGCTCTGTCCAGTTTTGTTCTTTCTATGACATTCCTACCGCAGGAAAACACAACTGAGTGACTTGCTGGCCCATTTCATGGGACAGCTGTAACACAGCTACATTGCTGTGGGCCTGGAGTCACTTTCCGAATGGATTTCCTCCTTAGACTTTAACATGCCCTCAAATACAGCCCCCGACCTGTCCACCTGGATTAAAGGCAGAAAACTTTGGAAATACTCAGCCTGTTAAGCACTGTGTACGGAGAGAGAAAAGGATTTTCTGATGAAGGGTCTAGGCCCGAAATGTCAAGCTTTCCTGCTCCTATGATGCTGCTTGGCCTGCTGTGTTCATCCAGCCCCACACCTTGTTAACCAGCTGAATTGTTGTGTCAAGGGATTTCAACCCATAACCGCTCAATTCAGGTGTACACAGGGGTCAGTTAGCTAGATGGCAGGTTTGAGATACAGACCAATGCTAACAGCATGGGTTCAATTCCCACACTGCCTGAAGTTACCATGAAGAACTTTCATTCTTAACCTCCCTCCTTCACTGAGGTGTGGTGACCCTCAGGTTCATCTCTCTCATTTTGTCTCTAATGAGAGATGTCAAAAGTCAAACGACACCAGCTTATAGCCCAACAGGTTTATTTGAAATCACAAGTTTTCGGAGTGCAGCCCCTTCATCAGGTGAAGCGAAGGGAGCACTCGGGCACAGATTTTATAATCAGAGAGATCAAAAGATCGTACAAATGGTGTGAGTGGAGTGTTGACAGGATGAATGATAGGTTTCTGCAAGTGATCAAGAGTGTTAGATGGTGTGCGTAAAGTGTTAACAGCTGAATAACAAGTGAAAGGATGATGTATAATCCGATTAATTGAGGCAGAGCGATAATTACAAAGAATTAAAAATAAGGTGGTGGTGGAGACAAACAAAATGACTGGAATAACATGATAGGTCTAACAGTCGCATGCCGAGGGTCTAACCAAAGTCACAACTGATCCAAAACTGTACAAACTAATTAAGGTAGAGAGATCACAACAAGTTATCAAGGCGATGGTGTTAAAATAGGACAGTAAGGAAAATTTTACAGAACAGTGTGGTGGGGTCACATGTAGCATGACATGAACTCAAGATCATGGGTTCATGGGTAGGGAACTTGGCTATCAGTTTGCAGCTCAATGATTTGGTGGAACTGCGGTGACTTTATGGGTGGCACTGTGGTTCAGTGGTTAGCTGGATACCTGGGTTCAATTCCACCCTCGGGCGACTGTCTGTGTGGAGTTTGTACATTCTCCCCGTGTCTGTGTGTGTTTCCTCCAGATGCTCTGGTTTTCTCCCACAGTCCAAAGATGTGCAGTTTGATTGGATTGACCTTGTGAAATTGCCCTGTGGTGTCCATGGATATGCAGGCTAGGTGGGCTATCCATGGGAAATGCAGGATGATAGGGCAGGGGTTGGGTCTGGGTGGGATGCTCTTTGAGGGCTGGTGTTGACTTGATGGGCTTGGGGACCGCTTTGCAGAACACCTACGCTCGGTTCGCACTAAACAACTGCACCTCCTAGTCACGAACCATTTCAAGTCCCCCTCCCATTCCTCAGATGACATGTCCATCCTGGGCCTCCTGCAGTGCCACAACGATGTCACCCGAAGGTTGCAGGAACAGCAACTCATATTCCGCTTGGGAACCCTGCAGCCCAATGGTATCAATGTGGACTTCACAAGCTTCAAAATCTCCCCTCCCCCTTCCGCATCCCAAAACCAGCCTAGCTTGTCCCCGCCTCCCTAACCTGTCCTTCCTCCCACCTATCCCCTCCTCCCACCTCAAGCCCCACCTCCATCTCGTACCTACTAACCTCATCCCGCCCCCTTGACCTGTCCGTCCTCCCTGAACTGTCCTATCTCTTCCCTAACTCCCCACCTACACTCACCTTTACTGTCTCCATCCCCACCTCTTTGACCTGTCTGTCTCCTCTCCACCTATCCTCTCCTCTATTCATCTTCTATCCATCTCCCCTTCTCTCCCTATTTATTTCAGAGTCCCCTTCCCCTCCCCCATTTCTGAAGAAGGGTCTAGACCTGAAACGTCAGCTTTCCTGCTCCTCTGATGCTGCTTGGCCTGCTGTGTTCATCCAGCTGTACGCCTTGTTATCTCTGATAGGCTGAATGGCCTGTTTCCCCACTGTAAGGATTCTATAGCTTACCTTTACTATAGAAGCACTCAATAGCACAGACTGCCTCATTTCATGATATAATTAAAAGTATATGATTTATAGATCCTAATGTCACTTCAGAATTTGGATTTCAAGCAGGTGGCATATGCGGGTTAGTTACATTTATAAAGTGGTTAAAGACAAATTCTGAAAGTCATTTCTGGAGTTGTGACTTCATCCAATATGCGCTAGAGAACAAACTCCTGAAGTGTGAATGGAAGACTTGAGGTTTTTGACCGAGAATGTAAACATTTAAGGCCTGAACATGCTTTTAGTACAGAATAATCAGGGGTTGATTTTAACTTTGAGAGACAGAAATATTTTCAGGAAGATTGAGTGGACACCTCACCACAGTGAGAAACACAATCCAGTTTTGCTAATAGACAACACAGCGTGGAGCTGGAGGAACACAGCAGGCCAGGCAACATGAAGAGCAGGCAAGTTTATATTTTGAGTGGGGTCCCTTCTTCAGAATCACAGTTTTACTTTTTTTAACTCACTCCTGGAATGTGGGTGTTGCTGACTGGCCAGCATTTTATTGCCTGTCCCTAGTTGCCCTTGAGGTGATGGTGGTGAACTCCCTCCTTGAACTGCAGCAGTCTACACATCTTCCTAGAAAGGAGCAGAGGACAGTGCAGAGAAAGCGCAGTTAACTCGCTATAAATATTTAACAAACAAAACTTCCAGATCAGGAGTGTTGTTTGGAAATCTGCGGAGTACTAAAAGACTGAGAAAGTCTAAGCTCTCAGTTTCATGAATATGATTGGAAGGAGACTTCTTAATTCACAGGACAGAACGAGGGAGAAGCGGTTGAGTCAATTCTAAAGGTAATTTCTGTGTCTTTGAATCGCTGTGAAATGATGACATTGGCGATCAGGCGAGATTTTATTTTGCCATGTGTTTTAAAATATTTCAAACTGTGTTCGATATTTAGATAACCTGGTTTGTGTTTTTTCTTCCCGATTGTGTAATAACGTTCTCCTTAACTGTTAAAATAAATCTGTAGCCCTGTGCAACTCTGGTTCAGTGAATGATCACTGTGTTACATTAAGAGAAATATGTATGATCGATGAGCCAGATTTAATGAGATAACAAGCATAGGGCTGGATGAACACAGCAGGCCAAGCAGCATCATAGGAGCAGGAAAGCTTGACGTTTCGGGCCTAGACCCTTC
>JAHRHZ010000249.1:296497-308559 GCA_024137785.1 Ginglymostoma cirratum
TTTTTCTGGTGAAGGGTCTAGGCCCGAAACGTCAAGCTTTCCTGCTCCTGTGATGCTGCTTGGCCTGCTGTGTTCATCCAGCTCCACACCTTGTTATCTCGGATTCTCCAGCATCTGCAGTACCTTTATCTTTGCCATCCTTACCTCGTCTGACCTGTACATAACTTGAGACCCACAGCAATGTGGTTGACTCTTAGCTGCCCTCTGGGCAATTAGTGACGGGCAATAAATGCTGGCCTAGCCAGCAACACCTACATCTGGTAAATGAATACAGAAAAATCAGCTTGTTGAGGTCAATCTCCCTGATGTCACTGGTGGACAATGTTCTGTTTGCTGATTATGAAAGTTATTGAGCTGTCAGAGCAGAGCTGGCTGCAACTTGGAGCAACAATTCACTTGTGTTACACCATAGTAACAGGCCATTCTTCCCATTAGGCCCATGTTGGTATAAATCCTGTACATGTTCTACCCCATTGCTCCAAAATAGATATACCACAAGTGGATCGAATCATCTTTCACTGAGGATAATCTTAGACCTATTGACAAAGATTAATGGTGTAGGTGAGAGTCTCTGGTGTAACACAGATAATGGGACAGTTTGGGGACTAACAGTGTGGGTGCAGATGAATAGAAAGGAATGAAGAATTTACAAATACTTGTACGTCAGAATGTTCCAAATCCCCTCACATTCAATGAACTATTTTGGAAGTGTTGTTCCACCAGGCAGTGAGTCTGTATATAGCGAGCTCTCGAAAATACCTTTGGGAATGTGTCCAGATCATCTGTTTTTGTTCGGTGAGGAATACAAGTTGGCAAGACAGTGAGGAGACTCGTCTTTTATTCAAAAGAGTACCACAGGATCATTCACATCCAGGCGACAGGACAGATAGAGTATGGGTTTAATGCTTTATCTAAGTCATGTGTCCCCAATAGTACACTCCGTCCCTGGTACTGCATTGACCCTGGAATGTGTGCTGTGGTCTCTGGATTGGGACTGAATCCAAACACTGACTAACTTAGTGCTGAGAGAGATACGCGCTGAGCTTAGAGTGTGGACCACGAATGAGAAAGGCAATTTAATTGGACAGGTCATTTTGTCAGTCATATAATGCAGAACTGCAACTAAAAATACAATTTATGACGTTCCCCAGTCAGACAGCAATTGGGCTCTGAATCATCCAAGTCTGATTTGATTTATGCTGTCACATGTACTGAGGTACAGTGAAAAGAGTTGTTTTGTGTGCCCTGCAGGCAGATTGCATCATACAAAGTGCACCAGGGTAGCAGAACAGAGCACAGAATACAGTATAACAGCAGTAGAGAAGGTGCAGAAATGGTGGTCAGATTTGCTGGCCTTAAAGGGACATTCCTTTTACCTTCAAAGGTCATGCAGTACAGTGGACATGCCTTCCAGTTTTAACTAATTGTGCTTTTCTTTTCTCCTTGTCATGTACAGGCCATCATAATTCTGCAGGTCTCATACATACCTCCTCCAGGGGCTGCACCTTTATTCCCACCAACACCAGCTCAACCTGAGGTGACAGCGACAGAAACGTTAGGGGACACTGATGAACCCACTGGTAAGATGGTGTGGGAGTTGGGAGGTGTTAATGGTGAGCATTTGGGGAGGCAGGGTGCATACTCAAAGATTTCTGCAAGTCACATTGGAACGTTGCACAACACAGGATGAAGCTGCAAACTAGGAAAGGTCCGATCTGCAATTTGGTTGAATCATAAATCCCCTTGGACACAGATCTTGAGGAAAGATGTTTTAAAAATTTATTTGTGGGATGTGGGCGTCACTGGCTGGGCCCGGCATTTCTTGTCCATCCCTAGTTGCCCCCTTGAGAAGTTGGTGGTGAGCTGCCTTCTTGAACCGCTGCAGTCTTCCTGCTGTGGGTTGACCCACAATGCCCTTAGGGAGGGAATTCCAGGATTTTGACCCAGTGACAGTGAAGGAACGGCGATATGTTCCCAAGTCAGGATGGTGAGTGGCTCAGAGGGGAACTTGCAGGGGGTAGTGTTCCCATGTATCTGCTGCCCTTGTCCTTCTAGATGGAAGTGGTCGTGGGTTTGGAAGGTGCTGTCTGAGGATCTTTGGTGAATTTCTGCAGTGCATCTTGTAGATAGTACACACTGCTGCTACTGAGCGTCGGTGGTGGAGGGAGTGGGCTGCTTTGTCCTGGATGGTAGAGTTTGTGGGTTTGGCAATATTTGCCTCAGATGACACCACTCCAGGGGAAATAAAAACCCTTTATGCTTCACTGACAGTGAGTTGGTGATGCAGCTGCCATTCTGATATATGAACATACAAATAAGGTGTGGGAGTTGGCCATTCGGCCCCTCAGGCCTGTCCTGCCCTTTAGTGGATGATTCATTGCTCCAAATTCCTGCCGACCTTTCAGCCTCTTTCTTATCAAGAATCTGTCTAACACTGCCTGAAAAGAAATTCATCGAATCTGCCTTTTGAGGAAGAGAGTTCCAAATACTTGTGAGCTTCTTTGAAAGATCAGAATCTTCTTCTCTCTGTTTCAATTGGGTATGGAGCCAAATCCAACGGCCTGAGATAGCGAGACTCCTTAAGGTATCACAGACTAAGTGAATCAATTCAGGTGTCAGTGTTGACTGAGGGACTACTGCTTACCAGGAGAGCTAAAAAAAATGACTCTTGTTCCTTTATTACTGCCGTTGCATCTTTAACCCCTGCTCAAGTTACTACAGTAGACAGGCAATGACCCTACATAACATATGATCAAACAAACAATATCTTTTGACAGTGTAGCACATGCTCCTTCACTACACCCGGATTATCTCCATCAAGTCCTGCTGTGGAGTTTCAACTCACAACTTTCAAACTCCGAAGCCTGTGTGTGGCCTAGAAATCAACGCCCATAGCTGAGACAGCTTAGCTTGACAATGATGTCAGCAATTTCATCGACTATAGAGTCTTTCATTTAATATCTTTGTAGTTCTTCTCAGTGGAGATGACAAATAGTGGCAAACTGACCACCCCTTTTTACAGACTGTAAGAAGACGATCGTAAACTGAAGAAGGCCATTCAGCCCATCGAGGCTGCTCCACCATTCAATGACATCATGGCTGATCGGATAATCCTCAACACCTTGTTCCTTGACTCTCGATTCCTTCCCTAATTGATTTAAAATTTATCTCAGCCTTGAATGTACTTAACGACCCAGTCTCAACAGCCTTCTGTGCTAAAGAATTCCCACAGGTTCACTCCCCTCTGAGAGAAGAAATTCATCCTCACCTCTGTCTCAAATGTGTGACCCTTTAATCTGAGATTTCTGGTCATACAAATGTTAACAGCCTTTCCACGTCTACCTTGTTAAGACTCCTAACATTGTTTCAGTAAGGTCACCTCTTATTCTTTGAGTTCCAATGAACTCTTTGTGTTTACTGTAATTCTGAAAGGTGCACAAATATTGCCCCCTTTATGACAGCCCACTTTACAACATTATACAACGCAGTTACACTACAACTCCCTGCAAATTCTGTATTTGTATTCTGTTCCATGAATCAGGATGTGACAGGGTTAATTGGGACTCCTGGGTTATTCTGAGTGTTTTGTTAAAAAGCATCCAATTATGGAGAATCCAAAAGCAGGAGTTGTAAACATTTGGACAGTCACTAATGAATCCTACAGGGAAATCAGGCGAATCTCCATTACCCAGGGAGTGGTTATTAGAACGGCATTGAGGAACATGTGGGTGGCGTTGGATGAATCGCTGTGGGAGGAGATTCTTGTGGCATGGCCATTGTTGAGTGAATAGTGTTTCTTTTATGGCCAGTACTACGTAACATTCAGTTTGTTCCCCAACAACCACAGGATCATGTTGGGAGTCCTTTCAGCTGCAGTGGGGGTTCTCAAGGGGCAATTAGGGATGGCAATAAATGCTGGCCAGCCAGCGACGCCCACACCCAAAGACTGAATGAAAATAATCTGAATGTAGAGAGTACTTCACAGATCTCATGAGTTCACTTCCCACTTTCTGTGAGCTAAGGAGGCTTTAACTGAATTTAATGAAAGTGATTTTAATACCGTGAAATCTTCTGACTTGCTTTGTGCAGGAGTAGGACTAGCCTCTGACTGGGGTAGGGATCAAAAACAAAGTTGCTGGAAAAGCTCAGCAGGTCTGGCAGCATCTGCGAAGAAAAAAAAGAGTTAACGTTTCGGGTCCGGTGACCCTCAGAACACAGGAGGGTCACTGGACCCGAAACATTAACTCTGTTTTTAGCTTCACAGATCCTGCCAGACCTGCTGAGCTTTTCAAGCAACTTCTATTTTTGTTCCTGATTTACAGCATCTGCAGTTCTTTCGGTTTTTATGGGGTATGGATCACATTGTGGGGAAGGCCAGTGCGTTAACTAGCGTTACTTGGTTCATGGAGAGAAATCAAAGCTAACGTTTCAGGTCCAATGACCCTTCCTCAGAACCTCACTGGACCTGAGATGTTAAGTCTGATTTCTCTCCACAGAGGCTGCCAGACCTGCTGAGCTTTTCCAGCAATTTCTGTTTTTGTTCCTGATTTACAGCATCCGCAGTTCTTTTGGTTGTCACTTGGTTCATGAGATTTCTGGGATTGGTTTCAATCTGTCGAGGACTCCCTCTCTTAACTCCCTCAGATTTACTCCCCACTTTTCATGCCATGCATTTTGTACTTTTCTGTCCTTTTAGGGAGGGCACACAGCTACAGCCAAGGGATAGAGGCAGGTTGGACAACAAGTTTGCAGACGGTGTATAATCTGATGGAGTATGTTCTTACATCGGTTATGAGGATAAAAGCTTTGAAACTTGTTGATGTTGATGTTCAGAGGGATTTGCTAGTTCTGGTACGCAGACAATCAGGGGAATGCATTAACAGTAATTACTGAGAAAACATTACAGCGCAATGATTAGAAACACTCATGGAATTCAGGAAAAGTCAACAGAGATAAAGAGAATTTTTTTCTGTCTGTTTCAAATTTTCATCAAAGGCCGTGAAAACAGAGTTATAGAGTCATAGAGTCATAGAATAATACAGCATGGAAACAGGCCCTTCGGCCCAAACTAGTCTATACTGACCATGGTGCCCACTCAGCTAGTTCCAGTTGCCTGCATTTGGTCTGTATCCCTCTAAATCCTTCCATATCCCTCTAAACTCTTCCCATCCATGTACCTATCCAAATGTTTCTTAAATGTTGCTACTGTACCGGCCTCAACCACTTTTCCTGGCAGCCCATTCCATATACGCACCACTCTCAGCACAAAGAAGTTGCCCCTCAGGTCCTTCTTAAATCTTTCCCTCCTCACCTAAAACCTATGCCCTTATAAAACCATAAGACCATAAGACATAGGAGTGGAAGTAAGGCCATTCGGCCCATCGAGTCCACTCCACCATTTAATCATGGCTGATGGGCATTTCAACTCCACTGACCAGCACTCTCCCTGTAGCCCTTGATTCCTTGCGAGATCAAGAATTTATCAATCTCTGCCTTGAAGACATTCAACGTCCCAGCCTCCACTGCGCCCCGTGGCAATGAATTCCACAGGCCCACCACTCTCTGGCTGAAGAAATGTCTCCTCATTTCCGTTCTAAATTGACCCCCTCTAATTCTAAGGCTGTGCCCACGGGTCCTAGTATCCCCACCTAAAGGAAACAACTTCCCAGTGTCCACCCTTTCTAAGCCATGCATTATCTTATAAGTTTCTATTAGATCTCCCCTCAACCTTCTAAATTCTAATGAATACAATCCCAGGATCCTCAGCCGTTCATCGTATGTTAGGCCTACCATTCCAGGGATCATCCGTGTGAATCTCCGCTGGACACCCTCCAGTGCCAGTATGTCCTTCCTGAGGTGTGGGGCCCAAAATTGGACACAGTATTCTAAATGGGGCCTAACTAGATAGAGCTTTATAAACTCTCAGAAGCACATCGCTGCTTTTATATTCCAACCCTCTTGAGATAAATGACAACATTCCATTCGCTTTCTTAATCACGGACTCAACCTGTAAGTTAACCTTTAGAGAATCCTAGCACTCCCAGATCCCTTTGTACTTCGGCTTTATGAATTTTCTCACCGTTCAGAAAATAGTCCATGCCTGTATTCTTTTTTCCAAAGTGCAAGACCTCACATTTGCTCACGTTGAATTTCATCAGCCATTTCCTGGACCACTCTCCTAAACTGTCTAAATCATTCTGCAGCCTCCCCACCTCCTCCGTACTATCTGCCTGTCCACCCAACTTCGTATCATCGGCAAACTTCACCAGAATGCCCCCAGTCCCTTCATCCAGATCATTAATATATAAAGTGAACAGCTGTGGCCCCAACACTGAATCCTGCGGGACACCACTTGTCACTGGTTGCCATTCCGAAAAAGAGCCTTTTATCCCAACTCTCTGCCTTCTGTCAGACAGCCAATCCTCAATCCATGCCAGTAACTCACCTCGAACACCATGGGCCCTCACCTTACTCAGCAGCCTCCCGTGAGGCACCTTATCAAAGGCCTTTTGGAAGTCTAGATGGATAACATCCACTGGGTTTCCCTGGTCTAACCTACTTGTTACCTCCTCAAAGAATTCTAACAGGTTTGTCAGACACGACCTCCCCTTACTAAATCCATGCTGACTTGTTCTACTCCGACCCTGCACTTCCAAGAATTTAGAAATCTCATCCTTAACGATGGATTCCAGAATTTTACCAACAACCGAAGTTAGGCTAATCGGCCTATAATTTTCCATCTTTTGTCTTGATCCTTTCTTAAACAAGGGGGTTACAACAGCGAGTTTCCAATCTTCTGGGACTTCCCCTGACTCCAGTGACTTTTGAAAGATCAACCAATGCCTCCGCTATTTCCTCAGCCACCTCCCTCAGAACTCTAGGATGCAGCCCATCGGGGCCAGGAGATTTATCAATTTGTAGACCTTTTAGCTTTTCTCGCACTTTCTCTTTTGTAATGCCTATCATACTCAACTCTGCCCCCTGACTTTCCTTAATTGTTGGGATATTA
Source organism: Ginglymostoma cirratum (assembly GCA_024137785.1). Taxonomy (NCBI): domain Eukaryota; kingdom Metazoa; phylum Chordata; class Chondrichthyes; order Orectolobiformes; family Ginglymostomatidae; genus Ginglymostoma; species Ginglymostoma cirratum. The sequence continues at coordinate 303,507 of JAHRHZ010000249.1, forward strand.
TTCATGTCTTCCACTGTGAAGACTGACGCAAAATACTTATTAAGCTCTTCAGCTATTTCCTTATCTCCCATCACTAGCCTTCCAGCATCAATTTGGAGCAGCCCAATGTCTACTTTTGCCTCTCGTTTGTTTCTTATGTATTGAAAGAAACTTTTACTATCATTTCTAATATTACTGGCTAGCCTACCTTCGTATTTGATCCTCTCCTTCCTTATTTCTCTCTTTGTTATCCTCTGTTTGTTCTTGTACCCTTCCCAATCTTCTGATTTCCCGGTGCTCTTGGTCACTATATAGGCTGTCTCTTTTTCTTTGATACATTTCTTGACTTCCTTTGTCAGCCATGGCTGTCTAATCCTCCCCAGGATAATCTTTCTTTTCTTTGGGATGAACCTCTGTATTGTGTCCTCAATTACACCCAGAAACTCCTGCCATTGTTGCTCTACTGTCTTCCCTGCTAGGCTCTGCTTCCAGTCGATATGTTTTCAATTCCCCATCCCTGGGAAAAAGACTATATACATTCATCCTATCTATGCCCCTCGTGATTTTATACACCTCAATAAGGTCACCCCTCATTCTTCTACATTCCAAGGAATAAAGTCCTATCCTGGCCAACCTCTGCCTATAACTCAGGCCTACTAGTCCTGGCAACATCCTCTTTGCACACTTTCCAGTTTAATTATGTCTTTCCTATAACAGGGTGAACAAAACTGTACACAGTATTCCATGTTCAGCTTCACCAACGGCTTATACGACTGTAACATAACGTCGCAATTCCAACACTCAGTGTCTTGACCGATGAAGACCATTAGGCCTTCTTCCCCACCCTGTCCACCTGTGATGCCGCTTTCAACAAACTATGTACTTAGATTCCTAGGTCCCCCTGTTCCACAACACTCCTCAGGATCTTACCATTTACTGTATAAGTCCTACCTTGGTTTGAGTTTCCAAAGTGTAACACCTCACACTTATCTGTATTGAATTGCATTTGCCGATCGTTAGCCCACTTCCCCATCTGATCAAGATCCCTCTGTAATTTTTGATTATCTTCCTCGCTATTAACTATATCTCCTAATTTTGTATCATCTGCAAACTCACTAATCATGCCTTGTACATTCATATCATTTATGTAAATAACAAATAACAAAGGTCCCAGCACCGACCCCTGTGGCATATCACTAGTCACAGGTCTCCTTGAATATTTTTAAGGCAGAAACAGATCTATGCTTGATAAGCGAATACTGAAAGGTTTTTGGGGAGTAGGTGGGAATATGGAGTAATCAGATCAGACCTTTTGATTGACCGAGGAGGTGGCACTATGGTCATATTACTGGACAACGGGAGGAGGCCGACGAGATAAATTATCCACTTGATATTTCTGGCTGAAGATTTCTGCGAATGCCTCAGCCTTACCTTTTGCACTGATGAGCTGGACTCTTCCATCATTGAGGATGGGGATATTTGTGGAGCCTCCTCCTCCAGTGAGTTGTTTAATTGTCCATCACCATTCACAGCTGGATGTGGCAGGACTGCAGAGCTTAGATCTGATCTGTTTTTTGTGGTATCTCTTAACTCTGTCTATCACTTGCTGCTTTCGCTGTTTGACATGCAAGTAGTCCTGTTTGGTGGCTTCACCAGGTTGATACCTCATCTTCAGGTATGCCTGGTGCTGCTCCTGCACTCTCCATTGAACCAGGGTTGATCCCCTGGCTGGATGGTAATGGTTGAGTGGGGGATATGCTGGGCCATGAGGTTACAGATTGTGCTGGAGTACAATTCCGCTGCTGTTGATGGCCCACAGCACTTCATGGATGACCAGACTTGAGTTGCTAGATCTGTGCGAAGTCTGTCCCATTTAGCATGGCGATAGTGCCACACAACACGATGGAGGTTGTTCTCAATGTGAAGGCGGGAGTTTGTCCCCACAAGGACTGTGCTATGGTCACTCTTACCGATACTGTCATGGACAGATGCAACTGCAGCTGGCAGATTGGTAAGGATGAGGTCAAGTATGTTTTTCCCTCTTGTTGGTTGCCTCACCACCTGCCGCAGACCCAGCCTAGCAGTTATGTCCTTTAGGACCCGACCAGCTCAATCAGTATTACTGCTGCCGAGCCACTCTTGGTGGTGGACATTGAAATCCCCCACCCAGAGTACATTTTGTGCCCTTGCCATCCTCAGTGCTTCCTTCAAGTGTTGTTCAACATGGAGGAGAACTGATTCATCAGCTGATGGAGGGCGGTGCGTGGTAATCAGCAGGAGGTTTCCTTGCCCATGTTTAACCTGAAGCCATGAGACTTCATGGGGTCCGCAGTCAATGTTGAGGACTCCCAGTGCAACTCCCTCCCGACTGTATTCCACTGTGCCCCCACCTCTCCTGGGTCTGTCCTGCCGGTGGGACAGGACATATCCAGGGATGGTGATGGCTCTATCTGGGAGATTGACTATGTCGGGCTGTTGCTTGACTAGTCTGTGAGACATCTCTCCCAATTTTGGCACTAACCCCCAGATGTTAGTGAGGAGAAATAGGCAGCATTTCTCCATGCAAAGGATGGTTGAGGTTTGGAACTCCCTTCCACAAATGGCAGTGGATGCAGCATCAGTAATTAATTTTAAATCTGAGATAGATAGATTTTTGTGATGCAGAGATATTAAGGGATGTGAGCCAAAGGCAGGTGTGCAGAGGTGGGCCACAGATCAGCCATGATCCCATTGAATGATGGAACAAACGGAGGGGCTGAATGGCCTGCTCATGTTCCTGTATTCTTCAAAATCGTGCTATGGGATCTTTCACCCACTGCTCAAGCGTTTGGATGGATACCCATCTGTCAGGCAATGTTTAACTTTCAAACAACCCCTCCGCATTTAACTGGAGTGTGCCCTCAAACAGGACAAGAGTGGAATTTGAACCCAGACCTTTGTTGAGTTGGAGTTAGGAATGTGACTCATTGAGCCACAGCTGAACCGTTCAGGGCCATTGTAATGTACTAACTTAACTTTCCCATGTCTCTTAATGCCATGGTTCCTTTTGTTAACTACTGAGCCTCAGAGGAAATCACAGTCTTTGATAAGGCCCACAGCAGGATAACTAGGCAAAGCATTTGAATTTTATTCAGTCATGGAATGTGGGTGTCATTGACTGGGCCAGTATTTATTGCCCACCCCTCAGTGATCTTGAGAAGGTGATAGTGAGCTGCCTTCTTGAACCTCTGCATTCCCTAAGGGAGGTGATGGACCAGTGGCATTTTTCCCAGATTATTAAATCAGAAAACCAGCTAATATTCTGGGGACCCGGGTATGAATCTCTGATAGATGGTGGAATTTGAATTCGTTTAAAAAAAAAGAAAATCTGAAATTAAGAATCTGCTGATGACTGCAAAAGCATTGTTGATGTCGGGAAAAACCCATCTGGTTCACTAATGCCCTTTAGGGAAGGAAACTGCTATCCTTACCTGGTCTTGTCAGCATGTGACTCCAGACTCACAGCAGTGTGGTTGACTCTCAGTTGCCCTCAGAAATGGTATAGCAGGTGACTCAGCTCAAGGGCAACTAGGGATTTACAATAAATGCTGATCAGCCACAATGCCCATGATCAAATAAGAAAATGTGCTGTGGGTTGACCCACAACGCCCTTAGGGAGGGAATTCCAGGATTTTGACCCAGCAACAGTGAAGGAATGGCGACATATTTCCAAAGCAGGATGGTGAGTGGCTCGGAGGGGAACTTGGAGGGGATGGTGTCCCATGTATCTGCTGCCTTTGTCCTTCCAGATGGAAGTGGTCGTGGGTTTGGAAGGTGCTGCCTGAGGATCTTTGGTGAATTTCTGCAGTGCATCTTGTAGATGGTACACACTGCTGCTACTGAGCGTCAGTGGCGGTGGGAGTGGATGTTTGTGGATGTGGTGCCAATCAAGCGGCTGCTTTGTCCTGGATGGTGTTGAGCTTCCTGAGTGTTGTTGGGGCTGCTCCCATCCAGGCAAGTGAGGAATATTCCATCACACACCTGACTTGTGCCTTGTAGATGGTGGACAGGCTTTGAGGAGTCAGGGTCTTTAACATCACTAGTTTCCCTAACCCTTTCTCTCTTACGATTGTTATTGTGTATATTTCCTTTGCTCCTTCTGTTCTTTGATTAGTCAGTGATTTTGGGATGCTGTTGGTGTCTTTCATTGTGAAAATGGATATAAAGTATTTACTCAGCTCCTCTGCCATTTCTTGGTTCCCCATTCTCTAAGCGGCATATGCTGTCTTTTTCAGAAATTTTAAGAAAGAGTCATTGAGTCACGCATCAAAGAAACAGACCTTTCGGCCCACTATGTTTATGCTGAGCAACAAACACCAAACTACGTTAATCGCATTTACCTGAACTCACTCCATAGCCTGCTATCCTCATCCAGATTTTTCTTAAATATTATATGGGTACCTGCCTCCACTACCCTCTCAGACAGTGCATTCCATATTCGTACCACCCTCTGGGTGAAAACCCTTTCCTAAAAATCCCTCTAAACCACCTACTCCTCACCTTAAACTTTTGCCTTCTGGCCTTAGACACATCTGGCATGGAAAAAAGATTCTTGTAATCTATTTTTGCCTCATAGGTTTGTATACCTCATCCGATCCCCCCCATCAGTCTCCTCTTCTCCAGGGAAAACAAACTCAGCCTATCCAGTCTCTCCTCATAACTGAGACTTTCCACCCCAGGCAACATCCTGGTGAATCTCCTCTGCACCTTCTCGAGGGCAATCACATCCTTCCAACTGTACACAGTATTCCATCTTTGTCCTAATTAATGTTTTATAAAGTTGTAACAAGACTTCCTTGCTCCTGTGTTCTACGCCGCGGCTAATGAAGGCGAGTTCTATGCAGGTCATAGGATCCCTACAGTGCAGCTCAAGGCTATTTGGCCCATTGAGTCTGCACTGATCCTTTGAAGAGCATCCCACGCTCTCCCCCACCTCACCCTGACCCTATCCATGTAACCCTGCATTGCCCATGGCTAACCCACCTAGACTGCACATCCCAGGACACTAAGGGGCAATTTAGCCTGACCAATCCAC